>JAQQZU010000003.1:6635532-6651696 GCA_030068025.1 Parauchenoglanis punctatus | reverse complement strand
TGTGTGTGTGTGTGTGTGTGTGTGTGTGTGTGTGTGGTTAGAATTCTCCCGAGATATCTAGGCTTTAGTGGTAAGTGGATGGAGTTCGCAATTTGTGTCATGGGTTCAGTATTTCCTGCAGGGCATTCTGGGAGCTGTGAGATCATTTACCTCTCATTCACATGATGTCACACGAGATCATTTACATCTTAAATAAGATTCGTGATTGCTTTAGACTCACTGAATAAGTGAGTCTAAAGCAATCACCAATCTTTTTTTAAGATGTCTCACTTAAGTAAAAAAATACACAGGCTCAGACAAAAAGGTAAACTTTCCTCGTCATTTTTCTTTCCTAATCATTTGTAGCTTATTGTCAAAGTTTCTTGGTGCTGTAGACACAAATAAGAAAGTATATATACACATATATAGTTACATGTAGTTATGACAGCTGAATTTAGCGATATCGTGTGGTTGTCATTCTGGCACACTGGAGTTGTTATGTTTAGTACAGGAACAGTGGTGGATTTTTTAAACGCATGTTGGAACAATAGACTAACCGGTGAATATACCCTTGTATTCTGCCTGAACCTGCAGCTTTTTTCATGTTCCTTAAATATTTGTATCTTAAATCATTTTAAAACCATTTTAACTCATTTTAATTACCAAATGAAAGATTAAAGGTATAAAATATATGGATATCACCACAGCAACAAGGAAATGCACAGTTTTGCACAATTTGTTGTTTTTCTTTTCAAGAAAAATGAAGCAGCTAGCAGCCAATTATGTTTTATGCTTTTGTTTGGTTACTAAACAAATTAAATTAAAAATTATTATATTTTAAATTATTATTAAATTATTATAAATTAATTTAATTAAAAAATTAAAGAGTTTTGCGTGAAATAGTAAATTACATACATTCATGTGTCCGCCTATGGCCTGCAGGAAACTGTCTGTGATTGGTTATCTGGCATGTCAATCAAATTGCTTCTTTCTGTGAAAGTATGTGGTTCATGGCTGTGTTTACTGACAAAACATACCAGAATCTCTAGTGAATGCTAGAAGTCTGGCTGAAGTTGGGGTCTCACACTTTATTAACTGACATCTGTCCCTGGCGTGATAACGTCTGGGGGCTACCACAGTGCATGAAATGAGTTACTGGTGTGTTGTGTGTGATTATGCACATACTATAATTTACACGACTGACACAGAACCACTGTAGTCCCTTGAAAAGGAACTGCGTAGCTCTGTTCTTGGATTGTAATCTGCCTCACTTCACAACCACTGAATAATTGAATGTAATTGTATGAGAAGTACTTTATTGCCAATACTTGATAGTTGGTTACTAAGCTACCAATCTGGACGTTTTAATTCTATCTCAGACTTCCTCCACCTGGAAAACCTCAGCTTTTTGAACTGCTGCTCCTGACTAGAAAAGCTGAACATGCTTGGAGAACAGTGCTAACTGCCTGTTACGAATAAATAAGATAATGTAACATTTGACACACCTGAGGCTATCATGTTGTTATTCCCACCCAGAGAGCAGAACCAGTAATGCTGTCATGGGGTATTTGTACAGGTGAGAACACAGCAATGTCATTAAAATATGGACCAAAACCTCCTGAGTGAGAAGATCTCAGTCTGGTTCCAATCGAACTCTGGCACAATTTATTCCAGCCTGATTCAATCCTGAATCAACCCAACTGCAGGATGTGAGCCAAACATACCATCTATTTTAGGTTCTAGACAGCATTCTTTTGTAGATACAAGCTGCTAAACTGAACTTTGAGGACAGATCTCTAGCCCTGCATGAATGCCGTATGGTATGTAAACCACTTTAACATGCAATTACATTTTTTGGTGTATGGTATTATTTTGAATTAGTTTTCTAACACATTTCAGTGTGGGAACTGCATACTGTGTATGTGTGTGTGCGTGTATATGTGTGTGTGTGCTAGCTTTGGTGTATCTCAGTATAATTGCTCTCACCTCTGTGTGTGAGAAAGCTGCAGCCACTTTATTCTGCAGTGAAGGCTCCAGCTCGCTCAAACGCCTTTTCTTCTCCAGGTGATGGTAGACACGTGAGTCCTTCCCGTCCCCTTTCTCTTCCTTCACGCTCCCTTGCTCCTTTGTCACATTTCTGGAAAATGACTGGAAGGAAAAGGTTTGCTCAGCAGTGGTCCAGGGTGAAAATATTCTGAACTCGGATGTCCTTTGTCTGATGCCAATAGAGAGGAGTAGAGCGGGACTTGCATTCTACTTCAAAACCTAAAAGAAGTTGCAGTCTGTTCCACACATTGTTCCCTCATTCTCCAAATGTAGTCAATCAACCAAGACATGCAGTATGTTCAGTAATTCACCATTTCTTGTCATACCGCAGGACTGGTGAATTTGGTTTGGTTAATTTTCTGTAACAGCAGCTCTGACAGTCATGTTTTATTGCTAACTTTGCAACTGTAAAACCATGTAAGTAAAAAGCATCAGACATCTAATATGTCTTTGCTTACTGAATGTTTTTGAGATTTGTGTGTAAATTTCATTTTTAGCTACAGTATTCCCTTTACACTACTCTAAACTGTATCTGTTCAACCATCTATTTGGTTAGATGTATATATTTTGCACATAAGGATAAAACCTTCTATTTTCAGCACTACTCTATAATTTATCTGTAAACATGTACTTTTAGCTTTCTGCATTCTCAATACACCTGTATAGTATATCTGTAATTCTATTTGTGGTATTTGTGCAGTTTATTTCCATATTTCTGTCCGACCCTTATTTTCATGCGGGCTACTCTAACTAATCAGTCACTTAAAATAAAGCTTTACTCCTATCATAATGGAGAAGATTGGAGAACATTTACCTTTTCTATGTTTTCCACGCGTGCCAGAATTTTCGTAGTGACTGAGTGCAACTTTAGCAGATCCATCCCATACAAAGCCCCCTCCAGTAAGTCCATGATGCTGGAAAGCTGTTAAAGGAACACTCTCTGGTCAAAAGAAACTATGATGTAGAAACAGCCTGTTGGTTTTAAAGTAATCGTTTAAAAGAAAATCAGTTTGCACAATTTCTCCCTGAACCCAAATGAAGTTGATTAGACAAGTGTGTTTGGTGTCTGAAGTCTGCTTCTTTAGTAGTAATGGAAGTCAATCTCATGTTTGGACATGGTTTAGGGCACAGAATGACTTACTGTAATCTTTAAACACTATGACATGTGGTGACTGGAATCAATATATTCCTTAGTAGAGTATGAAGTCTTGAGCCCCGATCACCCCTCATTTCTTTATATTTTGCTAGGAAAATGAGACAATAGGTACAGTGATTTATTGCAACATGTGCAAACATACATGTAAACACAATATATAACGCAAAGAGAGTTAGTATAATTCTAACGAGCTTGCAAGTCGATATTTGGTCTGACCGCCGTTATTCTTCAACACAGCCTTTGGCAAGCTTTCTTGTCATTTCTTTAAGTAGTCTTCAGGAATGGTTCCCTAGGTTTCTTGAAGGACGTTCCAAAGCTCTTCTTTGGACATTGGCTGCCTTTTGTTCTGTTCTCTGACAAGATGATCCCACACTGCTTCAAACATTTTGAGATCCGGGTTATGGGGAGGCCAATCCATGACTGATAGTGTTCCATCCTGTTTTTTTCCATTGAGGTATGCAGGAAGCCTGGAGAACTCCTCCTCATACAAGAAACTCTGGCTCATTGAAGCAAAAGATGAAGAAATGAGGGGTGGCTCAAGAGTTATGCACAGTACTGTATATTATTCCAACCCCAGGCTCTGCCCTCCAAATTTGGAAAGTGAAATTGTACCAGGTTATTCAGATAATAATATAGTTTCTTTTTGAACTCCATTTTAAATACAGATGATTTATGCTATTCTATGAAACTCTTTTAATTTAAAAATCAGATTACATAGCTTAACCATGTGATCTAAAATATAATATATGAAGGTTTT
Source organism: Parauchenoglanis punctatus (assembly GCA_030068025.1). NCBI lineage: Eukaryota > Metazoa > Chordata > Actinopteri > Siluriformes > Auchenoglanididae > Parauchenoglanis > Parauchenoglanis punctatus. Next base: position 6,647,758 of record JAQQZU010000003.1, on the reverse strand, counting down.
GGCATGTATCTATGAAAACATTGTGAAAATAGGTGAAATAGACTTTCATTACTTGTCATCTACATTATACTCGTAGCGCTCTATAGATGCAAACATGCCTTAACTCCATTTGTGTTGAATAGAAAGTGCATATTTAATTTTCAACCAAGCAGCTGCTATGAATATAATGCAAAACGAAAGCATAAGCAGCACTGAAAACTTCAGAAGGTGAAATTTTATTTTTACCTTGACATCACTTTTCCCAGCTTCTTGGAGCTTCTTAAACCTGAAGTCTCCTTCGCAGGGATTGAGGGCAGATGGAGGGGCGATGCAGGCGCACTTCTTACAGTTGGGACCTGAGGTCACTGTTTCTACTGTGTAGAAATCCTCAAGCTTTCCAGTTCCTTCTTCAATACGCTTGCAGGCGCTCCTGCTCAACGGCCTGACCACACATTTACAGCGGCAATCCGGGCCCTCTGAGAGAGTCTTCACTTTGTCATAGTCGCCTAGGAGCTGAAGCGTTAAATCAACAGTGATTGGATTAAGACTTCCAGAGTCGATATGAGTCACCATGAACTGGTGTGAACCCTTATATATAATTTTGTTCATCCATATTAGTTTCTTTATACCAACCCAACCAAAATGTAGGGGATTTGGACAGAGACAAACAGAAACTTTGTGGAAGACACTTACATTTTTTTTTATAGTAGCCTAAAGTGGTGCCTTAACAGTACATAGAATAGGCTACATGAGAAAACTGAAACCTTTCTGCAGTGTTTTCTGCCCAAACACATCAATTTAATGACACAGTGCTTGAGCAGTGTTAGAACATGAAATTATTACAGTTAAAAATTGAAAAATAATATCGTTTGGTCACACTGTTGCAGGTTGGTAAAAAAATATCCAGTACACTGCAGGCAATAACTGATTTCTGCATGACTTTTTAGTACAAAACTTTGTGGTGCACATTTCTAACATCTATTTTAACACCTTGACGAGAAGCTCAGGTGTGTGCCATAAAACACCAAAGTGTGCAGACTACACAGACTAAAGGATTTCTCCATGGGAAAGGCAGACTAGACAACAGGCAATTTTCTAATTTAAAGGCAGCAATTTCTGCACGCAAAGGAAACAATATGGTGTACCCAAAACTGTTGACTTTTTCTTTTCTTCCTTCCCAGAATCCAGAATCCTTTTTAGCTTTGCTTGTTCATCCCTCAATTCCCTGGAGAAATCTTTCCAATGTTTAAACTTGTTATTCCTTTGCTGCCTTCTTTGTCCCATTCCTGCCATCATAATCTCTATCACATGGCCTTCAGCAACTTTACCTGAGTTAAAATGTTCTCCTGATTGTCCACTTCATCCTCCAGCACGGCATCATCAAACTCCTCTGATAAAACCTGGTTTTGTTGGGAAGTGCTCTCCATCACACCAGTCCACGCCAATGGTACGAAGCAAAGTGCACCACTCCAAGCCAACAGTAACAGCCTTAATGAGACCATCGTCATGCTGGCTATCCAAATATCCACAAATAACCGTTAAAGGGTCCTAATGTGATCTCTTCTTAAATCACAGTCCAGAAAACCTTGTATAAAACATTTAAATTAATTAATAAATTAATTAAATAGTTTACTAATCCCTCCAAGGTGTGAAGAGCTTCTGTGACGTAATACACAACCTGTTTAATTAGGAAAAAAATGCTGTTGTTCTCCAGGCTGTGCAGGTTGTGCTGTAGCCTTGGATACTCTCTGATGAATGGATGCCTGAAAGGTCAGCCGGCTAGGAAGAAGGAGAGGGGGAAGGACTTGACTCCATCACTGCACACAGGGAGGAGTTAGAGGATTACAGACTGGAGCACATTTTTGCTCCCAAGACACTGCACATTATAGTGTTTCCTGCTCTAATGGACATTTAACCTCTTAAAGGGATTGTAATGAGCTGATCAGCTGAGCCAGCTGAGTGGTTTTGTTTTTTGTTCAACTGTAATTTACTAGCATATTTACTAGCAGATGAGACTATTAATCAGCAATAAATGAGACAGTTATTCCTAAGAGGCTAATTTTCATTTGTTGTTCCTGGCTAGATGTTAAAAAAGATTGTAGCATAGCATAGTTTCAACTGTTATTATTATTTAATATAACATGAGATAATGAAAGTGATCATAATATAATATATAACATGGCATACATGCAGCAGACAGAGTGCACACCTGAAATGCATATTTTAGGAGATATCATGTGTAACAGGAGCAAATCTCTATGTATATTAGCATGACTACATGTATACAGTTTGTGCATATGCTGTAATAGCCTTCTGCACTGTAATTATTCATTTAGATTTAATTTACTATCAATGTTCTACCCTGTCCCAAACTTGGCCAATGAAATTGCATAAAATCCTAATTGTCATAAAAACATATAGCACATGGGGATGTTAATAAAACTATAATATCGTCTGATCTGTGAATAAATCATCCGGAATTTGCGAGATTACATGTCATGTGTACACAACCCAGCACCAATGACAAGTTCCACACAATTTCTAGGAAATGGATAAATATATAGATCTCACTTGCTATTGTAATGAAGAATCATGTACAATTTCTATCCAAAACATTACCAGTCATTTACAGTACAAAGCTTTAAGCTAATAATACTAATCTAATAATAATAATGTAATTTACTGCTCTGCTTTTAAGAATGTAACACACTTAGTTCAATCTATGTGCAGAATCTATATGAGACACCCAAAGTCAAATAAGCCTAGTGTATTCTCTTTGTTTTTACAAGACCACATGACCTTTTAAAGCTGCCTGTCATTGGTTTGGTAGCTCATTCTTCCATAACTGACAATTACAGTCTCCACGGACGGAGTGATATAAACCATGTGCGCCATCTATGGTGCTATTAAAACATCCTATCATTAGGTAGAGCAAGATACAGTTCCATGTTTGGACTGTGAGCGCCATCTACCTGCAGCCAGTGTGGATGAACTTCAGCTCATATCACTCAGCAGGTTAGGTTCACTTCTTGGGCTCCAGAAAGGATTTAGTTATGTTTGCAGATTTTTCTTGTCTTTGTTCTCTACGGTTTTCTGGCCCAGTATATTCAGTTTTGGATCATCTGAAAATTTGTGTAATTTGTTTGTATCTTTTAAAATCACTTAAAATCAGATTCAGCTGGGCAAGGTGTATGAACGTGCATAAGCTTAGACTTCTTTCTAACATGTAATCATTTCAGAATGATTAACTGCACTGCAGATCTCAAACCACTCCTGCATGTTTATTTCTACTGATGGCTTCATGTGCACTGACAAAGAGCTGTATTGTGTTGTGCATCAGTTCAATGGCTGTTTCTGATTACATTTTGAGCCTGACACTTAGCTGTGTTGCGCAAATCAGCAGTGTGAGCTTGTCCTGTTGAGTAATACTTATTACAGCTTTTTCTGGACATGCACCACTTTATGTGACTTATTACTATTATCACCACCTTTCCATACTGAATATATGCAACAGTCTCTTGCGCAAATACACACCTTGATGAAAGGATGGAGTCTGTCTCAGGGTGGATGGAATTGTCTGAATTGTCTGCAGCTTAAATCACAGAAGCTCTGCTTCAATGCTGTATTTAAAACAACCTTACTTTTGAAAAATTGCTGGTGCCATCAATATTACTTAAATGTGTATAACAATATTTTGTGTATTTTTGTCTGGTCTGTTTAAACATTTACAACAGTATGATGTTAATTTGTCTGTTTTGTCTATTTATGTATTTGTCAATAGAGTTTTTATTCTAGAAAAAAATTGTTTTATTCCTTTTCACTGACAAAACACATTAGGTCCAAGATTGCCATAACTGACAAAAATTATAGGCTAATAATTAGACATTTATGTATGGCTTATGCGGCAAGGTGGTCTAGTGGTTAGCACTATTGCCTCACAGCAAGCAGGTTTTGGTTCGAACATTTGGTCGATTGGGGGCCTTTCTGTATGGAGTTTGTATGCTCTCCCTGTGCCTGAATGGGTTTCTTCTGGGTGCTCCGGTTTCCTCCCACGGTTCAAAGACATGCAGATTAGGTCAACTGGCTATTGTGAACTGTCTGTAGGTGTGAATGTGAGTATTAATGGCTTAGTCTGTCTCTTGTGTTAGCCTTGTGATAGATTGTCAGCCTGTCCAGGGTGTACCCCACATTTCGCCAAAAGTCAGCTGGGATTTGCTTCAGCTTCTCTGTGACCTGCAATGAATATTAAATAGAAAACCTAAAATAGATGAAAATAGAAACAAGCTGGATAGATGTTTGGATTAAACCCATTAAATTTAATTGACCAGTCAATTGGACTAATAACTCAATTCAGTTGAATAATAAACATGTTAACTAATTAATGGTAGGTTGTGATATCCACCACTGTATCAAAGAAGGTCCCCGTAGTCACTTTTGAGAACCACTGCATTAGATGACGCCTTGGAGGCCTGAGGAATTCACGGTAGACTTCAAGAGCAGAAATGACCAATAAGGCATTGCAGTCTGATATTTTCTTTTAATACCAGTAAAAAAACACTGGCTGAAGCTGTATAAATGTAAATATTGTGTGTCTGATGCATGCAGCATGATGTTAACCACTCTGTCAATCTTATACTGTTTCTTTGTAACAGTAACTTGCCTGTCTGTACAGAAGAGTCAATTCCAAAAATCCCAGTGAAGCAGGCATGGCCCCTGTGCCTGTCAGTCCTACTGAAGGAGGTGTGGCCTCAGTCCATCAGTCCCAGGTAATAAGATGGGGTCTCTGTGTCTGTCAATTACAGTGAAGCAGGCATGGCATGTCCTTTCTGTCTGCCAGTCCGAGTGAATAGGAGAGACCTATGTGAGGCCTATATGTGTGAAAAGGAGGCGTGGCCTCTATCCCTGTCAATGCCGGTGATGGAGGTTTAGCCGCTGTGTCTATCAGTCTCGCTGAAGCAGGGCATGGCCGCTCTGTCTGTCTTTCTCACTGAAGTGGGTGTGGTCTCTGTGTCTGTCAGTCCGTGTACTTATCAGTCCCAGTGAAGGAGGTGTGACTTCTATCCATCAGTCATAGTGAAGAAGGCATGGCCTCTGAGCCTCAGTCCCAGTGAATGATGCATTGCACCCCCCCTTTTTTCCCCAAATGATACTGTTTGCAAAATATACTTAATGACAAAAAAAAAGTTAAGCGCCTTAGACAGAGTGGTGAAAATGAAATAAATGCACATGGTGAAAGGTCATGTGACTGTATAACAATGATTACAATATCAGATCAAATGGACAACAGAGTTGGCAGTATGGGCACACTGCTGGTCCAATGTCAGTAGGGTGCGGCACCTCCCGGGCCTGGATACATGTGGCAATATGGTGTGGAAGGGAGATGTACAGCTGTTGTAGCAGCCCACAGCTGTTGTAACTGGCCCTCAAGATGCTGCAGATTGGCACTGGGTTTGGACGTCCAAGCTGATCCCACGCATGTTTGATTGGGGAAAGATCGGGGGACCTGGCTGGTCACAGGAGGACCTCAAGATGATGCAGGCAGTCCAAAGACACACGTGCCATGTGTGGATGGGCATTGTCTTGTTGAAAGACTGTACCAGGGTGTTGTCTCAGGAGGGATAAGACATGCAGACACAGGATGTCAGAGACATAGCGTTGTGCCCTCAGGGTCCTACCTTAAGACATACCCTATGGCTCCCCACACCATGATGCCAGGAGTAATGCCAGTGTATCTCTCTACAACATTGGCAGGATTGGTCCTCTCCCCTCAGCGCCACCATGCGTGCACATGACGAGCATCCGTGGTAATGCAGAACCGAGATTCATCACTCAACATGGTACGACACCACTCGTCATCAGTCCATGCCTCCCAGTTATGGCGCTACTCCAAACACAGCTGTATCTGTTCTGGTGTTAACAGCAGCCTACACTTGGGATGGTGAACCCGTCATCCGGCTGATGCCAGTCTTCAAGACATGGTGCAGGATTACACAGGGTGTTGCAGAGAGTCCAGTACCTGTATGCAGATAAAATGCACAGATGTCATGGTGTTCTGTAATGCTTGGTGCACAATACGACAATCTTCCCTTGGTGTGGTCTGTCTTGTGCAACTGTAACCTTTACGAGTGTGTGGGTGCCCTCATGTGCCCCACATGCAGGGCAATTGCACTATACAACCACCTGGCCTCATGCAAACCCACAATGCGACCCTTATCAAACTCTGTCAAGTGCTGGTAATGCTGTCTAATGCTTCTAGGAGGCATCCTCTGTGTCTGGTGACTAGACCTGCCAGCTCCTTGCAAATCAAATTATTTACATACCCATCTCTGGTGTGTACATGTACCAAATTACATCCAAATCGGACCATTCCTTCTGGGTGCTTAACTTTTTTTGTCACTGAGTGTAGTAAATGACACAAATCACATTCAATCAGCTCTAAATAATATAAAAATAATGAAGAAAAGTGAAATTTTGAGGGCTATTTGATAAGACTGTGTACTTTCAAATCATAATATGTATTCATGATAGTTGGTAAAAGCAGTTGTGAAATGTAGTTAGGATCTTGTGACACTGCTCTAGGATTGCAGTGATCTTGCAAAAGAGACCAAGAAAACAAATATCTAGAGTGGATGTTCATATTCAGTTTCTAAATCCTTTCATTCTTGTACACTGAACAACTGAATTATTGAGATTAGAGAATTGACAGAACGTTGGAAAACAATTGCCATAGTATTACTCCAAGAAATATACCGTAGGCAGTCATTTGCATTTGTCATTTTATGCATCAAAACTAATTTTCATAACATTTAAAAGGTTATAATTCAAATGTTGCTTGTGGTTATTGTTGGAATTCCAGCTTTGTGTGGCAAATGTACACAAGAAATAAATGGCCACCTGTTGCTTTGTCCTTGCGAGGAGGAAACATGATTATTCAGTGGTTATAACTGTAACATTGCGTTCAATTATGTAAATATATTTTACTACTGAATACTGAGAACATGCAGACATGCATCAGTCTGACATCTAACAACAAACTTACAATAGTAATGAATTAGCGTTACAATCATTAGTAATGAAGGGTCCTCAGTTCAATCCTGAACTTTTTCTGCAGTGTTTCTGTGCATGTTCTCTCCATTCCCATGTTTTTTTTTAATTCAAGTTTTTTAATCCAGTTTCCTCTAAAAACATGCTGGTCCTTCTAAATTGCCCCTGGGTGCGAATATGTGTGTGCATGGTGCCCTGTGATGTACTGGCATCCCATTCTGGGATGTATCCTGCCTCATGCTCAGTGTTCCCAGGATAGCATCCAGATTCACCGTGACCCTGATCAAGATAAAATAGCTACTGAAGATGAATGGATGAATAAACATAAGCTCAAGCAGTTTCACATTGAATTGATGGCAATTTAACAGACTATGCATACAACATGATATTATACGCAGTGGCATATCCTTTGTTTATAAGTGCTTAAACAGTTTTGTTCAAATATTCAATAAACATCATGTATGAGAGCAAGAGAGTGTTTACTATTCATGTGTAATCATAAAAATGAATCATTTAAAATGAATAATTTCTACAAAATTGAATTGATTTTACACACATTATTTAGAAATTATTATTTTACATTATAAAGCCTTTTTCCTACATCAGAGTCACTGGACACCACATCTAATGTCGGGATCTGATTACACGTTATTTTGTTTTCCACGATGGTCACCATGGCAGATTAGGCAATCATAGTGCCATAAATTCTTGCTGTATCTTGGTCACGGGACTGATAACATACAAGTTTGACCCCGACCCATCCTTGTTCGTGTCCTTCGTGCTGTTGCGGAGAAGGGTCAAGAATTGCTAATAATAATGGCTACAGAAGGAATGTCAAGGAAAACATTGTAGGAGTTGCCAGACTAGGTGAGAAAAGCAAAAACAAAAAAAGTTCTGATATGATAGACTTTTCATCAGGGTGTCATGGGGCGTCCCAGACGCCACATTGCTGTTCTTTGATTATGTCACACTACAAGGCCTGTTCTTTGTTCCCGATGGTCATATTCATGCCTAAACCTGGAAATTTGTTGGCTACTACCAATCTGGTCATAATTAGGCTAAATTTGTGTAATTTGATACAGGCATAATGCTGCTGATTTGATTCTTATGAAAAATCCTGTTTGAGTTTTGATTCATTTGATCCAGTACTTTAGATCAGTATTCCGAATACTAAAACTTTAGACCTATAACCTCTACAAACAGAATTTATCAAACACTCTTATAAAGAGGTATTAGCCATAATAAGAAAACTTGTAGATTTCAATACTTATTCACGAGCGCAAATCGATTCGCCTGAATTCCGACTCTTAGATTCAAAGTGTCGATTCATTTAAAGTAAAGATTCATTTACGAATCACGAATGTTTTATTTCTTACACCGACACATAAAAGACAAACATTTTCTTCTTAGTCTAAGAAGCATTCCATTATTGTTTAGACTGTCTCTCTCAATATCCGACCATTATTAGTTTCCGTTATCTGTTACAGTTTTTAAAACTGTGTTTACCTGTCCATCACAGCGCAACACGCATACTGCGCGTGCGTGATGTATCAGCGAGACGTTCAGTTAGTTGAGGAGCTGTAGAGCGCATGCGCAAATAAGATCCCAACAATTAACTGTTGTTTGAACGGTTTGTTTGAATTTTAACTGAATCCGGATAAATGTAACATTTTTTCCGCTGGTTTTCAGTGTTTGTCTCGTAAAACATGTTTATTTTGAGCACCAAGATTAAACACAATGAAGAGGAAATAGCTTTATATTTTGTTTTCTATTTCTCTCTCTTGTGTAATCTTTGATTTTGTAGCTAATTATCAGTTAAACTAGACTGTTAACGACGAAGAGACATAACAACAACAACAACAATAATAATAATAATAATGAGACTATTAATATATGATATTTTTGTTCGCCGCTGTACAAACGAATCAACTCTCACGTAATTCGATTCACACACAGAGTAGTTTGTTTTTAAAGAATCGGTTCAGTAAAGTGACTCGCCATGGCCAGCGTTGGTCCTCCCTCTGTTACTGGCGGTGTTTTAAGATCAGAGGGCGAGGAGTCCTGTCTCTCACATGAACCATGCACTGCCTCTGGACAACAACACTCTTACAAACCCTCATTAACTGCCTTTTCTTGAACACATTTGATAAAGCTGCAGCGTTCAGCATTAAGGTAAGTTTATCACCGTCAAACGCTCCTAGTGAGCGCTGCTCGGCTGCAGATCATATGCGCGCAGAAAGCCGGTTAGTTTGCTGGGAAACAGGGACAGAAGCAGCTCGATGCAGCGCAGGAAGAAGTTTCCAAAACTGCTAACAAGACGGCGCACATTTAACTAAACTGCTGGTTTATTTCCGTTGGTTTTGTGCGACTGTGTGCTCGGAGATCAAAGCCCAGCTGGAGTCTTCAGCGCTCTGTGGAATTTCCGAGGTTGTTCTGGCTGCATGCTATTAGAGACAGACTCCTTTTGGTGCATTGGGTTTAAGACTAATGAGGCTAACACGAGGAAGCCTTTTTAGGGGTTTCCTTAAGCTTTTATGGGTTTTTTTTAGGTTTGAATCTCAATACCTGATCTCTGAAGCATTTGCCAGAAAAGTGCAAGAATCTCTAATATCTGTACTGCCCTGTTTATAGTCCTAGTGTCCTGGTCCAGTCATCCAAGTCATCAAGTCCTACAGTAAGTTAACAGGAACTATAATATCTGGAAGATATTTTGAATACTATTATAAGCCCATATGTCTTACTACTAGTCCATACTACTAGTTTTAGCAGTATGAAGCAATAATTAGTTATATAATATACTATGTCACTGTATGATACTGATATTGTGAAAATATTGTCACATCCACTGTATACCATTCAGGAGGAGGCTGCCTAGGTGGGCATCACACAGGACCGTATGAGAACCTTCTTTTACTACTACTATTAAGAAGTATGATTTCGCACCTTTTGTAAACCCAAGTTCACGTAACTTGGTCCAGCATGGCAATACAACAATTCTTAAGTACCATATGAACCAAATGGACAGAATCAGAAGAATGACAGGACAATTAACGGAACAGGGTGAAGCATGATGTGATGAAATGTATCATGTGAAAGGGGCTGGAGCGACATCAGTTATGATCAGGGAGTGACCGCACTGAGTGAAGATAAAGGTTTTGAAGGAAGAAATGGAGGAGATTTCTCAAAAGCTCTGTGGAAGTGAATTCAATCATTTGGGTGCAACAACACTTAAGGACCTGCTGCCCATGGAGGAATGTCTGAAACTAGGGATTGTGTGGAAACTGGAGCCAGATGACATTAACACACGGCTGAGGGGTATAGGGAAGTAACAGTTCAGTCAGATAACCTGGGGCGTAGCCATGTAAGGCTTTGTAGGTGAGGAGTGTTTTGTATTGAATACAGTAGGAGATGGGTAACTGGTGTTTTTTAAAGGGAGTGGGTGAAATGTGAGCAGAATGTTTAGCACGAGTGAGAAGTCTAATCTGGAGCTTGTTTTGGTAGAGAGTAGGAATGTAATGATTCACCCAATTTGATTCGATTCACAATTGGGTTCATGGTTCGTTTTTTTGCCATGATATTTAAAAAAAAAAAAAGAGGAAGAAAGAAATAAAAGAAAATTTGATTACCAAAAAAGCAACATTTATTTTCCTATTCATCAGCTTAAATATTTGTTAAATTAAAAGTACTTTTGTTTCATTTTCTTAATAACCAGCAATAATTATTTACAAACATTTGTAAAGGTTGGAGTAAAATCCAATGGCTTATTAACTAAAATATTCCTTTTACTAAAAATAAAACGTTAATAACAAGCTTTTTCTTAATAACATTAAAGCTTAAACATAAAACAGCTACCTCCATTTCCTTCACTTTTCATTTCCTTTTATCAGTTTGTAAAAATAGCTTTGATTTCTTGTTGAATCAGTTTGTAAATGAGCACAACAGCTCTTTCCCATTTTAGATCTGGTTTTCACATGTTTTCACGGCATTAGAGCTAGGAAAAGAGATTATTCACAAATCACTTTTTATTTCCATTGATTTGAATCGTCATAAATTTGTAACACGATTTATCAACGCACAATATATTGTTACATGCCTAGTAGGGATTCCAGTAAAAAGAATCCACATGATAGTGGATGGTTTGACCAGGAATCCATTAATGTTAAAGCAGGAACATAAGCATTTAGAGACTAACATTTTAGGACCAATTAGAGAATGACCGCTTTATCTGTGTTGAGTTTGAGGTAATTTGTGTGAATCCAGTCCTTGATGTGACGGATGCAATCTATTAACGAAGGTGTTGGAAGAGATATACTGGCAGTGGTGCTAATATAAAGCTGTGTCTTGTGTGCATAACAGTAAAAACTGAGCCCATGATGCTGAATGAGTTGACCAAGAGAAAGTATGTAAATTTCAAAAAGGAGTGGACTAGGTACAGAGCCTTGAGGGACACCTTGAGAAACTGACGCAGAAAGGGATTTGTAATTTCTGTTTGTAATAACATGTTACAGGTCTGTGAGATATCCCAGGAAGGAGCTGTAATTCTAGAGTTGATAGACATGAAAGATGTGTGTTCTGTGTCTCTATCAAAAGCAGCACCTAAATTATTTTGAGCAATTACTCCATATTCTTATATGATACGGATCTGTAATTTGTATTTATTGAACTCCTTTATTAACTTTAGAGTGAGTGTCAATAGACCATTTTTTTTCTAAGCTCCTTCGTCTTTTTTTTAAATAGTTCTCCATGAGGAGAAAGCATATGAAGTCGCATGCAGCGATCTAGTGAAATAACGCTGCACCCAGCACATTTTTGCGGAGCGCTCTGCCATTTTTGCGTGGCTGCTCCGAGCACTTCTATTTGAAAATCTCAGAACTTTTCAGAAAGGCGCTGGTGTCGTCACTGTCGCTCCTTTTCAGGCAACAATCATGTGGGTGGGACTCCTCACCCTGGTAAGAAGATGGAGAAGTTTGTTCTGGCTGTATCTGTCTATCCGCAGCTGTAGGATATATAATAGATAATAGACTAATAGCGCCCCTTGACAGTGAATCATGACCGTGGTTAGAGTGGTGATCCTGTTGTCAAAGAAACAAAACCCATGTGCAGCACAGGAGCACTTTTTTTGATGAAGCGCCTACCAGCACTTTTCAGCCAGAGAAAAAACACTATATGGACACATGCTGTTGCATGTAATAGATTACTAGGC
>JAQQZU010000003.1:6600601-6630535 GCA_030068025.1 Parauchenoglanis punctatus | reverse complement strand
GTGGGCCAGAAATATGTTAAATCAGCAGAAATATATTAGACAACTCACAAAAAAATTTTTTTGTAACCCAGTGTTATATTAGGAAGTAAATAATATCTCCGTGTACATGCTGTGTATATATACAACTGGGCAAAAAAAATGAGGCAAACCCAATATTGCAAATCATTAAGCTTTTAATGGTCTCAACAGCAAATCATTGGTCAGGAAAATGAGCAAGAATGAAACACATAGATAAAGTAAATTGGTGTGGGGCAGCTTTTCCCTTGATTTCCTTTAAGTCTTGTGGGTAAACTTGCAGACGGCTTTTTACAGTCCATGTTGTTCCACTCCATGTTAAAATCTTCAAACAAGATATTTTGGAAAATCTTGAACCCCCAGACATGTTAGTTTCAATTTTATATCATTTAAACATTTCAATCATTTCATGATTTCTCTTTGTGTACCAGAAGACTATGTAAGTGAACTTCCCTGTTTCCAGCTTTTCCCCCAACGAGCATCGACCAGCAAAAGGCGGCCATGGTCTTTTTTTTTTTTTTTTTTTTTTTTTTTACTTCTTGTTCATTTTCTGCCCAGTGATTTTTTTGTTGAGGCCATTAAAAGCTTAATGTTTTGCAATTTTGGGTTTGCCTCTTTTTTCTTTTTTTTTTATTGCCCAGGAGTGTAGTACAGTAAAGTCTGAGCTATTTGCACTGTTCAGCACAGCAGAATGTGATCTGGTTATTTATGTGCAAATCGGTCTGCAGAGAGTTCAGTGTAATTAGAAAACACCTATGTTTTAAACAAATGGTACAATACTGTTTAAAGTTTGAACATGGCTCAAACATCAGCAGTAGCGGTAGGCCCATAGTGCCCTGGGTTTTAAGAGTGAACTTGCTACCGGTGTCTCTTATTCTCCTTCCCTGTCTCTCTGTCTCTCCCTCTCTCTCTGTATCCCTGGGCCAGGACAGCAGGGAGGGGACGGAGGAGCTCCACCCGAATGAAGTGGCTCAGTGGTGGGGGGAATGGAGCAGCTGGTCGACGTGTAGCTGGACATGTGGAGGAGGCGTTCGCTCACAGGAGCGCCACTGCCTGCAGCAGAGGTTAGACATCCAGCAAAACACATTAACACTGGACCTGCTTTTCAATGTGCTGTTCGGTGTGTCCTCGCTGACTTCGTCTTGGATGAAGATCTGCCAGTTTCAATGCAATTTTTTATCATACTTTTATGATCTAATGAATATTGTGAAATAGATATTGTGCAGGAGGAAGAGTTAGTGAAGATGTTTTGATCAGTTATGGTAAGACTGAGGCTCAGACCTTGGAAAAAGGACCCTCTGATCTAACCTCCCCTTAGACTGGGCTTGCTAATTAGCTGTGCGAGGCTGGTTACCCCTCCATCAGTCTGACCCTTTTATGAACCTACTCCTTACCCTGGTTAGCATCACCCACCATCCTGTAGGTTTAAACTCCATTTCATTTTGGAGTAAATGGCCCTGAAAGCGCAATGCAATTACATTTCCTTAAGCCCAGGCTCATAACTGTTGCAATCTGCTTTTGCCTCCAGTGCTGTCTGCAGTTTGCCACCCTATACGCTTGTTAAAGTTGGAATACAACACTTGAGAAAATGATTCTGACATTTATTGAAGATGCTGACTTGTGTGTAACAGTTACTGAACCTACACTGTGTATAAATGAGCCTCATGTTTGTTTGTTTTTTTCTTTTTGTTTTTTCCACACATTTGTCCTAGTTGTAGAAATGACCAGCACTTACAGCAAATATAATTTCTGCCTTCCCTGTTAGTGTATTTTACGTCAATATTTAGATATTAATCTCAAAAATGGACACCTTTTTTTTTTCAATTTTACATTTGCAGCATATAGCAGACCTTATCCAGAACAATTTCCAGACATGCTCTGTAGTCACCAGCAGAAATATATTTTCATGCAAGTTCAATTGGTCAGTGTTGAAGAATACCTAAACCTAAACCCTGTTCAAGAGAAGTGAGTACAACAAGAAAACACACAAGTTAAGGATTTAAAAAAAAAAAATTATTAGTGTGCATTTACATGTTTGGCATTTTACATTCAAAGAATCAACAATACAATCTTTTAAAACCGTGAAAAGGATTTTAAGCTTTTCATCATCTTTAGTAACTGCTTAATTTGGATAGATATTTAGGATATACATTTGACCTACATGCATGTAAAAACCATAACATGGTGGGCCACAGCTGGTGTCAATGCAATGTGGTTAAAAGAGAAACTTGGGTGCAACCAAAAGACCCTTAGGTGTAAATTGGCTCTTTAGTACTGTCTAATGTGGTGTTTGTTCGGTAAAGACAATTAAAGGTGTATTTAGTTAATATTTGGGTGATGTAGCTAATTGTGCAGTGAACATTAGACCAGTTCTAAGGAATGGGATACAATTTATAATGCTGTACTTGTCAGGGAAATATTCCTCTTATAAATATCTAAAATCTAAAACTTTTTTCCCCATTTTAGCCCACATTTGGTCATTTGCTAATTCCCATTCAGTAGCACCCTATCACACAACAGTTACCATGCACGGAGGTTGAGGACTAGCGCATGCTACCTCTGTTATTTCTGCCTCTGCACTAAGAGGGTCTTGGTTGTTTTAATGTTTGAACCAAAATAGATTTGAAAATCCCACTATGTTAGTTGACTACCTCCGCCAAGAAGGTTATGTTTTCAGTGCAGTCTGCTGTAAGCAGGATTGTGCAAAACTTATAGACCTCATGTCCAGGAAATATGGTGGAAGGGTGTAGCACGGGCCAAGGAAGAAAACAGGAAATTTTGTGGTCATGTGGCGGATCCACAAATTTATTTTCTCTTTTGGTGAATGACATGGCAGTACACTTTAATTGTAGTGACAAAACATAGCCAGAGTAGAAATATGGTGGCTCCATATCACAGGCCACCACAATGGTGCCCAACCAGTTCTCCTTTTTGAGACCCTGCTCAACTTTTATACAGATTTAAGAACCGAACATTACAAAGCAGAAATTTGCTTTGCTTGCTTTTTATAAATTTACTTTTAATGTCCTTACATTTTGCATTTGAAGGTCGCCAGTGTGTAGCGTTTACTGATTTTGCTCAAGTGTTATCAAAACGGTTGCGGATTTCTCCCTCCCATAGCCACTGATGTTAGTAGTTCCAACTTTGGGACCAGCAATTGTGTAGTGCCGTGCTGGTGCCAGCTTTCTGGTGCCGGCACCAGTCTTTTTTTCAGTCGAAATGCATGCAACTGGTTCTAGATTAGGCACTGGCACCACCGCCCCATTGGTAGAAAAGGGATAATTCGCAGGTACCAGCAATCCTCTGGGATACACATGTACGCATATCGTTCTAATAATTTTGGAAATGTATCCAGATATATAAAGTGGTTGTGATTGCAGATTTACATATCATAGAAGATTCAACTATTGTCGTTGGCACAGTTCTGCAGAACGACAGAGGAAATGCTTTCTTCCTCAACCCATAGTTGGTGTTACTCTGCACAAGATTGGGAGCATAAGTAGGAGTTGTGGCCCAAAGTGTAAGCATGGAAATGTGCATTAGAAGTTATTCTGATATTAATGTAGTTCCAATTTAATTTCTATGTCTAAGTGATTTAATATAAACTTATTCTGCTCTTTTCAGTAACGGTATGAGGTGACTGATGATAGTATATCTGATATTGAACTGGCAGATTTAAGGTTTTCCTTAAGCTTCAGACACCAAAATGTCTTTGCTGACCATAAAAGACCATGCATTATTAGCACGAAGGGGGAGATTTCTCCTCTTATAACCCCCAGGATGAGAGAAATGGTATGTCTATGGACCATTAATTAACCAAATCACCGGCCCACATGACACCAGCAATTCTGTCCAGACAAACATGCTTATAAAATGCCTTTTGGAGCAAATGGGCGGCCGCTTTAGGAAGATTCCTCTGTCGATAAGAGCTCATGTTGAGCTAGGCCAGCTGGCCCCCATTAGCACTCCCCTGTGTAAGAGTGAGTGAGTGTGTGTGTGTACATCCTGGGGAGGGGGATCTCAGTGGTGAAACAGAAAGATGAGGAGGAGGCCCATCTGGAGTGGGCTGAAAGGGGCGAACAAGCCTGGGAAAGTTGCACATGTGTTAGCCAGGTAGTCTCTCGTGAGAGGAGCAGCGTAGCGGGGATCAGATACAGAGTGTCTGATGCAAGATGGCATGGAGGCTAGCAAATAAGTCAAGGATGGATTTAGTTCTGGAGGGAAGTATAAAAATGATTTAATACTACAGATTGCAAAATAATGTGTAACGTTACTGCAGACTGATGTGTTCAATTCCAAAAAAAAAAAAAATCTCCTGCCATGAATATCTGCACATGCTACAAAAATGCTTTCAGTGCCTTAAATCAAGTCTTCATTTATAATCAGCAGGACAACTACACCATGCATGAGGTTCAGTAAAATTATAGCGCTTCAAGCTATCAGAGTTACAGATGTGTGACAAATTAAAGGGAAAAACATAAAGTGTTGGGCCACTATGAGTTGCCAGAACAGCTTTAATGTGCATGGACATCATTTCTACAAATCATTGGAGATGTACTGAAGGGATGAGAACCGTTCTTCTAAAACAGATTCCCTCAGCTGGTGGTTTATTTTCCTTCACTTGGTGCCAAAATCACCCATAAAGTGTTGAGACTTGGTCACTGTGAAGGACATAACATGATTGCATGATCGTTTTATCCTAATCAAACTATTTAGTCCACTTTTCTTTTATTTGCCACCCACCCATAGAGAGAGAAAGAGAGAGCGAGAGAGAGATTTTGTGTGTGTACGTGTGTGTATGTATATAATGTATGTATATAATGTTTGTGTATGTATTTAATGTGTGTATGTATATAGTGTGTGTGTGTGTGTATGTATATAATGTGTGTGAATATATATATGAGGTGTGTGTGTGTGTGTGTGTGTGTGTGTATATGCACACACACATCTGCCAGAGCACTTTTCTCAAGCACTTATTGTTGCTAGGTTACAAAAAGCATCTTCTAGCACTTCCGCATTCCTTCGTTATGAAGATCAAGTCTTTATTTACTTTAGAAAGATTAGCTAAAATGATTGAATGAAATAATGTTGATTTATTCAACCGTTCAGTATTCGCTCATAAATAGCTGGGTTGTCCGTGACAATCGGGATCAGTTTCTCCTCTGCTAATGTCGACATTGTTGCTATCATAAGTATCATCACTTCTTGATTTTGATTGGTCAGCGTGAAAGAAGTGACATTGATGAGCTTGGCAGTGTTCCAAAAGTTTATTTTTCCAAAAGAAAAATAAGCTGACTGCTGAGGGTGATTTTATGCCGAGGACACTGAGCTCGGTCAACGCTGAACTTCATAGGATTTGTAAAGAAAACATGCTACCAGCACAAAAACGCATTTATGGGGCACAGGAACTCATTCTCCTGTAGTCACCTTGCAGATAAACATAAATAAAGAGACAAATGAAAAATGCTGGCAAGTTTTGATTAAGAGAAAACTATAGTCTGAAACACTACTGTTTCTAAATTAGCACTGTAGTGCTACTTTAGAAACTTTCTTCAGGGCTGATAGGACAGGGACTATGACTAGTTGGTTCTCTTCTCCGCAGGAATTTATATACTAGTTTGTTTCCCATAGTCTGCGCTCCTATTACTACACTTTAAATATCTAATTTGTTCATCATAAGCCATATTTTAGCTTAGGTTTCCAGGCATGACACTTTGACACTTACGCTTTGATTTATCTACGCTGTAGATACTAATATTACCTGTATTGCTTCTATAGGTGTATTCTTTTTAACTAGTAATGTTCTCTTCCTAGGCTCACTACTACACACAACATTAACAGTTCCTTCTGTGCTGGATCGCCTAAGCAATATCAGTTGTGCACTAACCAGGTAGGGCACTTTTTATGTCTGTGTTTTATGTGATTTGGAATCCCTGAAGTAGGGCTGAGCATAATTAAAGGATAAGGAGAAACTGTGTGAACTGTGTTCTGCCAAAGCTGGCTGGAATACACATGCATTCTGACATGCTTAATGCTGTAATATGTGCAAGCTGTTTGCCATGCCGCCTGCTGCGTGAGCTGTGTAATTATTGATGTATTTATTGCCTAGCCATGCCCCAACAGCAGAATCAGCTTCAGACAGCACCAGTGCTCCCAGTTCAACTCCAAAGCCTTCAGCAGGAAGCGCTACGAGTGGGTTCCCCTCTATCCAGGTAAAAACACCTCTTTGGTCATGACTATGAAGGAGATTTCAGACACATGGGTGGGACAGACTTTCTTTCAGAGTTCAGATGGATGTACGCCTGTTTCATTTGCTCAGTGTTCATTACTATAATGAAGGAACAGAGGGGTAAATTCCACAAGGGCTAGCTTGGCAGGTTATTATTGAAACTGTTCGGCCAAAACACAATTTACACAATTTGTGATCAGCCAAGACGTGCATTACGCCTGACGTTTGCTTTTAAACAGTGGACACAGGGCGCAGTAATACCATTTATAGCAGAACAGGTCTATTAAAAATGAATATTTTGATCATATTAAAAAAAAAGAAACCCTACAGATATTTTTCAAAGGGGCAGTGGTGGCTCAGAGCTTAGGACTTTGGACTTCTGAAGCTGTCACTGTTGAGTCCTTGAGCGAGACCCTTAACTCTCCTCTGCTCAATTGTAAATCACTTTGGAAGCCTCAGCCAAAGGTGACAGAAATGTTGATGAGGTTAGTAGTTTAATTGAAACTACAAGCAGATAGCAAATTAAAAGATAAACCCACAAGCAATGTTGGGGCACCACGAGCTAACAGAACAGCTCAGTGTGTTGTAAAAGCACGTTTGAGGAGGGTGTCACACACAAGTCCGAGCTCCAGCCTGTTCTCCCTCACCTTTGCCCTCCTGACAGTCTGAAGTCACCAGACATCACTTATCTTTCTCAACTATGGTTCTTTTTAAAACACAGCCCCTATAATCGCTTAGTTGTTAGATACAGACCGTCTCTGCTCTTCCATTCTTGGCTCCAGGACAGCCGTTCCATAGTCTCACATCTCATAGATGGGCGTTTGGGTTTATTTCCGAATCCTGTGGCCTCTAAGGAACAAAAGAGGCCTTTCTATGACACAATGACTAACTTCAATCTCCAGCAGAACTCTCCAGAGTCCAGAGCTTTAACTGCGTTAATGGTGTCATGTCCTGTCCAGATGATTACATCAGCATTTCCAGCAAGCCGTGTGACCTGCAATGCACCACCACCACGAGAGAGAGACAGCTATTGGTTCCGGCACACGACGGGACCTTTTGCAGGAATGGCGTCTACAAGGGTGTCTGCATCGAGGGCCAGTGCCAGGTTACACACTAACCCCTACTTCTAGAAGGCTTCACCATTTCATAAATCACCTCCATAGATGGAGCTTGGGATGAGATGACGTTTCTTTCCATGCTGCTAGTCAATTCAGTGAAGTTTGGTCATGCCGTAATAGAATGCAGCAGTTAGCCTCTAATTTAGCAACCCTCAAGTGCTAATAAATGGATGGTAGCCATAAAGTTTGAAATGATTATTTTTCCCTCAAGGGATTTGGACTACATGGGTTACACTAGGGAAGCACACAGAGGTAATAGTGAGCATGGAGCAGTGACACGAGCACGCAGGAAAACTGTCCTGTATAAGAGCACTTCAGCCCTGCGAGCACTGAGATATGTACTTCCTTTAGCTAGGGTCTACACTTTGAGAGCGAAAGTGCAATTCGTGGCACCTTGGGCAGATTTTTAAGATGCACACTCACTGATACTGCTCTGGGCTGGCAGGTTACTTGCCCATGTGATACCTATTAAAGACTGTTTAGATGCCATAACATGTTCCATGATGCCTCTGATTAATTAATACTAAGGAGGTTACTCCTTGCGGTATTAAGGACTACCAAAAAACAGGGATCAAAACATGGTATCGATGCATTCCTGTACATGACCTTATATATTAGCCTTGTTTATAAAAAATATCCGTGTTGACTCCATGTTCATTTCAACTTCCTGTGTCTCTGTCCACATTACAGGTGGTGGGGTGTGATGGGAAACTGTACTCCAGTAAATCTGTAGACAAATGTGGCATCTGTGGTGGAAACGGTGACACCTGCTACCGGATCTCAGGATCTTACCGGAAAGGGCTCACACAGTTAGGTATATCTTATTCTACCACTAAGAGGTCACATGGGGGGACAATGCACAGGGAGATTTTAAAATAAACACTTGTATTTTTGTTAATAATTGCAGACTGTCATACTGCAGTGTTTTTACCATGGCCTGGGTTCTCTTTATTCCAGTACCATTCTTTTTCATGTGTTTGGTTAATGTGTTCATTATGTGCTTTAATTTGTTATATGAAATCTTCTCAGCTGAAAATTTGAGGCCCTGTTTTTACACTGACATCTGTTCATTTGGCCGATGCTGCTATCCGAAGCTGGCTAGAATACAATCCGAGCTCAGAGCGGAGTAGTTCAGGGTTAAGGGTCTTTTTCGAGGGCCCTCATTTTCCATCCATCTGCACCATAACAATCTTTTTAAATATCATTATAAAATTCAGCAACCTTTTACGACATTTCTCATTTGTAAACCGAACATTAAAAGAAATCATTACTTTCACATTGGACTTTGGACTAATGGTGCTTACTTTCACCAGGAAGCTGATATTGTAGTGACACTAAAGTGCTAGAACTAATGTGAAATCATTGGGTTTTTTCTCTCTGATTCATCAGGCTATGCCTTTATAACGAATATACCCGTTGGAGCCACGGACATCCAGATCGTCGAGCGGCGAAAGACTGAAAACATCTTGGGTAAAATCTCCATTACTTCCAGGGGGGAGAAAGCACACACAGTGCAGGAGCCATATCATCAAACACCATAACAATAATAATGCACAATAAGTTTGACCCTCCCCTGATGCTGTATATGGCATTTAACTACCAGTATTTTTATTCTGCATGATTGTACCACTTCTAAAATGATGCTTTAGCGTTAGTCTTGGTCAGTTTGTTGGGAATGTTGCAACAGTAAAGCGTTCGCTCTATTGTCCAGAGATCTCAAGTCCAAATCCTGATAATGCCTGAACAACCATTTGTGATGAGGAATCCAAGTGTAACAGAGTGGGAAGGGTGACACATGCGCTCCCCTATCAATCACAGCGACCCATCATTGGCATCTATATGCTTCATGTATGCGGATAGCGCTTTCCTCCGATCGTGTTACGCCGCATCGCGATGCTTTATCCAAGACTCATGAAGCATCTTTATATGCTGCGGTTTATTCTGCATGTCATTGCCTTCACCTTTTCCGGATTGGTAGTCTTAGTATGATAGGGGAGACCTAACTGGTGGGTGGGAATTGGCTAATTCTAATAGACTAAACTGAAGAGAAAATTAGCTACCATTGGCCAACGGAAGTAAGAAATGGGCAAGTTACAATTAGGCTAATGTGAAATATAACTAAAACATATTACAATTGGGTTTCAGTGCAAGTGTGTAAGTTTCAGCATCTGCTAGAAAGCAAAAAAAACAAAATAAAGAAAATCCAGTGTGATTTTCAGCTGTGTTTGTGGGCTCATTTTGGACATACTATCCCATTTAGCTCTGTCTGATGAAGCTGGCCACTTCTTCTTTAATGGCAACACGGTAATCGACAACCCACGCAACTTCCCCATAGCAGGAACGGTGTTTAAGTACCGGAGGCCAGTTAACCTCTTCTCAGATGGCTTTGAGTACATCATGGCCCAGGGTCCTACTCAGCAGGGCGTGAACGTCATGGTAGGTATATAGGTATGTACTGCTCCTAATAGGACCATTACTTCTCTCATTTTTTTAAATGTATTTTTATTTCTTCTAAACATTTCCTCAATTTTCTCACATACCTGTTGTTACCTTTAGCTAACAGGCAATGAATGTAGCCTGATAGCTGGCATTAGTTGGATTGCTAGCCATGCTGTCAGCCTGCTGTTAGTTACAGCAATGTGTTCATGGCCTGTCAGTGTCGCACAGTAAACAAACATGAACAACAAAATAGCAGAGGTTTCGAACTGCACGCAATTATGTTTGACGTACATTCCCTAAAAATTTCGATTGGCCTTGTAAATAGATGGAACAACATGTAAGTAATTTAGCAAGTAGAATTTAGAATTGTATTCTAAAAAAATCGAAAGATAATTAAATATGATTTAGTATGGTTTAGTGATCACAGTGGTCATCATATTTATTTTTGGTGTTCTGTTCGTTGCCTTAGAAATTGCTGACAGTTCGTGTAGAATTTCAGAATTGACAAAATTCTGACGTGATGTGAACTTGCAAAAGACCAAATCACACTAAGGTCATGCAATTGCAAATAATCCACCATCATTTCTATAAATATGCATGTGATCTTTAATGTGTGGTGTTTTTTTTTTTTTGCCCAATACTTTATAGTATTGTAAACTACAAGAGCTTACGCAATTATCATGATGTAAAATTATAATACTTGTCCCTCTTGGTAATCGATTTTCATTTCACGCATGCACTCCTGCATGTAACTTGATTTATTTGACTCAGTGTAGTGCTGTACCTTTTTCTGTCTTTGCATAAAGTATTACAACCTTAATGGAAAGATGCCTCATATCACGTATGAGTACACGGTGCCTCGCGTGTCCGCCACCCCAGCATCATCAACCCAGGAGCAGCCTCCACTGGCCAGCATGATGGCCAACTCTTCCTATTCGCAGCTCCCCATCAGCAGGAACGAGGTGGAGGCTCGCAATGAGAACAGGGAGGAGGAGCAGCAGCACCAGAGTTCGTCTGTGGGTCATAAGGGGAGCATGGAGGCACGTGGAGATGTTCGGTGGGAGCACCAGGCTCCTTGTAACCTCAGTGAAATTCCAGAGATGCTACACCTTCGAGCGTCTGGAGGGGTTCTCCGTAAAGAGCCGGGAAAACAGGACGGCGTTGGTGAGCGCAGAATTAGCTTGTGTCTTTTGCCCTTTGTATAACCTTGGTAAACGTGAAATGTGCCAGATTAAATATATAGGTGTTGATCTATTTCCACAGTGAATTCTTAGATAAATCAGTTGTTTATAATCATGATACGACATACGATTTATAAGAAGATAATCAACAACAAGGTGATGTAATGCACTCTAACCCCTCCAACCTTAACCTGATTGAAGGCAACTCCCCTAGTGTGACTAATGAGACGCAGCCCATGGCAAAGAGTGTGAAGAGCAAGCTGTATAAGCCACAGCCTTGTGCGGAGAGTACATCCGTCTCTGACCGCGCCACGCTGAAGCTGAACTCGAGCTCCTCCGTGAAGAACGGCCTGCCTCTGCAGATCCACACGACGGCCCAGAGAGAGCCTGGGTTCAATCCTGAGGCGAACAGCACCTCACAGCACAGAGCTCATCTCCTCCCGCTGCAGCAGGGGGCACCAGAGCGCCTCCCGCTCACTGACAGGTCAGCCAGAGGGACTGAGGAGGGGAAGGAGGGAAAGAACAGGAAAGAAGGTGCAATGCAGGTGGGGAGGTTTGAGATGGGGGGCGATGTTTGGTAGAGATAAAAAGAGGGAGAGAGAAAACATCTAGCGTCAGGGCTAATCAGCTGCATTCCTTACATATCTGTCTAGATTAATGTTGATTGCCTTCATTCCCCCCTCTCTCTGCTGCAGTAATGAGTTTGAGGTGGTGTCTCTCGACCAGGATGTCAGTCTGGTAGGCGTGTACAGATGGAAGGTATCTGCGTACGCACCCTGCAGTTCAACTTGTACCACAGGTGCAATTATGAACCGACACACAAACACGCACACTGCGTTAAACACACGCACAAACAAGCCACTGGTTAAAAGTTGGCAACACCAAAGACATTTAAAGCCCAACGTATACTTCTTTATAGCCCAACCTCGCTAAATATCTCCTAATATCCATGATCTTTTTTTTTTTTTTTTTAAAGATGCACAATATGAATTATCATATTTAATTTACTAACAACATGCCAGGAAGACGTTTGCATTATATTTATAAAAATGTCCTCCACAATTATTGGCACCCTTTGTGAAGATTAGTAAAAAGGGTTAGGAAAAACAAAAATCACGTGTTTTTGTTATTTCTCTAAATAAATTTTTGTCAGCATGAAAAGAAGCTACTTAACCAAAAGGTGGATTTTTTTTTTTTTTTTTCCCTGAACTTTTTTTTTTAACCAATCTTTACAAGAGGTGCAAATAATTGTGGAGGACACTATAGTTCTCTAATATCAGATGTGATTGTTCCAAACTGTCTCATTTACTGAAATCATTATTATTATTATTCCCTAAGAGAACTCATCCATACCTTATACTTAAAAAATTGGTTCTCTCTCTCACTCTCTCTCTCTAGGTATCAGCACAGCGTATGCTTTGTGTGTGAGATATGATGGTTCTGAAGTTGACGAGACTTATTGTGACGCTTTGACTCGACCTGAACCCACGTATGAGTTCTGCACAGGCAGAGAGTGTCTGCCCAGGTCAGAGAGCTTAGACGTGTGTGTTTGTGCATGTAAACTTGAAAGCCAGATGAATGAGTGTGTGAATGTGTGTATTGTGTTGGTCCTCCTTAAAATACAGCATTCATACCTAGGGGCAATTTAGCGTAGCCAATCCACCTGCTGGTATGCTTCTGGGAGGAGGGAGGAAACCATGCGGTAATGTTTAGAGCATGCAGAGAAATTCCACACCAACAGCAACCTGAGCCCAGGATCGAACCTGGGAGCTGCGGGGCAGCAAAACTACCCACTGCAATACCATGCCTCCCTATCATAAATCATGAAAGATTATGATACAAATGTACAGCAAATACATTTTTAAAACACTCTATAGAACTTGTGGTGTTAATGTTTTATGATACTGTTGTACAGTGTATATACCAAGTGTGAGGAAAAACACCCTGCTGAGCTGTGAGCAATCCATAGGATCAAAGGCAGGCTCCAGACCATATGCCAACACACACACACACACTCTCTCTCTCTGTGTGTGTGTGTGTCTGTGGGGCAGGTGGGAGACGAGCCGCTGGAGTGAGTGCTCTCGGACGTGTGGTGAGGGCTTCCAGTTTCGGACGGTGCGCTGCTGGAAGATGATGGCGCCAGGCTTCGACAGCTCTGTGTATGACGATCTGTGCCACACTGCCGAGCTGCACAAGCCCATGGCACGCAAATCCTGCAGGAGTAAATCCTGCGGCCCTCAGTGGGAGGTGTCAGACTGGTCTGAGGTCAGTATGTACAAGAAGCTGATTTGTTTAGCTCCACTGATCAGTGCAGTTTCTGTTCTGTTTGGAAATGGAGAGTCTGGATATCTATAGCAAGTACTTATGATCTTCAGAACAACTTTTGAGTGACTTTTAAACACCAGTTTGGACTATGAATATGTGGTTCAGGTGTTCAGGGTGAGAATAGAATGAGAATGTGGACTTTGATTCAGCGCTGTGTTTGACTCTGTGTGTGTGTGTGTGTGTGTGTGTGTGTGTAGTGCTCAGCACGATGTGGGCGCCGTGGTGTGAGGAGCAGGGAGGTGCGGTGCTCCACGGATGCTCGTCTGTGTAGCGAGTCCACACGGCCTGCCAATCAACGGGAGTGTGATGGACCGCCATGTGACCGCAGGTGGACTGTCTCGGACTGGGGACCGGTGAGTGTCTACATGAGGGACGACACACACGTCACTCCACCTGCTTTTACTGATGAGCAAAAGTTCAGTCAAGCACTAGAATAAACACCTCTCTGCATTATTAAATAGAAACAAATGTCCGAAACATTATTTGCAATTCAAACAAATTTGCATAAAAACAAACGGAAGGAATGAAACGTGACCAAGGATGAAGCAGTGAAATTTTGCTGTTCTAAGTTAAAGCAATTGGTCAAAAATGACATTTACACACCTTTCCCTTTATCTCCGATGTAGTCAGTCAACCATGTGCACATGGGGCTAGCTTTTGGTAATAATGTACATCTGTGTTTATGTATAACACCAAAGAAGTTAAATTTGCTGAATGTTTGGTGTCTAAATTTTGTTATGGGAGCATAACATGATCATCCCAGACACTGTTGTGTTTTTTTCCCCCCTCTCGGGACTAAGTTGTAATCATTTACCTGGCTCTGTGTGGCTGTGTGTGATCTCCCTGTCTAAGTGCTCAGGGTCGTGTGGAGAAGGCCGCATGATGCGTTACGTGGTGTGTAAGAGCGGGAATGGGAAGGTGATCTCTGACGGTCACTGTGATCGGGAGCTGAAGCCCCTCGTCGTGCAGCCGTGTGGTGCCCCAAACTGCCCCGCACACTGGGTGGAGCAGGAGTGGGAACAGGTAAATGAATGTTATATTTATATATGTAAGACATAATTTGCATCTCTCACATGATGGGTCTTTGATTCAGAGGGAGTATTCTGAATCTTTACATATCATTTAATGTGGTGCAGAAAAGTATTGGTAAACTATAGTTAAAATAACTCCATCACCACAACTGATGGTGGTTGTTTTTAATTGTATAATTGGGGAGAGAAAAAGTCTGGTTAAAGCAGATACAGCTTCATTCCTGAAGATATTTTTCATATGTACCTGTCTGTCAACATCTCAGTCTTGAAAATTACAATAATGATTACCAGGTCAGCACCCCCAAAGTGTATACACCTGTTTAACTCTTTGAAGTAGCAGAATTTGTTAAACGTAACAAGACACACATTGTAGTTTTATGCTCATTACTTATTTTGTATTAATTATTAGTTACCGCCTGGTTCGTTCTGAAAGAAATGATGCCAATGCATGAGGCATCGTGTTTTAGGCCAACGAGCAAAATTTAACTACAGCAACCTGAATTCTAAGAACCTGAAAAGGCAATAGTGTACAAGATTATGCAAAGAGCTATAGTATGTTAAGTTTGTCATTAAACCTCTGCGTGATTGGCTTTCGAATTTCCAGCATCTCATTTTGAATGTGTTGCAGTGTAATGCGACGTGTGGGCGCGGGGTAAAAAGCAGGCAGGTGGTGTGCGCCGGGCTCGAAGCCGGTGTGTTTAAGGAGTTTCCCGATCATGTGTGTGCTCGCTCGCCCAAACCCGATGAGAGAGCCGCGTGCTTCGAGAGGCCTTGCTCCAAATGGTTCACCACCTCCTGGTCTCAGGTAACTACACTGCTATGAATATATACTTCAAATTAATACTGACACAAAAACATACAGGAGCTCTGGATTTCCTGGAGGAAATTGGTCACAATATATATTTTCAAGCTCAGTGACTAATTGTGCACGGTCTGGGTGCTGATTCCTGACCATAGAAAGTGGGCCTGTGACTGTGTATACGGAAAGTAAACATTGGCATTAAAGGAGGCAACAAGGATGTATTCCCACTTCATTCTCAAGGATTGTTTCGCAGACACCGATTAGGCCTAGAATTAAACTACATTTTAAAAAGAGAATCTTCATACAAAAGTCATTTTAGTCCAGGACTAGGCTTAACCTGGGTCCAGTAAACCAACACTCAGGCTTCAACATGGCTCAGACCAGGATACAGTGTTTACTGAATCTGAATGAATGAAAGAAGTGAAATAGTGTGAGCAGTATTTACAACTTCTTTTATAAAATAGGTGCTTTCGGACCAGAGGAACTTTTCATAGTTCTTAGGACTGCTGGAGGAAGAAGCCCATTTTTTGTGTTCGCACCAGAGGAACTGAGCATGATTGATTATAGTTCTTAGAAGGCTGTCTTGGGGACTTTTTGTAGTTCCTCCTTCAGGGTAGGCACTCTCCCAACACACTAAGAACCACGAGAGAAGTGTAGTGAGATTCTACAGGTGTAAAATCGTGCAGTTTTTTTTTTTTTCTTTTTATTAGTCAGTGTGCATTACAATAACAGGAGAAAACGGGCAGAAACTTACAAAATTGCCCTTGCTAAAAAAAAAAAATAAAAAATCCATGTGACAGCATGTGCTGTTAACAGATGAGAAGCTGAAACCTGAGGTGGCGTGGTTAGCAAACTAAACTGAAACTAAAAAAAATAGGCTATAAGAATTTGATTTAAGTTTACAGATCCGTATGGTAGAAACATAAACCTAAAGAGGAAGTGCACAGCGTGAATGTGACATGCCTGAAATCAACACCAGTGGATTTTCTAATTGCCAGTTAGTCTAAAACTCTTCATGTCTTCGTATTGAACAGCAAAACAAACAAAACAAAGTGCAACTCGCAGCGCATGCACTTCCGCTGAGACGCGCGGCGCGAGGGAGGAATACGTGATGTTCGAAATCACTGAAACAAAAAAAATCAACGGTGGATTTTCTAATTTCCAGATATACCT
The DNA here is from genome assembly GCA_030068025.1 of Parauchenoglanis punctatus. Taxonomy (NCBI): domain Eukaryota; kingdom Metazoa; phylum Chordata; class Actinopteri; order Siluriformes; family Auchenoglanididae; genus Parauchenoglanis; species Parauchenoglanis punctatus. Next base: position 6,614,222 of record JAQQZU010000003.1, on the reverse strand, counting down.
AGTCTATATAGAAAATCTTCGTACTGAATCCAGTTCGCCTGGAAAAATTCTGAGTCGGATACTGAGACTTAAATCCGTGGAAAAGGTTAGCCGTGTAAACAACAGCTAGCAGTAAAAATGAACAAAAGAAAAGGCACAGGTAAATGGAGAGACCGTGAACTTCACATTTTATTGAGCCTATATGCGATGTAGGAAATATAAGCTGCATGAAAATTGCACTGTATCATTTCAGTGTTCCTATTGGAGGCATAAATGCAAAGAGAAAAAAGGCCCTTGAAGGTGTGTAGTTCTCAGGGGAGCGCCGCAGGTGGTAGTCCCTCTCAATAAGTCCCTAGAACTGTTTGGTCCGAAAGCTAATGTATATTGAACAAAGAGTAGGTGTTGCTCAAATGTTTTTAAAGGACCAATAAGAGCTGATACTTGAGCCCTATTCAAGCAGGATAAGTCCTACATGATGTACTGGGGTAATTCCATCCTTCACAGGTTCCCTGCCAATTCAGATGGAAATGCCATCACAATATAAGCGTTATTCTCTCCAACCCTGAGAAAGTAACCTGCTATTTTACAGTGAATTTGAGGGTGGGTGTTTGATGTAATACGAGTGTGCGTGTGTGTGTTTGCAGTGCAGTAAGACATGTGGGAGTGGCGTGAGAGTGAGGGAAGTGAGGTGTTACCAGGGAGAGGAGATCGGCCACAGCTGTGACTCAACACTGAAACCTCAGGCCAGACAGAGCTGTGAGGTACAGGCTTGTCCTACTGAGGCACCAGGTAACACGCACACAACCAATAACAGTATACACATCCCACAGGAGCACATTACATATGTATGGAAGCATGTGCAAAACATAATACTCACACAATCAAACCAGAAAACACTTTTTAGCAACAATGGAAAACATTCATGTTAATAAATGTGGTCTATATTTGGGCTTCACAGATTGCTCGTGCATGCATAAAAGTAAAAATGCCCAGCTTGTGTTTTTAAATGCAGTCCCAGGGATTTCCTGCATTTCCCCTGGAGGATTGGAGGGAATAATGGTACTGATTTGGATGAAAACAAGATAAAAGTGCCAAAAAAAAAAAAAGACATTTGCAGTACATCTGAACCATTTATGCAATAGGCCTTAGAAATGGAGGAACATTGCTACATTAAAAACTAAGCAGAGCATCATGGACCATAAAACCCGGAACATCCGTCAGTCTAATAGTGAAGTCCAGTATTGGATCAGTGCATCCCTCTATATATATATATATATATATATATATATATATATATATATAAAATGTGTGTATATATCAGTATTGTTACACTTAACATGCTAAAATATGCTTAAATATTTTTACCCCTGTCTCTCATCTAGCAGAGGACGTTTGTGAGGACAAAGCGACAGCAAACTGTTCTCTGGTGTTGAAAGTAAAGCTCTGCACACACTGGTACTACAGGAAGGCCTGTTGTCTATCCTGCAAGACCAAAGGTCACTAAAGAGCTGCTGCACCCTAACTGGGCCATTCCACTCAATGTGAAGAACCCCATATGTACTCACACACATATACACTGTAATCCTCTGACTCTAACCTGTTACCCCAAAAACTAGAACCAAATAAAGGGACACCCCAGTTGGTTAGCTACTATCCATCTATTATAACACTACAACTCTAGCTTAGATTAAATGTGTGCGGCTCTAATAGCTGTTTAAATTGGTAGCTCGCAGCCTACGTGCTAACTTGTGATCCACAAACCCCACTGACCCATTATGCCTTAACCTTAATTCAAAACTAGTCACTGAAAAACGCATCCTAACCTGTTACACCAAGAAATTACACTCTAAACTGTTGCCAGTTTATTCAGGTGTTTGGTATACCGATCTAGCAACTGTTAAACTGACGACTACGTATGTTCAAATTCTGCTCTTCAACTCTCCACTCTTAAACTGATCTTTACCTCAAAGTACATCCCCATGTTATGCCCATACTTTTACACTCTAAACCCCATAATACATCTTAACATGCTCAAACAGCCAAAATGCAAACCTTACTCTGTATTTTTAAGCTACATACACAGCCCCCTAAAACTGCCCCAAAACATAATGTCAATTCCAAAGCATAATAATAAAGACACTATATCTATTTTCCATGCTCTAAATGCAAGAACGCACATCACAAAGGTGGGATAATGACAGAGTTCCACTCCTATGAATGTAAGGTGTTCTATATCAGTAAGGTCTATTGTGTACTCTAGATCATGGCTCACAAAGCAACTTCAAAAAATGGTACCAAACACTCTGGGTTTGAGTCTGGGGAAGAAAAAAAAACAGGACTTACTACAGTCCTGCAAGGATCATCAGCAAAAGAGAACCTAATGTACCCCCAAACTGCTATCCACTAACCCCAAGTCTACACTCTTAACTTGTATCCCTAATCTGGATAAAGAAGGTGCTATACTAAGTGGGGTTGTTCTCATCAGGCCCCTCAGGCAGCTCCCCTCACTGTACAGGCTGTTCCTGATCCGTGGTAAAGGATGCGCTGTTTTATTACCGAGTGTACGGAACACGCCACTCTCTTGTACTGTATCACTGATTCACTGACACATGTTTCATATTTGTACAAAGTTTCTTGTTTTTATTTTGAATGTGTTTATGGTGACCTGTAATGGAGGTTGAAAAAATAAAAATAAAGAAGGTTACTGTTCTTTGGCTTTTGTGCATTCTTGAGCTCAAGACAGAATCATAACAGACTTTGGTAAAGTGTATATACACTACATTGCCAAAAGTATTCGCTCACCTGCCTTTACATGTATATGAACTTAAGTGACATCTCATTCTTAATCCACAGCGTTTAATATGATGTCGGCCCACCCTTTGCAGCTATAACAGCTTCAACTCTTCTGGGCAAGCGTGCCACAAGGTTTAGGAGTGTGTTTATGGGAACTTTTGACCATTCTTCCATTGGGGCTCGGCAGAGCCAGACATTATACTGCAGCCAGCCAGCAGGGGTGCTAGACCTGTAATTGCTTAACATTTTGGAGACATTACTATGTTCATGCTTTTATACAGTGATTGGGTTAAAAGTATCTATAAATTGCAAGCCAGTTTACATAACTAGACAACATTTATCTATTTAAATACTTCTTATCTGCTGAGTGCAGGTATTACACTGCCAGTGAACTGATAACAGATTTGCTTATAAAAAAGTATCATGGGACCTCACATTTACACTGCTCAACACTAACCTGGGTGATGAGCTGTAAATAAATAAATTATATACACATACATTAATTCTATAAATCCACATAAAAGTCTGGAATGTTGTTGACTTTATAATGTAATGGCTATTACATTAGAGGAACTTGATTTTGAACTTGAAATAAAATATGGACATTAAAATGGAATGGAAAAAAATATAAACATTTCATCAGGACACTATTTAACATCAGGCTGTCACAGTGTGCCTGAATCTACACAAAAATCTATTGCGGTAGTTACTGGGTTTAAAAATGCGAAATGTACAAACACAAGCACAGGGCTGAGCAGTTGAGGTTTTAAGGCTTACCTGAAGGGCTTTACTGTGGCTGACGGGCAGTTTGGTGGGTTTTGGAATCTACTGTTGATCCTTTACACTGTAACTGGCTTTGTTCCAGCCAGTACAGCTCCATAAGGAAGCCATAAAGGATGCATTTCACCTTCTGAACTGTTTTCACTTGCTGTGTGTATCAAATATCCATATGAGCTCATATAAGCTCCGAACCAGTTGAAACAAAAGAAACAGCACAAAAATGAGTAAAAAAAAACAAAGAACCACCCACATGAAACTGAATCCCTCTGAATGGGGGTAAAGTTCCCACCCCCTAGACTGATATTTTCTGGTACCACCATGAAGAAAGGACAGAAACATCACAACACTCTGAGAATAAAGAATCGCTGAAGGTAAGATTAAGCTCTGGAGTTTAATTAATCTGTGGTTAACAAGATTACATCCTTCAATAAAATGTATTATTTGATTTGTACTTTTTGTTCTAAATACAAAAGTAATTAGTTGTAATAATAAAGTCAGGAATCCACATTTCTGAGGGCTTTCTAGTGACCATTATGCCCCATAAAAATTTCAAATGATAATGGACCAACTGGACTGGAGTGATAGAATGATGAGTTTTGGTGATTGTTGATATTTCTCTTAATGCATTTAAGACATTGAAGTGTATATAACATCACTATTTATCACACTAATAAGTAACATCATATAGTCTGATTGAAAACATTATCCTACATTCAGTATCATTTTATGTTGGGATTCTACCTGTTTTTTCCTCAGATGCATCTCTTGCTCTTTGTGCTGTTAACATTGTACGCCCTGAGCTCTGTGCATGCCTACCCTAATGGAGCTATAGCACCAGCGTGTGACAGCATGATCCCGATTCACCCCAACTTCTTGCCTCAGATCACCACAGCACCGTACAGGATCAGAGTGGACCGGCGGACATGCAGACCTGGAGACATGATCAGAGGTCATTTTATGGCATTATTAAGAATTTCAAATTAGATCAGAACTTTCTCAAGCGAGAACATTGTGAAGGAAGGTCAGAAATCACGTTTCACATATTCTTATATCAGAAATTGTCACACACGGTGTTTGGACAACATTGCATTAGTCAAACATCAGTTCTGTCATAGTCGGAATGTAAAACACGAAAGTGTAAAATCCAGAAAGTGTAAGTAAAGAAAAAAACATGACAGAAAATAATCTACAACACGGTGGTGAGGTGCAGCCTGAAGTGAAGTGGATTATTTTCCTATAACAGCACACTCCATTGTGTTTTATTCCTTTTATACAGCAATTACCATTTTTATTTATTAATAAATGATACTTAACCATTTATAGTTTCATGCAATGTCCATATCTCTGTGAACGAGCGGTTACCATAGAGATGATAACATATTAGACCGAGTGATTTGATATAAACCTGTCGTTTGAATTAAAGCTGGAATTACTCCCAGAGCTTGTTAAAGAAAATGAATCAACACCTTCAGATGAATCAGAATTGAGAATTCAGTCATGTTGTGGTAGAAAGTGGGATACAGAGCTGAATGTGAATGTGTTTTTACCCACCAGTGACTCTGGAGACCGTGAACAGCACAGATTTCGAGGGCTTCATGCTGCAGGCTCGGCCAACATCGGGCAATAGCGCTGTGGGTTGTTTCATGCCGGGAAACGACAGTCTGGTCCGACTGCACAACTGTTTCAACACTGAAGTAGCGTACAGGTTCTATATTCGCAATGCTTATCATGTGACTCGCTGTAATCTCAGATCACTATAGAGTGACACACGCACACACACACTCTGCAGCTACCAAAATGAAATTCTTATATCAGTTGTAAAGGCACATTTCTCCAGATTTGCCAGATATCTTTAATACGAAGCCAGCCTGTTCAATCTAATCTAATCTAAATATCATAATCTACCTACACTATTTTAATCTATTTATTCTACTGTAATCTGTCTAATCTAATCTACTTTAATCTAATCCATATCCCCATATCTATTCTATGTATCCCAATCTAATCTACCATACCCAAATCTATCCTAATCCGACATATCTACCCAAATCTAATTTAATCAAACTTAATCTAATCTAAATCTATACGGAACTATTCATACCTATTTAATCCAATCTGACCTTATCTATCTATCGATCCTAATCTAATCTATCCCAAGGATTGCTAATGCAGTCTATCCTAATCAATTTATTTAGTCAAATCTACCCTATCTAATCTAACAGTTTCTGTCTGGCGTGATTTTATTTCGATGTCCTTTGAACCTTTTCTGCGGAGAAGAGCGTAATTACAGGAGCGTGAATAACACTAATGAACCTGTCACTTTCGTCCTCCAGATGTCAGCCATCAGCCACTCTGCAGCAAATGAGCTAACCCGGCTCGAGGTCATGTGGGTCGCCCCACTTACATCTGCGCCGTACAATATTACATTCTGGTACTAGTGCCTTTGGAATGCATTACCTAGTCACATGTTTGTAATGTACCTGATCACAGCTGCAGTATTACAACCCTGTTTTGTTTTGTTTTTTGGCAGTGCAACCTTTGTGAAGAACTACGCCGAGTTCTGGACCATGGTGAACAGCAACACTATCCAGCTGTCCAACAGTCCTGCTCCTGCTGTGAGCCGTCTGGTAAATACAGCAACATGAATATCTGCAGGTTCATTACACACCTCTGTATTACAATCTCGATTTTTCATTCCCAAAACACTGTTTGTTTCATCGTTTCAATACAGATGATGCCTTTCTGCATCCTGGTTGCACTTGGACTCTGCAGATCTTAATCTTTAACTCTACTCTGATCTCTGGTAATGGATGCAACTGCCAATATGATCAACATTTTAATCTGTTCTGTTCAAGTCAGACTGATGGGAAAGGAAATATTTCAATGTTTTCATGGAGATTATAAAAATCTAGCTGCTTTGTTATAGTGCTTGGCTCAGATTCTCTAATGAACATAAAGTATTGAGTTTGTTTAAATTACAAAGATGATGTTCAGCAATATTGTTTATTTTGATAAAAAAAAAAGAAAAAAAGACATGACTATGACAATTTGGTTCTTTTCAAATGAAAGTTAATAAACTTTAGCTGCAATGCTAAAAATTCGAAATAGTGACTAGAACATGATGTAATCTCAGATCTTCAGAGTGACACGGACTACATTTACCAAATGAGGGGGGGTGGGGTGATCACACTCATGTATGTGTGGTGGTCTGGGAAAAAACTCACTCACTGGATATTTAATTCTAGGGGAAAAAAAAAAAAAAAAAATCAGGTTTTTAACATTTTTTTTCTGCTAATATTGTCTTTTCACATCTCTGCTTACAAACTGAGAAAATCTGATTTGGAAATTTTTTATTTAAACTACTTTATCTTGGTGTCTGCTGCCGGGTAAGGAGTCAGTTTAATAGATACAGTTGCTTGCTAAGTGAAGTGATTTTTTTCCCTTAATGTGACAGATCTGATATTTTCAGGGCTGTGTGGATGCAAATCAGATTTGGAGTCACTTCCAAACGAGTTCCTAAATCTGAAACGTACATGATTCGTGGCCATGTGACATGAATGAGAGCTCAGATCGGACTTCACATGGCTTTCTGCCTATACGCATGTGCTGAGTCATCAGCAGCACGGTGTTCTGTCGATTTGTGCTACCTATTGAGATATGCAACTTAGCAGTGTCATGTTGAGAGTTTAGGGTTAACTTCAAGCTTTAAGTCTTAGGGCTAGAGCTAAGATCGAGTTGATTCTCTGCTATCGAATTGTGCTTCGGTAGCATTTTTCGACAAGGTAGCACAAATCGTCAGAACACCGGCAGCACGGCAAGACGACAACGTAGGAGAGCTACAGATGACCGGATGTTTGCCTCCTCCAGAGCAAAACGCGATACATACATTAGCTACCAGTGTGTCCAGTTTGTTAGTATTAATGCCATGAGTCATCTCACAAATGTTTTATTGTTGTTGGTGACGCAGCACAAAAACGTATCAATGTGCACACGTGTGATGTTTCTTCGCACAGCTGAGTTCACATTACAGTCAGGGGTTACAGGTCACTTGTAAACCGGTTCACAGTGAACCATCAAGAGAGCCTAATCTGATCTGAGCAACAAATTGGATTTAAACAGTGACGCTTGTAACGTGAACATAGCCTTCTTGACACGAGAAATGTCATGATTTAACAAAGTTGTAGGATAGCTACGTGCCACAGCAACATAATCAGTTTGTAATCAGATACCACAAATGTCTGTATTGCAAAAGAGAAGAACGCTTAACCAGTCTGTACAGATGACAGCAGACAATGTATTAAACTGTTTAAATGAACTAATAAAAATTGTTTTATAAAATCCAACAGAATAGATCTGAATGAGTGAATCAGTGGTTATTTCCCCGCTGATGTCAGGTTGGTTCAGTGAACATGCAGGATATATTCAGAGAGGATCTAATACTGAAATCGGTATGATCGTACCTCAAATATAACTATTCAGAAGTTACAGAGGAGTTACGCACATGAGGTGGAGTCTGAATAAAACACTGACTTATATGGTTAAGTGCATTTGTCATGCGTGAGATCAAATCGAGCAGAATTGAGTCCAGGCCTAGTGGCTGACCGATTTAAGCACCTTGTCACACTGAAATTGATGTTTTTAGGCTGTATTCGATTTGCCTAATCTGAATGCGGAGCCCAGAAAATCTATGTGTAAACAAACCAAAATAACAAGCCTTCGTATCACTCCAGTGGCTCGGCATGTTTTTCCGCAGGTCTGAGCATTAATACAACACTAATCTTTTCTGATCTAATTTCATGAACTAATAAAAGAGCATTTTCTGTACTCACTTCTGTAGTGTTTGCTGAATAAAAGAGGAGGTGAATGAAATGCCACCAGACTCTCTGGGCCTCTTAGACAGGGATTAATTTATTCTACTAGTTCTTCTGATCCATTTATCACAATGCTGTAAACATGAACCAGACAACATGAAAACCTCTAAATGCTCACATCTCTTTTCACATGTAAGACAAAAACACACAACAGCAGTTCACAGACTATGTAAACACAAAGTAATTGTGAAAATGTAACTGTAAAGAACACATCAGAAGCTAGCATGCTAGCACACAGTAACACACAGTTAAAAACACAGCAACAGGACCTACAGCTTTGGATTCAATCCCATTATAGAGAGCTTTACTTTAATTCGGTACCAAAGGGACTCTAGCTGTCGAGGGATATGGTGTTATTTAGGAAATGGGATGGAGGTTAAAATGAGGATCAGACATTGTTAAAAATACAGCACAGAGTGGCTCATTTTCATACCGCGCAGTGCACATTCACGACTGTAGAACATTTCTACTGGCTATTTTAAAATATGGTGGAAGACTTGAGCCTTTGAAAAGCCTCTGAAAGGTTAAAGGTCATGAAGGACCTCCAGAACAGTGGCGATGGACCAGGCTTGAGTTTCACAGCTGAATGCACAGTACTGTCCGTTTTCATTGGTCAGCTCTGGCAGACCCCTCCACGGGGACCTGAAAGCAGAACACAGCAATCTAAAGTAGGGCTCAACTACTAATTATCAACTTCAAACAAGAAGTCCAAAAGTGTTTTGTTACTGACTGAGATCAGCAGAAATATTACCACAACGCAGAGAATGAGGGAAACGAATCGATGCTACATTAAAATGTGGTTGTGTTTACAAGGCGATTTCACATGACTTGCGCATGCTCTTGTATTCGCAGCCTCAGAAGTGTAAGTTTCCCAGAATGTGGCCACTGTGTTTGGAAAGCACATGACCGCTACTCTGCCCGCTCTCCTGATGCGCGCGCACCTAGCTGAATACTGAGCCTTTACAAGAAAACTTCCGTTAATAACGTCTGATAACGTTCCCTAACGTCTTCTACGTCCGCCTAAACATAGAAGGGACCAGTTATCATGAACAAACCTACGGTTCTCCAATCCTACCAACTCAGGAACAACTACAGCGGACCAACAAAGTCAGGCAAACTGCGGTACCTCTAGCTGTGGAGGATTAGCAGCCTCAGTGGGCAGTAAGATTAAGTTTATTTACCGTTATTACGTGGCTTAGCTGAATACGCAATTCTGATTGGTCAATCACGGCATTCTATGGTCTGTTATTTCTGTACAACAGACCGTTGCCATGGACCATGTCATTAGCAGAAGCAATAAAATCATTTTTAAAATCGCTAAAATCATTTAGCCATGCAATAAACAGAATTGCCTTGGATTGTTTTTCAAACATAATATCGATCACATCAAAAAGTTTGACTCGCTACTTAGCAGAGTGAGCTGGTGCCTTTAAAGGGCTGTTTGTCAGTATGGTAAACTCCATGGAGGTTTGCTTTGCAGGCAATGCAAAGTATAAATGCATTGTAATTGTAGATACACAAACAGATGTTTCCACTGTCACAACAGCTTGAATTGTCCACATAAGAGACTCAAAGCTTATGCGCAATCTAGATACATTTTAGCCTGAATCATTAGGTGGCGTATTCTCAGCATCTCAGCGTATTCTCAGTGTTCTCTCCCAGCTGCCTTACAACAGCTTTCTCATGACTATAACACTCAAATGGTGAGTGTGACACATGATGGCGAGATTCGTCTCATGTCAGAAGAACAAACTCACAAACTTTTACTTAAATGCGCTACACTGTAAGTCTGTATCAACAGCAGTCAACGCTGTGTGTTAGGATGAAGGAACGGTGTGTGAACAGGATTCTACAGATGTCTAAAAAGGATGTGCATTGTTATTATTTTCACACCCCATTGACTGAGGCAATGCTCATTTAGTATTTTCTGTAAGAGGTTATAATTGTTAGCCTATTCCTGTGGTATGAGCGGTATAAAGCACGTTGTGATGTGCTGTTACTGGAACAGCATGCCCCCAAGGCTTTTATTACCCCAATCCTACACTTTCAAATCCTATTAAGACCCCTTAACCAAGGTCTCGTTGTATGGTTGATTGTTCTAGCGATCTGAAGAGGCTCTACTTGCCACTGTTTGTGAAAGGAATTCTCTGCTTCACAGGTCTACGTAAAAATATTAAGCCAAAGAACCATTACGAATTCGAGCTTTTTTTAGCAAAAATATTGAAGAAAAATTTGCTTAAATGTGAGACACTGTATATATTTGTAGAACAGGAAATAACTAAATGTGCTCCAAAGCTTTACGCTGCTTTATCTAAGGGGGAAAATAAAAAATTTTCTAGCATGGTTACCTTTCCAAATGAACATAATGGCGAGAGAGAACATTCTTCACCAGAAACACCGTCTTGTCGTAGGTTTCCTTTCCAAGCTTCTTGGCGAAATATAGCTTGGCACGTAGGAAATACCCGACCGGCCAAAGCCATTCCTGCGTAATGAACAGTGAAATTAAGAATCCCATTCAAAGGAATCAGTGTAACAAGATAATATGATATCAGCTATGAGGAAGCAGAAGTGATCTCTCTTACAGGGCCTTGGTGGTAGTTGAAGCCTTTGGCTAAGTTGTAGTTGTCGTTGTCGAGCGAGTTGTCATAAACACCACAGTAAACCATGTCGCTGTTTAAGACCAATAAGGAATCAGCAGGAGAATGTTAAAGGTTAATATCACATTAACAAAGCGTTACCATCTGGGACAGGAAGTAAGTCTTACTCTGGATCTAGTGTCTTCATTCCCAGTGGCCCGAGCAGCTTTTCTTCAGCGATACTCAGAGCTTCCCAGGCTCTCTCCACCTTGAACAACTCGGGGGCCTATAGGGAATAAAACAATAATTTGGTGTAGAGAATACTTCAAATGACCGCTTACATAAATCAAACGCCATGTCCAGTTCAGAGTTCTTACCACCACCATGGCGATAGTGAAGTTGGGTCTGAGCTGGTAGTCGCACCATGGGCTCGAGGCTCCACAGCTGTCTTTGTAAATCCCCCTCTTATGGACCAGCTCAGGATGTTTCTCATTGGGGTCTTCGGAGTCCTGAGACACGTAGAACATTTTCTCAAACTTGTCCTGGATCTTTCTGTTCCACTCTTCGTAGGACACTGTGAGTTGTTTACCTGGAGGAGTAAATCAAATATCAGTTTAATAAATGATGCTACACTTTGCACCAAACAATGGTATGTTGGAGTGTGTTGTCTTCTCACCGTCTCTGTGGATGGTCATGGTGCTGTAAGGGAACAGACCCCACTTATGGAGCTCCACCAGCCAGCGCACGGCCGACTTACACAAACCCACGATCTCCACAGCCGAGCCGTCCCTGTTACAGTGAAACACAAGCACGCACTCGTCATTAAGCGTTTGAATGAAGAATGAATGATGGATGTTGAGTATTGCCACTCTAATCCATAGAAAACCTGATCTGTCAGATAATGCAGACTACAGAAACAGGAGAACATAAACAAATGAATTCATTTTCTCTACCCGCTGTGTATTTTCGAGTGGTTATGTGATGTACCTGGGTGTAGCAGGAATCCCTTTATTGCGAGCTCGGTCACTTTCGCCCATCTTATCCATCCATGTTCCGCAGTTGAAGCGGTTTCCCCCGTACACAAAGCCCGTGTCTGGATTTACCTTGGCCACAATGTTGAATCCTGACAGAAAAATGTATGCAGTAGCACAACAAGAGCTGCTCAGATGCATGTTGCATACTGGAACATTTACATGCACCCAATAATATTGTAAAGAAATAACGGACACCAACAACCTGACAATAAATGAGGCCATTATGCTAAGCTTTATTTACACTGCACCGCATCACGTCACATCGCACTGGTAAAGTTGTAGTACATAAATGATAAATGTGTCACCTTCATCTCTCATGTTGCGGTCGATCTGCGGTCCAGCGTTCCTCTCTCTGAACTCGATGCCCTCCATGTGGCGCTGGAGCGCTTCATGAATCACGTCACACAGCGGCTGATCCTGTACATACAGGACAAATCATACAATAACCACACCTCCTGTACTATATCCACATCTCCCATACCACACCTACACTCACAGCATACATACTATACCCACATCATACATACTACACCCACATTTCACACACTACATCCATGCTACACCCACATCATACATACTACATCTCCAATACTACGCCCATACTACGCTGACATCATACATTCTACACCCACATAATGCAAACTACACCTGTGAGAGTGTGTGTGTGTCTCACCACAGTGCCAGGTGCCTGAGGCAATGAGTCGTCTGTAGGGTACATCCTGGAGACAGGGCACTGGAGGATAGCCACTCCATCAGGCACAATGGTGCAGTAATCCTGAACACACTGAAGCCACCACCACACGGCGTCACGGCAGTTATATCGTGCAGCTACGCCCTCGCCGAGCAGGTTAGGGATCAGACCGTGCCTCAGAGTGCCAGCGAAGGACAGGATGATGTTCCTGAGGGAGACAACCCAAACTTTCAATAATGTCTGTCTACAGATCCCAGCCTGCAGAATTCTCAGTGGCTTCCAAGTCTATTATGGGAGGGATTCATTAGCCATGCTGTAAACTACCTGGCCTCCAGGTGACGACCAGTGAGCAGCATGAGACCCCGCAGGGCAATGAACGTGTCTCTGCCCCAGCAGCGGAAAATTCCAGAGGAGAAATGAGGCAAGCCTGTCACAATGTGAAAGAGCCAGAAATATCTACATTAGTATCCTGAAATATACAGATCCATCACACAACATGAGCCAGCACACAGAACAATTCCTAAAACTCATTCATTCATATTTATCTCTTTAACCTGTTCAGGGTTGAGGTAGTACACAAAATAATACATTCATAACATCCCTGAATTTTAATGTAACAGGAAAACGTGTTGCTGAGCAACCTGCTGCCATGGAGACGCAGTACTGTTCTTCCTGTTTGGTGATCTCATTGATGTGTCGTGGGACGTCGTGCAGTGCAGGAGAGAGCGGTGGAAGAGCAGGAACACGACCCACACCACACATTTGCAGTGAACCCAGGGCCAGCAAACGTACGAAGGATGAGCCATCCTGCACAAAACTAACACACACACACACACACACACACACACACACACACGTTCATAATAATAATAATAATCACTGAGCTTAAAGTCTGCT
>JAQQZU010000003.1:6559835-6572384 GCA_030068025.1 Parauchenoglanis punctatus | reverse complement strand
CGAAGATGCTGGGATTGGCTCCAGCTTCCCCGCCACCCAGACGGATAAAGCGCTATAGATAATGGATGGATGAGACAGTATATTTTTCTTACAGTTGATACGAACAGCATCTAAAATCAACTGTAAGACAAATCTAGTCTTACAGTAACTGTTTCTCCAAACAAGTGCACTGCCTTTAATAAAGGTTTTTTTTACTCTTCATTTTTTTTCCATTTCCAAAAACAAGTAACTGTAAGAAAAAAAGTGTTTAAAAATGGCATTTCTCTACACAAATAGACAGTAATAATCATTTGCCGTTTGATGTTTGCTCTTGTGGGTTTGCATTAAGCTAATATCAGCAATCAGCAAACAGTTTCATTCACCCAAAGCTTTTCGTAAACATGCCTTTGACCCTATGCTGACGTCGTTTAAGACACATGCAGTCCTGGTTTGTGCACGTCCATGAGATTCACGGGTTGTCCTCGTATGTCTGATACGTCTGACCCAAAGCCTGTTGTAATTATTAGTTACCATCAATCACACCATATGGAAAAAAGAAAACATTCAAACGCAAGTCTTGTCAAGTCTAAATTTGTGATTTAAGAGAGAAAAGGAAAGCAGTGTGTTCTGTCTGCCATTCAGTTTCTACAGAGAATGGAGAAAACCTGACCCGGAGGATTATGAGAGTAAGCGCACAGCGTCACAGGTGATAAAGAGCGTAAAGAAGAGTGAGCAGATTGTTTTCTGTAGCGTGAATCTCATCATTAGGTTGTGATCATTTAAATAATGATATCAAAATAGACAATATATCCAAATTCTCCAGTATAGCAATGCTATTGTAATCTGTTTCACTGGACAGCGAAATCTGTTTGCATTTTATAGCCATGCCTCACAAAAAGACTTTTGCAGACAAAACACAACTTCTGGATAAGGAAGCATTTCTCTTTGCTGCAATGTGGATCACTAGCGTTCATCAGTGATCATGTTTTGCCTTTGCTTAATAACCCTTTCTAGCAGAACACTGGCATTCCAGGACACCCGGGAAACGGAAATCGACTTACCGGACTTCTCAATCCATAAAAACAGATGAATTATTTTATTGCTGCATGTCTGTTATGAGATTAGTCTGGCCACTGTTGGGTGTCTGTGTGCAGAGTATCATTACTCTGTGTTTAGCTGCTGGTGAGCAGGACGATGGGAAACGGAGGGGTGTGAACCCCCTGATGGCCAAACAACTCACACCTCTCCATATTAACATCGGTACAGAGAAAAAAATAAAAAAAGACAGCTTAGTTGATAGTAAAACACTGTATATAACTGCCACGATAAAATTATAATATTTAAACCTAATCGGCTAGTTATAAAATGCTTAAAGGACCACTATGTCGGATTTAACCTGAACGCCCCTCGCCTTCTTTTCCAAAGTGTGTATTAGAACGTACGGTGGCTGTCAGGTTCCCGTAGTGTACTCACAATACTCACATTCACACTCCCTGCCTTTTTCCATGACGATTAATAAGTATTTAAAAGTACACCTTTTTTTTTTTTTTTTAATAAGGGTTAACCAGCACCATCAAACACTGATTCGTCTTCCTTCTTGTCTTCCTTTCCTCTTCTTCGTCATCCTTCTGGATTCACGCTACCGCTTGTAAACACGCACAACGCTGAAGGCGCTCTCTACACGTTTGTCTGTTCTGGGTTACCGTAGCGGCGTGACACGGCGGCTCAGTAGAGGTGGACCCGCGCCCTAGGTACATATAAAAGAGCTCGTTCTAAGCTTACGAAAACACACCGATTCATCGTTAGAGGAGATTATACACTTATGAAAACATGTTTTGGCCTCTCCTGAGCTCCTATTGGACCAAACCGTGCACGAAGGCAGAAAGCAGGGTTCTTTAAATTCACAACACGGACACACAGAGGAACTTCAGGAAAAGATTTGGGAAGAAGTACACTTCCGTTCTTCTGAAAGGAAAGATTCAGATGTCAGCAAACAACACAATTCTTGGGTGATGTGTACATTGTGAATAATTTGTTTATTTGTTTATGATGCACGAGCCGGACTGCTGTCATCTACACTGCAGCTGCACGTCATTCCTGACTGCACCTGCAAACTAAATCTTGTTGATCCCTGCTGCAGCATGTACAAAAGCATCATAAACCTGATCTTATAAAAAGCTCTAAATGATCTATGAAAGCCTAAATGATCTCTACACTCTCGGGGTCAAAATAATGACACCCGGCAGTTGCTCAACAAACAAGCAGTCCCTTAAATAAACTTCGTCTTGCTTGTAAACAGGCTTAATGACACGGACAGTTTAATTTATCGACTGACAATCGTGCTTTCAGCATAACTAGAGGTATTTTTGCAGCGTTAAGCGGTACAGAGAGAATAAACCAACCTTGCAGGCCGTTTTTCCGCCGTCAGATCAGGACGTTGCGCTCATTGCAGCTATAGGGGGCGTGTCTAGAAAGGACGCGGGGCGTGTCTGACGCACAGCGACCTTGCTATACGCCATTGCGTCACTTCAAAGCCGGAACTAAATAATGATAAACAGATTGAACGGGTATTCGTTTGTGAATATCCGGGTTGGGTAATGACACATTATAAATGTCTAATTTAATAACTCGAAAATGTAAAAAGGTTAGCTTTCGTATTAGCCATTTTTTTTCTGACTACATATTTATTAGAGCGACGCAAGTCTCATTTGGACGAATCAGAGCCAGTATTCTCATCCGGGTATTTTTTTAATGTAAACCCCCTTCTACCCTGGCGATCAGATAAATAAATATGATTGTAGCGAATTTTGTCTTAAAGAATATCTGATATTAAAATGCTTTTTAAAAAATAAGTTGTTGCGAAGGGACATTGTGATCAAATAGTTACTGGAGAGCTCTTAAAACTGGCTTGGGCGATGAGCAAGTGTTCATGGGACATGTAGTTTATTGTAGTATAACGTTAAGTAGTAAATAAATTATATAAGTATATCGTTTTGTGTAATAAATATGAGCTATAAAAAAATATTTTTGTCGTACCGAAAAAGTGCCACTAATAATTTCATATGATATATTTTTAATACAAAAAGACTTCTGTAAAGACAAGTGGCTTTAGGCATTAAGAGGCTATTAAAATTATGATTAGCTTTAGAAACTCTCTAAATTATTTTTAATTATTTTTAATCTTAGCACTGACAAAAGTCATGCTTTACCTTACAGTCTATCCGCATCATCTGAGCCATATTTCAGCCCTAAGGAGGTGGTTAAAATTTTAATTTGTCATGAATGTTGTATAGTTCAATTTACCGTTGTCAAAGACACTCTCACGCTCTCATTTCACATCAGCTCGAGCCGTTCATTTTTAATTTTCGTACACAAAATCGTGCCTTATTGTTTAAATAATCTGCTTTTTATTTAGTATAATAGAATAAACAGTGCACAGGACTGATAGGAATATTAGTCTCAATGATACCAAAGGTTGTTACTAATGTGATCGAGGAGCAGTACAGTGTTGCCCATTTTCGGTCAAACACTGCCCCCTAGTGGCAAAACCCGCAATACAAAGAGATTAACTACTCTCATAAATAAATAAATAAATGAATAATGAATAAAATAAAAAAGAATTAAAGCTTTAAAGGTACACCATACGCACCTTGCTAAGTAGAAGGCACACTGTACAAGTACAAAAGGTGTACCCACTCTGACAACAAGGAAAGGTACCATTTAGTATCTTCTGTTCTGAGAGAGAGTAATTGAAATAATGGATAAAAACCTTGATAAATCAATCAAGCATGAATGGTTAGCTTCACCACCTCAGAAAATTTAGTTTAATTCAATATATAATATATATTATGTATATTACTATGATAACATTATAAAATTATATTATAAAAATAAAATATTACATAAACAGGGTCCAGTTTAGATCCGAGTTCAGATCCTGTCCCTTTCCATGGCTTATCCCTAACCACTAATGACTTTTTAGTACACAAAATTATCAACATCACACAGAAAGCAGTTTTAGCAACTTATATTTCTTTATTTCAAGGATAAATCAATAGGGAAGTTGAAAACGACTGTAAGGGAAAAGAATAAAGCAATGCAATAATGCAGCAAGCCAAACAACCAATAATGAACATATGCATATACTATATACTGACTCTGTAATAATTTGCTCACAAGAATAAATTATGTAATATGTATCAAGCAAGAATAACTTCTGAGAGCATCAGTGTGCACAATATTCACGGAGAAAACAGTGCAAAAGTGCAAGTATTAATAATATCTAATGAATCAACACTGAGATGAAGATCAGAAAAGGCTAAAAGTCACTACAGAGCTTGCATTGAGAGGTTTTCAGATGGTTTGTGGCTTGTTTCGTCTGCCAAGTTCATGTTCTGGTACTTCTGTTCTGTTGAAATTACAGTAAATATCAATTTAGGTTTAAAATATGAAATCATTGTGCAAATAACTAGGCTATATTCAAATCAAAAACCTAAGGACTCACTTTGCTTATTCAATAAAAAATTAAAACTTCTTATTCAAGGAAGAGCTAAAATTGGAATCATAAAAATCTGTCATTAACGTGTCTTTCTTTTACTTTATATGTAAATTTCAGAATGCAATGTCTCATACGTAAATAAGATTATAAATGGAGTTTCATGCCATATGTACACATCTACTGAGGAGAAAATAGAGTAGGAAAATATCTTAGATATTTTTAAAACAGTCCATCCACTGCACTGCAACATCATCCCTTATAATTTGTAACTCACCTTCAAACAGAAAAAAGAAAACAGTTGGCATAATGAGCCCATCAGTTCAATTAAATTTTAAATAGCAAATGTATAATCAATTTAAATAAAGAAAATATTATTTGAGTGCTTCACCAAAAAGCTTTATTATTTTATTATTATTACTTGGTGTTAAACAGATAAATGACTCTAAAATGGAGCTACTGGCAAATTTAAGAAAAAGAAAAAAAAAGGTCCAGAAGTGCCTAATTTGAGCAATCGCATATACTTATATCTCATTTTTAAGCATTTAACTTAGATTAACATATGAGGTGTGTAAAAACTCTTGATTGGCATTGACGTGTTCACACATGTTGTTGTTGATTGGCCGACATCGCTGCTTCCCATCTCTGAACGAGGGCACTTTTCCTCCGCACTCTGGTATAAGGTGCCTCGGGGAACTGAGGGAAAGAGTTTCACCCGTAAAACTGCTGCAGTTGCCAGTTTCATGGTGAAAATGTGCAAAGTATAATAGCATGTCACAAACGATGGAGAAACAGTGTGCATGAGCAATGACATGAGAAATTAAATTAGCATGAAATGGTTCTTTTGTTTGCATGTGAATGGGATGCATTTGAGTAACGATGTTGAATGCAGTTTTCACAAGGGTATTGTTTGATATTAGTAACATGAAGTTACTGATAGACATAGTGTTGGTTTTTGAGCATGATCCTTAACCCCCAAGCTCTCAACTGTGTGCCTTAATTAGACTCTGGTAAATGAGTAAATGTTGTCCTCTTAACCCAGAATACATTGTAGCATGTATTTAAAGTGTTTGATTAGTATTTGACATGCACAACTCAACATTACAAAAATGCATCCATGAAGAACACTGACATGTAAACAAGAACAAGACACAAAAAATGCATATATATATATATATATATATATATATAAATACAAAAACAAACATGATGATGATGATGATGATGACGTACCTTCTGATCACAGGATAAAGTGGAACGGTCCATTTTGCGTGCCTTTAAAGGGGACGAAGGAGAGGACTTACATTTCGCTGGCAAACCTAACATAAAGAACAAAATGCAAAACAATTTTATTTAGTCGACATCCTAAATTGGCCTAAAATTAGTTACTACTCATTGATGACAATACATGTGGAATAATATATGCGGACGTCCAATGCTTTGTAAGCAAAATAAATTCCTATTTGGAACAAAAACCATTCTGCCTTTACATGTTTGTAATGAGTAGGATGCAGTGAAGTGTACTTCCACGTGGACATTACTGTTACACCATATGAGTAACTGGAAGAACTTTTCAAAGCTAAATGTTTAATAAGAATATTTAAAGTACTCGTAGCTGTTTCAGCGTTGGAACAAATGGAGACAATATTGCTTCTTATAATAATTCACGATAACCACATTTGTGCTTTGACAAATATTTAAATCAAATACCTGGCTTGTCGTAGGTGAAATTCTGTAGTGAGCTGGGTGACACCAGAATTGTGTCATACTTCTCCTTGGCGTACAACTGCGCCCTCTGCCTCCTGAACTCTTCATCTCTCTGCTTCACCTCTTTGATCTCCTGGTCCACCAGAGATAGTGTGCTGTGTGATCGCAGTTTGTAGAAGGGGTTGTTGTGGAACGTGCTTTCTTGAGTCTCCTGGCCTGCACTGCTCAGGCAGAATTCGGAAGCACTTCGGATGATGAGATTAGACGTTTCCAGGATGATGACGTTGCTCGAATCTGAGGGCCACTCATGGAACCTGTTTGTCACGGGAGAAAGAAGATTCTTCCCCTTTTTCCGCTGGTTTGCGGGATGCGCATCTGGCTCAAGGATGATGACGTTGTTGGCCACCATCTCGTGGTAGGTGGGTTTCGATGATGCTGAAGCAGTAACAGAGAAGGTTGGTGGTATTGCACTCGAAGGTCTCTGTGACCTGTATCTGTCCTCACGTGTGTTATATATCTTTCTTTTCTCCTCTGGATCTGACTTAGCCATCGTCAGAGTCGCTGGTCTGGGTTTATTCTGCACAGGTTCACTAGAAGTTGGCCTTGACATGGCCCGCTCTCGTTTGAAACATTCCTCTCGTTCCATAGTCTCACGGATTTCCCTTTCAACTGGAGTCTCTGGTTCATCGTAATGTGACCGGTAGCTTGTATCATCCAGGCCTGAGTCATCTGAACACGGGCTAAACTGGGTATACTGATAGTCACCAAGACTTAAATTGTCTGAATCCGGATCTTTCTTGGGCCGCTCCAAGTTGCGAATGGGTGTATACATGATGCTATGCCCACCTTGCTTTACAGTAGACTGCTGTACCTGGGCCTTGCATTGCTCCTCCATTTTCTGCCACTGCTTACGAGCCATCGTGAAATCCACATGCTCTGTGCTGACGTTCTCGCTCTGCATCTCCTGAATCACGCAATAGTCTTGCGGCAACTTCTTATCGAGCTCGGAGGTCGAGGCAGATAAGCGCTGCAGGCTGTTTTTCACATTCTGGCTCGGATCCACCTCATTCTCTGAGATCTTGGATAAACTGCTGTAGTGTATGGAGTCCTTATAGGAAGTATCTTCTAACTCACATTCAGTAGAACATTCTGGCTGCTCAAGAGTGTCAACGCTTTCTGTCAACACTGTTGGATCTTCAGGTTCAGCTTTACTTTCGGACTGGCTATTAAGTTCATCCTCCATTCCATGGTTTTGGTCGTTTGTCTCTTCGTTGACGTCAAGAGTTTCTGGTTCCAAAACGCCAGCAAATTCATCTTCGTCGACAACGGGAGAAAACATAGTCTTCCACTGGTCCTCAGCATCACTGTCCGATGATACGATTGCCATCTCCACATGCAAGCAGTCACTCAGGTCATCTCTATCATTATCATGGCAGGATTCAGTAGAGGCGTCAGAAACAGCCAGCTCCTTGATTTGCTGTTCCAACACAGATTCTGGCTCTATTTTTGTAGCTTCCTGTGGTTCCTGGTGCTCTGGCTCATGGGCATCAAAAGTGGATGTGGCGTTGTTTTCTTCCTCCACCAGCTGGCCTTGTGCTTGGGGATCTTTATCAGGCTCTGGAGATGGCACAGATTCTTTGAGATTTGATTCCTCTTCCTCTGTCTCTTTTATCATCATGTCTTCTTGCTGGTTTGCGCTTCTGTCACTTTCCTCTATACCCTCACATTCACTGGCGGTTTCATTGCCTTTGTGCCTAGTTACGAGTGGGGAGTTGCCCTTTTCAGTATCCAGGCATTCGGAGAAATGTTCATCAAAACATTCTTTTTCATCCGTGCTGTGCTGGCATTTGTCCTCTTCTTTTTCCCCAAGATCCATTTTATAGTCTTTTACATCAGCCATTTCTGAAAGCTGGCTGGTCTCCATGGAGACGGCCTCAGGGAGGTTTTCTTGCTCTTTTTGTTGCGGGTCTAAAGAGTCTCTCCTACCTTCATTTATTTCATTCCCATTTAGCCTTTTCACACCAGCTGTGGCTCTCTATGAAAGTTGAAAAGGTTCAGGCTCATGACAACACAGAATTTGGCAAAAACATTAACCAGGAACAACAAACTTATGCCAAACCAACATCTTCCCATCGTCTCACTCTCATAATCAAGGAACAATGAATAAACTCGATGGGTCGAGTAGGTCAATCAGTTGTTTAAAGCTGTTACACAGAAATGTCAACATGTCACTTTAATTTCATTAACATGGATCCATGACACATCACGAAACAGGATGTGAGTGGAGGCTAAACTAGCATGAGACAGGTTTCAAAGCAAGCATGAAATCTGTGAAAGTAGGTTAGAAATTCATAACTAAGAGTGTTTCACTGGCCTTGAATGTAAAATGAATCCTAAATGTTTTACAAGTGCTTTCATTTCAGTGATTGTAAACCTCACTGATGTGTTACAGTCACAAAAAATGCAATTAGCCATGACTGGCAAAATAGCCCAACAATTTAGTTCATATTGAATCCTGTGACTTCTGGTTGCAAACTGTGGTTCATACAGTATATCCTTATCCTCCCATTTGCATCTCGATTACAGGTAAGATCGAACACAAGAAAGACAGACACGATCCTAGAAGAGACGAGCTGGATAATCCTCCAGAGCTTCTGATTGCGCTGCTTTATCCTTTCTTCCATCATCCTTTCCACACATCACTGGAGAATTAATCCTACATTCAACCAAGGATTGCATCTAAGCCAGATATATTTAACTTCATTTGTGTTTTCTGGTAAATA
This sequence comes from Parauchenoglanis punctatus, assembly GCA_030068025.1. Lineage (NCBI taxonomy): Eukaryota > Metazoa > Chordata > Actinopteri > Siluriformes > Auchenoglanididae > Parauchenoglanis > Parauchenoglanis punctatus. The sequence goes on along the minus strand of JAQQZU010000003.1, from coordinate 6,563,420 downwards.
GAAAAGCTGTAATGTCCAACAAATCCTCCAAAATATTCACATTTTGTTGTTTGCATTAGATTGTAATATATCATGGGGATAGGGCAGTTGTGATAAATTCAGGGTACTGTACAATGTCTGTACAACTGTACAACAAATGGGCAAATGTACAATCTCTGAATCTTAACATTTTCAAAGCAAAGCAAAAAGTTATATAACACTGCAGCACCACTGCAATTAGTAATTTATTAAATTACCATTTAAAGCTGACTGAATAAAACAGGCTTGCTCTTAGAAGGCTGAGGACTGTGACAAACGTCTCAACTGCTTGTTCTGTGAAAAAATCTTACCTTGCTTAATACAGCATAGTAATGTAATGTGCAAAATTGAAGAAAAAACAATGTCAGGTGTTCTTATTACTGTAGAGTGGTATATTGTTGGCCAGACAGTGGAAGCTTAATTTCGAAAACAAGCAGGGTGCATTGTGGGCAAATGCAAATCATCTCACATCTAATAGAAATGTGTTCTTCTAGCTGTGTTTTGCTCCAGAACATTTGGCAAGCTCGAATTTTTCATTCAGTGTCAATGTTCAGAAACAGCATGAAACGGTTGCTTGGAAACAGAAGGTTGGAATCGGAGGTCCTTCATGGATACGGAGTGAACCCACCCGAGACTTGTTTATTATAACTGATTACAGACTAACTATGAATTCAATACAAATGTTTAATTTTTATTAGTTTTATGTAGGGGAACTGTGCAATGGAATCAAAATCTATTTAGGCGGAAAGGGCATCCCGTCCTCTTCGATTTGCCTGTTATTGATGAGTGACCAGCATTTGCCCAGAATATACCCTGCTTGTTTTGGAAATTAGGCTTCCACTGTCTGGGCAACAAGCCAGTGAAGTCTATCTACAGGATGTACATGGTATATACCTCATCAATAACAAGACTAAATTTAGAAAAAGCAATGCCAACTACTTGAGGCAATTTGGCACCATATTTTATTTATTCTTTCATTTACTTATTTATTTATTTATTTATTTATTTGCCCTGTGCCATTCTGATTGGTCTTTGCTAAATATGTCATGACGTCAGACTCTAATATAGCTTAACATTATGTGATATTATAAATCATGTTAAATAAGGATCAAGTTATTTAATATAATATGAATCTTAAAATTTTTATGTGTAAATGTTACATTTAACAACTGTACCCAAAAATGATGTGTTTACTCAATATTGTGGCTTAATATAATAATATTTTTTAGAATGCAAAGTAGTTTGAAATGTTGTGTATAGTCTAACTTGACGAAAATGTATCTATTTATTCATCTTCAGAAAGCGTTCTATTCTGATCAGAGCCGTTGTGGATCTACATGTCTGTCCCGGGAACACTATGGAGTGAGGCAGGAATACACTCTTTACAGGTCATTCGCTCTGGATAAGGGCGTCTGCCAAATGACATAAATGTAAATGTCATCAATCCATTGTATGCTGCACAAGCACACACATTCATACATTCTTTTACACCTAAGGGTAATGTTTTTGGGCGGTTGGAGGAAACCAGAGAACCTGGAGGAATCCCTCAGACAAACACACACAGAGAACATGGGAAGGCAGTAACCTGAGCTCAGGATGGATCCGGGGACCCTGGAGCTGTGAGACAGCATCACTACCTGCTGCACCATGCCACCCACATAATTTATTATGATGTCATATGATATTGATCAGCCTTACTGTTTTTGCCTCTGTAGCTTTATTGAAATAGGCTAGATAGCTATTGTTCTATTGTTATGCTTTGAATAGGTTGTCGGTTTTGAATTGGGTGATTAACAAGTTTTGAACTGATGCATTAATTTAAAAGAATTAGGGAGGACATTGACATCTGCACTGCCACTGCAAATGTCGATCAGATGCTCTGCTCCACAGGCACTCAAATGAAGGCACCCTTGTCTGTCATTCAAATCCCCCTGGGTTCATGTGGGTTCAAATGAGCCTCACTAACTTTATATTGATGCCAGATCTGCAGGACCGGGTGCAGCTCAACAGCAGGAGGCAGAGTCATGAAGTCATAAAAAGCCAGAGATAATACCACACATTAGATCTGTTCTGCATAGTGCATTGCCTTTTTTAAAATAACGGATGACTGCTATGTGCAAAGTGTCTCTGCAAGGATGCAACAGGAAAAAACAAACAAAACATCGGGGTACCTACCAGCAGCTTCAAAACGAGCAGCCAAACGGAGATCATCTCCAATCTACCGCAGCTCGTGCATGCTTGCACGAGTCGGAGCAGCACGAGAGACCGGGCGGCAGCGCGTCGCCGTCGCGAGCGAATCATAGGGTTCAGCTCCTGCCTTCTTTACCTATCGATCACTCAGCAACAGTGTGCAGGGAAGTGGAGCGGATGGAATACGCATTGGCAGATCGGCAGGAAAGCCTGAGAGCTGCTGTCTGGTTAAATCCATAAAGATGCACGCAGTCTGTTCTTTCTCTGCACAGCTCTACAGGAATAGAGAGAGACGCACGCGCAGGTTGCAGTGCGTGCTGCCAGCAGGGGCTCTTGCTTTGGGCGCCCACACATTTGTTATAAGCAGTTATTGAGCGCCTGTGCTCGTGCAATTTGAGTTTAAAGTCGATGCTTTGATGGGTGCAGTGGTTTGTTAAAGTCTCTCATGGCTAATAGGTTGCTTGGTCGACCCCGTGACATGTTTTGATCGTTGAGGATTTCGCTTTAACTGGCCAACAGGGATCTGGGTCACTTTGCTTCTTCACCTTGAATCATTATTTAGTCATTTCTGCAAATTATTCAGTAACTACAGTGAAAATAATATGAGTCCACTGGTTCACGAAAGAAGTGGGGTCTTTTCACTTAGTTACAATAGTGGAAAAGCAACCCATTATTATCCATTAAGGGCCCAGCACATCTCTTATGAAAGGAAGTGTACACTAAATGTTTACCTGTCTGCTGATTCTTTAGCTTAAACCATAGAAATCTAACCTTCGAACCATTTAGCCCAAAGCCTTTAAATTTAAGATTATTTCCATAACACACACAAAATACCTTTGCAAACTAGTCCAGGGATTTTTGCCTTATCTTAACAAATTATTTAACATGGAATCTAAACCTCGGTAATGAGACATGTTGAGATCTGTAAACAATATGGCTATTTTACTTAAGCAGCTGTAACTCACATGTTTTGAGTTCACACAAAATTGAAACCCTTTCCTCAGGAACTGTAAGTCACTTCAGCAGAAATTTGGTGTACGCCATCGTTGTGCTAATCTGTAATCGGCTTTCTACTTGACTCTGTCTCGGTTACCATAATCAATCAGCAAATCAGATTTCAGAAGGTATTTCACATGGTTATCTACCATGCTTAGCTACCAGCATAAATCTTGATATGTATATGTTCACTCAATGGGCTCGCACCAAGGGTGCATTTACAAAGGGTTCTTTGGACCCCGCAGAATGCCCATTGCAGCTGTACTGTGCAAAAGTTTTAGGCAGGTGAGAAAAATGCTGTAATCAAAGAATGCTTTCAGAAATATAAATAATGATTGTTTATTTTTATCAATTTACAAAATGCAAAGTGAGCGAACAAAA
>JAQQZU010000003.1:6533807-6553025 GCA_030068025.1 Parauchenoglanis punctatus | reverse complement strand
GTGGACTGGCGACCTGCCCAGGGTGTACCCCGCCTCTCGCCCGAAGATGCTGGGATTGGCTCCAGCTTCCCCGCAACTCAGATGGAAAAAGCGGTATAGATAATGGATGGATGGAAATTCAGGCTTAATGGTCTAAGACTTTCTCTGGTCTGTAAACACTTAAACATTGCTTAATGTCAAGTTATATGCTGTGAATGCGTCAATATAAAAGCTTTACATGACTGAGATTGTTAAGACAGAGTAGAAGGTAAATCAGCAGACAGAAAAAGCAGTGCTGTACTGCGTAGGCCATGCAGAGAAAGCTATTCAGGAGAGCAGCTGCAGTTTGGATAGCACGAGAGTGTTAGTGAAAGAAAAGGCATTCAGTGCTACATTAGTATGCAGCAGTATTTTAATCTTGCTGTTTTGGAGTTTTTTCTACCTGAGGACGAGGTCTCGGGGGTCAGGCGCTTGGACGTGTTATTGGTAATGTGGTTCTGGTTAGAATTCACGGCTGTTTTTTGGAAAGGAGTGGCACTGGTTAAGGCTTCTTCCTCGCCATCTCCGATGATGACGAGCTCTGCCTGAATGGAGCCTTCGTAGCTCTGTGCATCTTCCTCAGCTTTCTGATATCCCATGAAGATCATAGTAACAGGATCGTCTGAAGCCAAAGTGTTTAGGACGCTGAGTTTAGGGTCCTCTCTGTAGGACAAAGGAGTTATAGGATTCACAGCAGAGTCCACATGCTGACTTTGAGTTCTTCTGTGTCTCTCTCGCGGGTCGTGAAACTGCTTCGGGTCACTTCTCATTTCCCCTCCATATATCTCATAGCTGTTGCCATTGCTGTTGTGATAATACTCATGTTGGTCACTGTAATAGTGAGCAGGTTCATGGATTTCTTGGTAGGGATAGTCTACACTACTCTGACTGTACTCTAGCTCTGGCCATTCACTCATATCCATATTATAAAGCTCTGAGCAGTGGCTGTTCTGGTAGTTCTTGATACACGGAGGTTCATTTTGCTCTTGAGGCTTCTTCCTTTTCTCTGCGGCTTGTTTGAGGAGCTCCTCCACCTCCTTAGGGCTGAGCTCATCCACTCCATTGGCTACAGATTGATCCAAGGCGGTGTGCAAAGCGTACACAGTCTTACGGCCGTCATCGTACACCTTGATGCCTCGCTGCTGCAATTCCTGCGCCGGGACTGTGCAGGTGGAGAGGACGCGGCTCTCACCGGTGCGCAGGTCTTTCTGCACGTTGATCTCCATGGCAAACAAAGCTGGGTGTGTGAGAGGGAGGGAGCGTTAAGAATGAGAAAAGATGATAAGAAAAAGATTTGCCGACCAAAAGACATACATAAATGTTTCTCCAAATACATACTGTTCTTATAAGGGATTACTACCTCCAATATCACTTGAACGATCAATACATCAACAAATTCATCAATACAAAAGTAAATACACAACAAATCAGCCAAGTAACAATCTACCATTCTCACCAACCAGGCACCTAACCAAATCATCAACAAACCAACCAACCATTAATTAAGCAAACAAACAACAGTCACCAGGTTTCTGTTGGCCAGTTCTGGTTCCTTGAGCCACAGCTGGCTGTTTCCTCAGGTTTAAAGGTGTAGAAGATTTTCTGGTATCTGATGTTCCTGAATAAACATGGATAGATTCTGCAAAGAACATAAGAAATTATAGTGGCCAACAATTATTTCACCAATCAAGTAGAAATTTCTAAATGTAGGCCTAATTGTCTAATAACAAACAATTTCTTTACCTGACTTGAAATTTTCATTTGCTGCCTGTAAGGAAAATAACATTTTGAGGTAATTTGAGCCTTACGACTTCATCTGATGACAATAAATGCATTCTTAATACCGTAATCTACAAATTTTAAAAAGGTCCACTATGTGGGATTCAGTTTGCGACCGCCTGAATGCCTCCCTCATCCCTCCCTTTCCAAGTATTAGAACACACGGTAGTTTTTAAAACTTGGGTTCTCAAACTTGTTAGCCAGCACCAGCAAACACTGATTCCTCTTATTTCTTCTTCCTTGTCTTCCTTTCTTTTTCTTCATCTTCCTTCTGGATTCACACTTCTACTTGTAAAAATGCAGAACGTGGAAGGTGCTCTCTACAGGTTTGCCTGTTCTCGGCTACTGCAGCAGCACAACATGACAGCTACATGAAAGGGGACCCGTGCCCTATGTAGATATAAAGGGCTCATTCTACCTTATGAAAAGACAATGATTCATAGTTACAGGTAATTATATTCTAATGCGAACATACGTATGAATACTATATTCCATCCATCCATTATCTATAGCGCTTTATCCATCTGGGTCGCAGGGAAGCTGGAGCCAATCTTAGCATCTTCGGGCGAGAGGCGGGGTACACCCTGGGCAGGTCGACAGTCCACCACAGGGCCGACACAGACAAACAACCACACATTCTCGCATTCACACCCATGGGCAATTTAGAGTAGCCAGCTGACCTAATCTGCATGTCTTGGACTGTGGGAGGAAACCCATGCATGCACGGGGAAAACATGCAAACTCCACACAGTAAGGCACCCTGGGTGACCCGGGGATCGAACCCAGGACCTTGCTGTGAGGCGACAGTGCTAACCACTGCCCATACTATATTCCATTTCTGATAATAGATCCCCCTAAATCCTACATAGTGGACCTTTAATATTCATCATCCTGAATCCTTATCTTTTATATACACCATACATTCCATTAAAAAAAAAAACAAATGTACATCTTCATAAAGATCATTTATACATCTGTACGGTCTGTAAACATAGTCTGCATTAATATTACCTTAATAATGTCCTCTGTGGACTTCTCAATAGCTTTCAGCCTGTTCAGGATGAGGCCTTCATTTGTGGAGATGCTGAGCTCTTCCCTCTCCAGAGCCTCAATTTCTTTCTCTATCCTACAGGACACAGTAGTGATGTGACATAATTGAGTTTGGATGGATGGCTGGCTGGCTCTAGCTCACGATGTGTCCCCTCTTGGCACCCATAGACCGCAGAGCTCTGGTACAGAATCCAGACACGGTTCAGTGCCAGTCAGTCACACTGTTGGCACCGATTCCTTCAAATCACACAACCTCCTCAGGCATTTACTAACAATGTGGCGGTAGCAAGAGGGCATTGCAAGTCACTGAGCGTGACATGAGAAAATATTTGGCAATGATCTGAGAGTTCACTTTGCAAAATATGGACTTATCGCCTGTCTCAGTAATTCACAAATTCATCCCGAGTGAGACAGACACCAGGATTGCCAAGCTAGAGTGCAAGAGCTTATATATGAACCTATAATAGCTCATAGCATCATGTCGTTGCACCTCTGTTGCGTCATGCTTCATTCTTATTCTCTGGCATGAAACCAGAAAGTGGTAAGGGGCAAATGACTACAACAAAATGCAGTTCTCGAAATGCCACTGCAGCTGCCCTACTACTTTGTTTAGCACAGGAAAGAACCGCATACAGTTTATTTGCCTCTAAAGGTCAATCCATTTTGGGTAGAGACAGTGAAGCATCAGGGACTGGGACAAGTAGAGGTGATAAGAAATGAGCTCATGAGACAGAATCTCATTTAATATGTATGTGAATACATTTGTAAGGGGACAGAAATCACAATATGGTTTCTTTTCCAGTTTTAACCAGGATTGTTGTTGATCCTTCTTTACAGTGTTGACAAATTATACATCACGTGTGGTTCTCAAATTCATGCTGTTGAATAGTTTTTCATAACTATCCTATAGAAGTCTTTTTTAACAATGTACATAATGGCAATGCAGTTTTACAGCATTAGTGCCTTAAATTAAAGGTAACGGTGATGAACAAACACTTCCCTAAAATATAACAAAGCAGGAAGAAACCTTAGCAGGAACTAAAACACTGGCTGGTCCTAGAAAATATGGAAGTTATTTTCATATCAGGTATCTTTAGAATCAGTACACTTGAGGTAAAGGAAGTTTTTTAGCAGTCAATTAAGAAAGGCAGAGCAGGGACTTGTCGGCCCAGAATAGTCGCGGGAGCTTGTGGGCCTCAGGCTGCCAGAAGCAGGATCCAATTAATATCTTTTAGGTATTTTCATTGTTCGTGTATTATTATTATTATTATTATAAAAATCTACCGTTTAGATTCTGAAGTATTTGATAAATAATGTAGTCATAATTGAGTTATACTTAAAACCTAAACACACATGCATATGAGTCTACTTACCGATGAATGTTGCTCTGTAGTGCTTTGGTCTGCTGGTTGACATCCTGCGCTTTCTGATCCTTCTGGGCTGCGCCAGCACTTGTGCCACCCATAAGCCACAGATCTCTTGCGGATTTTTTCTGTTTGACATTGTATTGGATATGATTTATATATACAGTCACACATCCACTTTAAAAGGAACACCTATACCTGCTCATTCACGCAGTTATCTAATCATTCAATCATGTGGCAGCAGCACAATGCATAAAATCATGCAGATACAGCTCAAGAGCTTCAATTAATGTTTACACCATTTGTGACTTTAACTGTGGTACTGTTGTTTTTGCCAGATGGGCTGGACTGAGTATTTCATAAATTGCTAATCGCCTGGGATTTTCACACACAGCATTCTCAGAATGGTGTGAAAAACAACAACAACAACAAAAAAACATTGAGTGAACGACATTCCTGTGGGTGGAAATGCCTTGTTGATAAGAGAGTCAGAGGAAAATGGCTAGATTGGTTCGAGCTGCCAGGAAGCATACAGGAACTCAATCCCTCTTTGCAACCGTGGTGAGCAGAAAAGCAACTCAGAATGCACAACACATCAAACTTTGAGGTGGATGGGCTACAACAGCAGAAGACCATATCAAGTTCCACTCCTGTAAGCCAAGAACAGGACTCTGAGGCCATCATGGACACAGACTCACCCAAACTGGACAGCTGAAGACTGGAAAAAGACCATGTGCCACATGATAGGCTGATTAGGTAACTGCATGAATGTGCAGGTGCACAGGTGTTCCTAATAAAGTGCATGATGAATGTATGTGTGTGTCTTTAATAATATGGTATATGGTTCCAAATGTTACATGCTGTATTGTTATTTAATGTTATTACTTAATGTTGTATTTCTGTAATATTAATGAATTATAAATAATGGGACACATGATATTTGTCAAGATTTACTTTTCCACATCCTTCATGTTATTTCCAACCAAAAATTCACCTTCAGTTGCTGAAGTTTCAGTTTTTCCTTGTCGATCTCCAGCCGCTTTGAGGCAATGTCCTCCTGGATTTTTCGTTTATTCTGCATACAGATATTCATTTACAAGTTTAGGTTCAAAAACAAAAGATCCTCACTATAAAAGCTGACAAAATAATAGAATTACAGTATGTTTTTCACATAAAGCCTTACTATGAAACAGATTTATAGCACAATGACTGGCAAGCAAATCAACATGGATATACTTTAAACTACAACTGTAATAAAAAAAACAATTCCACTAAATAATACATTTTCTTTGTGATACAAAACGTCTACATTACTGTAATGGCTTGAAGTCTCTCCTTTAACAGTTCTGCCTCTTCCATCGCGACTCTACAGAGAAAAAAAAAAAGAAGACCTTTATCAGACCCAGATATATTTACGAACACATGCACAACTTTATACCATTGTACTTTCAGTTAAAAAGTCAGACGAATAAATGATGATCTCAGAAGAGTGGAGGTGGATTAGACTTTATGAGCTGAAAGCGATATGGATCAGCTGAGGATCAGTTAGGAAATCAGCAGACCCGTGCGCTCTCTTCCTCACCGTGATGCCAGGAATAGCGCGTATGGTGGCTCTGACCCACACGTGGACTCCAAAAATAATCGGCCCGACAGGATTTTGTCATCACAGGCAGTCATCATTCAGCACTCACTCTCCTAAATCAGCGCTGTGGAAACGTGGTCGATATTCTATTATCTGTAGAAATTAGGTTTCACATGCTATATTATCCCAAAATAGAGACAACCAGTGGATTCACACTGTGTAGTCCGTCCGCTGGCCGATAATCACGGGTAATTCCTGAATGATGGGTTATTTTATATTGAATTATCCAGGAATTCCAGTTTCTGATGGAGGTCGATGGTGATGGAGGGCAATCATAGACATCAGTTAATCATTGACGGAGCAGCAGTTTGTAGTTCGCTGGACAGGAGCTTGTTTTTATACATAAGAGTGTGTCATACAGAGCCAGACAAGTTTAGCTGATATTACTTAACAATCTTACAGTTTTAGATGAGTAGGATACCTTAAGCATAATAAACAGTAAGTGGTACGCTTTTGATTGTTAGATCCATTAGTTTCATATCATTACTCAGCTGCCAATGACTGTCCATGTACAATATGATGTTACGCAGTGTACTGTTACAAGTGTTCAATATTAAATATAAATATGCTGGTTCATATTCTAATGCCACATTAGAACTGATTTAACTGCTCTACTGCTACTGTTGACTTTGCACTTGTACTCAACTGCTGCTACCTATGTTGAATTTGCGTTTTACACATTTCATTGTTTGTGAAATTAGTGCATTGGACATTTGGGCAGTCTGAGCAAATCAGCTCGCTTCACTGTAGCATTGTCTAACATGTCGTTTGTCTTGCACTACGCCTAACTGTACTCTGTACTGTACTCTGTTGTACGTTGCTCATTATATGTTGCACCATGGTGTATGGAGATACGCGCTTTCATCTCAGTATGTACATTTACACAGCTGCTGCGGACAATTAAGAAACCTTAAACTTTGAATCTTGATTAGTTCAAATCTGAAACAACTAAATCGAATTCCTGCCTCCTATGTAAACTATAGTTACATTTATTTAACGGTCACTGCAATTTCTTTCAGCATCTTAAAACATAATAATGCTAAAAGGTTAGCACTACAAATGCCTAATGGAATCCGTGTGAAAACATTTGGCTTCCACTAAAAGATTGAAAGGTCCATGAATGCTTGAAGCTGTATGGCAAGGAGGCAAATGGAAAGTCCCGTTCAGACCCAGCTGCCTGAACACAAGGTTTTTCCAGCAGGACACACTTCTACACAGACGCACACCCATGAGAATGAGTATGCGAACCCCTCCTGTTTCCTGCATTCCCAGAGGCCCAAAGTAGAGTCTAGGAATAGATACCAGACCACCCTGAGCTACAGACCCACCCTACCCCACTGTGACACTGACCCAGTACTTAATCTCTGACGATGGACGACAAGTGACATCAACCTGACTGTAAAGTGAACGAGTAGAAATCAACAGAGATGTCTCCGCTGCCTACAAGTCTGGCCCTTCTGTTTACTAATTTGTATGCCTGAAATTCCCTTAAAATATACTTCAAACAAGAAGGATGTTATCGAAGAACAGCTATTTAAGACATCTGACCTTGCTGTGACTTTGACTCTGGATCAATTTAAAAATCTAATCAGTTCATTTGCTGGTAGTAGTGCTATTTCTATATAAATCCTATAAACATTCAACCACTCGAGAATGAGGCTCTCAGATGGATGGACAACCCAAAAGCATAGTGCCTCCACCGTGAACTGCCCTTAAACGTTCATTATTATGAGTTGTAGCCTTACAATAATAGACATATAAAATGATACCAACGTGGTACGCAAAGTGGCTCCACGCGTCCAGTCCAGTTTCCTCAGTCGGTTGCTGTCGGGAGGACGTTTCCTCTAATCTGCACTAATCTGCTCAACAGTAATTTAAGCACAAAATCTCCTGTGGCATCTGTTGCAATATAACAACAGCACAAACACACAGCTATCGTAATACACACAGGCGTTACTACATAATGAAAATTCTTGCCAGTGTTTTAGCAGGTACAAGCTAATTGCTCTCTCATAATTACAAGTGTCAGTCATAGAGTTTATTTATGCAAACTGGCACAATAAAAACAGTAACAACGATTAGGACGGATTTCTAAGCAGATTTATTTGGTATAACTGTTAATATAATGCTGCAAATACTAGAAGTGAAAACTTTTGAATGTAAGCCAGGTATAAAAGGTATTAAAAAAAAAAAGAAAGTCTGACATCCGTTTAAATGGTTTGCACAAGTTTAGCTCTGTACTTGTGAGGATAACAGAATATCTCATAGTTGTGCACTGGTTCATGATTCACACACTTAAACAGTTAAAAACCTGAGCGAGAACGACTCTCACTTCGACACATGCGTGCCATTCAATCCATCAGGGCAGCTTCCAGGAAATTGCTGTGCACACTTTCTGGCATTAACAGATTAGTTAACGCCCAGCTGTTAAAAAAAAATCATTGCTGACCCTTTGCCCTGAGGCCACCACATATTTGAACTTCTTCTCTGCAGCAGGAGCTTCACAGGAATGTGTGCCAGAACCACCAGACACAGGAAAAGCATCTTAAACAAAAAGGCTTTTACCAAACTTATGAACAATAAAATGCCTCTCAAACATGATGTTCTCATCTCTTAAAATGTTCTTACATATGATTCTGCTCATAGCAAACATGTTATATGTTACCAGTTATGTCTACATCCCTGCCTTTGGTATCTTACTGTAATGCCTCACTAAACGAATCAAATTCCTCGGAAACTCTAGTGCGCCTGGCAAACAAAGGATGAATCGATTCAGTTCGATTCAGCAAACAGTGAATCATTTACAGTTTTCATACATAATTTCTAATGCGTGGTACTTTAAAGCAAATGAAGAAATGAATTTATAAACAAAAAGAATGTACACGGTTAAGAAAGCAATGTTTTCTTATAACGTGTAATTTCTATAACCACAACAAGAGCTCAAGACCGAGTCAACATCCACGTATAAAGCATAAAGCATGATTCGATTCGAATCGATTCAGTTGGAGTGATTGTTTTGGTATAATTGGTATAATTTGGTATAATGTATATACAGGAATTATAACTACTGGTACATTCAAGTAATAAAAAAAGAGTTGGATTCTTAATTAACATTAGTTAATTCTAACACAGTTTAATTAATTTAAGTGCTAAGTTAACTGAGTTTATATAAACACAAATACTACTATTATAAAATGATAAAATATTTAACAATGTAGGAATTAATGCCCGCTACTTTTATGAGTAGTCTTCAGTCTGACTGATCCAAAAATAGTGGATAACACAATAAAATAACACACTTACCAGGTCTTCTGAGGGGAAAATGATCAGACTGTCATTACTACCGCTACTTTAACGGCACGCGCAGGTGCTGTGGGCGGGGCCAATGCCGATGACTGACATCGCGTTGCGCCAATCAGACGAGAGCACGTTCGACCAGCCGGGAAATTGCCTGTGTACATTCATTAAATATTTTTAAACATTACAGATGTAATTTAATTATTTATTTTTATGTACTGCATTGCGTACATGGTACACTAACAAATGTTTGAAGTATTTTGCATAATGCATCCAATGTTTATAAGGGGATCTATAGAATTATATATTCTATAGAAAGTTCCCCTTAACTTTAATACAAGTGTAGTGTTAATATTTCCCGGAAAAACAAAAATCACACTTAAATATAAATGTAAACTGCACAGACATGAGTCAACGGCACAGAAAAAAAAATATGTCTTTGTCTGTTAAATTTAGAGGTTGTGAAAACAATTAAACATGATCAATTATGCCAAATGGCCACAGTACATGGACAGACATATTTTCACTCCTTTTTTCTTCACTCTTGATGTTGGAGTAGTAATTCTGTGGCAACAGTCTTCATGAATTGTAAGAATATTCAGATGTCACTTTAGCAGACATCCCACACTGCAAAAAAATCATTTCAGGGAGGATTAAGGTTAGGGTTAACCCTACCCCCACACCCCTCAACCACACACACACACACACACACACACAGATCGCAGTCACAGATCATCTTGACAAGTGGCAGCTCGCACACTGCAGTCAGGTGTCAGTCGGTCCTGTAGTTATTTACAGGGCCTATGATAAACGACTGTGCGTCAGAATGCTACATTCCTGCTGCAGTCTCTAATGAAAGAAGCCTAGAAAGTGGGCGGCACTCTAAACTTCTCAGATGATTTAGAGGGCTAAGGTCAATACGATCAGAATTGAATGGCCCAGTGGGTGGGTGTTGTGGGTGATCTTAAATAATTAAGATCATAGAATAATGGATCAGCCATTTTGCAGCACCTCTGGAGCAAAGATGTAGCTTAGGGGCTCAACATCGGAAGCCTGGCAGTGCTCGGATTTGAATTTACAACTATCCAATCAGTAGCCCAGATCCTTAGCTGATGAGCTACTGATGCCAGCCACTGCCTTTAATGACAAAATGCTGTGCAGTTAATGGAGGTATAGTGAAACTATACTTGATTGGCCTGGATTACTGAAATCCCAAAACTTACTGAATATCCAAGTTGCAGTTACACTAGAAACGTACAGTTTGTATTATATATATATATATATATATATATATATATATATATATATATATATATATAAACACAAATAATAGTAAACAAAAATGTTCTCCCTTTTGGTGAACTAATCAGTGTAACTGCTGCATAGCACTTTTAGCTGTGGTTAGTGATAGAAGAAAAACGTTAACTTTTTTGAATTGGTTGCTAGCAAGCAAGCTATAATACCATCCTGTTTTAGCATTATTAGTTACGCTTTAGAAATGAGTTCAAGAAAATTAAGAATTTGAAAATCTTAGTATGTTTTGTATAAGGTGCGTAAATGAAGTTAAAAATGATTGTGAGTTCATAAATTATTGGAAAAAACAAAACTAATTCTGACCAGAAATGTAATTAGACTTAGGTCTTATATCCCACAAATCAATAAAGGTCCACTATGTAGAATTCAAACAAATGAATGCCCCTTCCTTACCCCTCCCTTTCCAAGCATGTAATAGAATGTATGGTAGCTGTCAGGTGCCCATAACGTACTTCCAAGCATTTACATTCACACTCCCTTGCTTTGTCTGTGCTAAATAATATGATCCTCCATTTTCCAACATTTGGGTTCTCAAACTTGTTAGCCAGCACCAGCAAACACAAATTCCTCTTCTTTCTTCTTCCTTGTCTTCCTTTCTTCTTCTACAAAGCACCACACCAACACAGGTCAACACAACCAAAGATGCTGATACTGATCAACAATGCAAATTTCACCCAATTTGATGCAATATTTCACTCACAATATGTATTTACATCAGAGATCTGTGTCACAAATCATTGATTACATTCATTTGAACAAAAAATTACATTGTATGAAATGTTGTTGACTGGGCCTTTACAGTGAATACTGTCCATTGCAACAAATCTTACAAAATATCTTAATTGGAATGCATCAAGAAGAATTACTTCTTACTTTTTTCTCATGATTGTTATTTTGATGTTGCACTTCCTGAAGATTATTTGTGCATACATACGGTGCTTAAAATAAAAAGCTCTTTATGTACACCTGAAGTTGCTGCCCTTTCAGGTCTAACTGTCACACATCCTGTTCTTTCTCATCAACCACACACATTGTAGAGATACAAAGGCCATGACCTGATGCAAGGCCATATCCATGAGTGACAGCTAAGGTCAGCATAGGTATATTTTACAAGCAGGATCTTTTAAGAAAACATTGGCCAGCACCAAGCTAAACTGAGTGCGTGTCTTGCTACTGAGGTTCATGTGTTAAGGGTTTTATTTATTGTATTTAAGACCATTAGGGCACATTAGTGAGTCTGTGTCATTTCAGACAAAGAGAGAGAGAGACAACATGGCTGAAATCTTAGCTTTGGGAGTGTTAAATTTTGATATGGTCAAGTAAAATATCGCTGTAGTTGTGGTATTTCTTTTTTTTTTTTAATATGGTATATTGTGGTATATATTTTTTTTGTGGTATATTGTTCCTGTACTGACTGTATTCATGATTAAGAGAATATTCTGCTAACTGGTGACACACTCAGGAGAAGTGACCTGGTGGCATGTGACCTCAAAGCAATATGATTTTGCTTACCTGTGAGTTCATCATAATTGTGAGTTATTTTGTTGGCTCTTAAATCCATTTTTGTGTTAGAATTCAATCTACACTTCCCCTTCACCAAGAATTATTGATCATAAAGAACGTGTATTAGACCTGACACAAGATAAAGTCTCCAAGGAGATCTTTCTCTTTTTTTTTCTTTCCCTCTCCCACTGTAATACATCAGTCTGATTACACTGGCATATCTATCTATCTATCTATCTATCAAGACAGTCAAAAGTCCTTCATCAGCTGTGCAGGCAAAAAAAAGCCCTATTTTTATATCGTCTTCTTTAACCAATGAGTGTGGTTGAGTTATAAATCTGTAAGGGTTAAATCTGTCCATGCTGGTTTTCTTACTGTTATAAGAATGTGAAACATCTTTAGCCTTTGTTCTTCTGCATATACAAGAGAACAGCTTTACTCATCAAATCAGACCTTCAGCCTTGGACACCTCAGTGCTGGACCTGGTGACACACTCAGGAGAAGTGACCTGGTGGCATGTGACCTCAAAGCAATATGATTTTGCTTACCTCATTGTCAAATCATTCTTGACCTGCTTTAACACAAGCTGAACTTTCAAAATGGCTGTATAAATGCATAGCAGGCTGCTCTGTACACACCATGGGCTGTAAGTATACAATAAATGTGGGAAATCTTATTGAACCTTCATAATGAGAATTATAATGTATGTTTAAGTACTGAGTAACATATTTAGGGTCTAACTCATGATTATATCACGGCGTTATCAGTGTAGTATGTTTATCTGCTTCATGAAGACATTTGACACTTCGGTACTAAAGTGCTAGTTGTTTATGTCATTTATAACACTGTTGTGAAGCATAATTTCCAGGTAATGCCGTGCCCATGAACCATATGCTGTACTTATGCAAGTTCTATGAGTCTATTTGTCTAACAAAATCTCATAACATCTCACGCATGCTGACAGAAACTGGAAAGGCCTTAAGACAGGGTCATATTTATTTTTTACAGCCAATCCTGCATCTGAACTGCAGCTCTGTGTTGATGTGATCAGCATGGACATAGTGAGCTAGCAGCTTGTCATTAACTTGTCTCTCACTGACAGATTAATTGTGACACATGAATTTGTGACCCCGTGCAGAAGAAACTCTGTGAGAGTGTGAGTGTGTGCTTCTGTATTGTCCATTCTTTTGCTGATTAGCAGATTGTAATAAAATCAATTTCAAATTATAATTTCAGGATGGCGTTTTATATATTTTTATATGTTGGTGGACCATTAAATATGAATAGTATCACATATTTTTTAAAGCTTTGTCCACGCCTGGCTGTAACTAGCTAAAAGGATACTGATGTCTGTACCTTGGTAGTTGCGATGATATTTTTTGTTTTGTTTTGTTTTTTTAGCATGGTTTTAGAGTAACCACCAGGAGCTTGACCAGGACTTGAGCTGCCTCTGGTGTGTTTGAGCTCAAATGTACTTACTAGAAAACAAACTTTTGTGTTACCTGCTGTATGTGAGGCTGTGGAGATTTGAGCTCATTTAGTCACAAGCACTGATGTTGGGCTAGGCACAGCTGGAGTTTCAGGTCATCCCAAAGGTGTTGAGTGGTGTTGAGGTCAGGGCTCTTGTTAGATTTGTTTCAGGGTCAATCTCTGTTAGACTCAGCAACCGTCTCTCTCCCTTCCTCTGTGTGACAAGCGCGCTTGGAGAATGAGCAAACAGACACAGGGTTGTGTTTAAGCTCAGTCTGAATTTACTACAGAAAATCTAGAGGTATTTATATATAAAGATGCATACATCAGGGTACATTTCCAAGATTATGGATAAACAAATAAAACACTTACGAGCGATGAATCATGACAGTTAAGCAGTTTCACGTACATAAGACAGTGAATATGAAATTAACAAAATAAGGATGGAACAAACAGAACAAGGATGGCATGTGTTCGATATTCTTTATCCTACACTAGGTCAGAGTACACTTATGTCATTCAAGACAAAGGTTTGAGGAGAAATAAGAAAATGATTTTTAAAAAGAGAAGAACGGAAACATGAATGTTGTTTTTTTCTAGGTTTTTTTTCTGTTTTCTGAACACGTCAGAAAAAAGTCACAATCATTTCTCAACTTACTTATGCCAATTATACTAATTATAACAATGTATGCATGGCACTATATGTAACGAAGATTGAAAAAAGGGAAATGAAAACCACAAAAACAGAAAAAACCCCAGAAAAAACAACATTCATATAAAGTAATTTTGTTCAGAGGATGATTGTTTATAAGACGTATCAGCAGATGGCACTGCACCTCACCATGGCTGATGTAAAAATCATTTTAGGGAGTGTAGACTAGCATTTTACCCATAAAGCACTTTGCCAACTTACTAAAGGTTTCCTGTTATCAAACAATAGTGCCATTAAGGAAGGAAGGTGTGGTTGTTTCACTATGCTTTTTGCGCACTTTCATTTACAGGATCAGTCACTGGAAAGGTCTTTTTGAATGTGTTTTTACTCTTCACGGTGAGACATAACCACGGTGCATGTAGTGGGCTAACCTGACGGCATTGCTTTTTCCGATTTTACCTCCAGATTTGGTGTTAATTACAAATTTCTATGATTTAGCATACATCCAGTCCTTTTTACTGTCATAAGCAGTGAAGTTATTTCAACAAAACACATCCACTGATGCACAAACACATACTGACTGACACACATCAATGTCTGCGGCATTACACACACCTGTGGTTATACTCACACACAAAACAGAGGGA
Source organism: Parauchenoglanis punctatus (assembly GCA_030068025.1). Taxonomy (NCBI): domain Eukaryota; kingdom Metazoa; phylum Chordata; class Actinopteri; order Siluriformes; family Auchenoglanididae; genus Parauchenoglanis; species Parauchenoglanis punctatus. The sequence goes on along the minus strand of JAQQZU010000003.1, from coordinate 6,538,289 downwards.
ATAGGTTTAATACATTATTCATGAAGCATTAAATAATGCACAGATGAATGTGTGTGTGTTTAAAGCTGGATCTGCAGTAGACTAATCTGCAGTGCTCTCTGAGCCGTGCTGAGAATCGACTGAATGGCGCGACGCTCCAGTTGCTGCGGTGGCATGGTTGCCATGGTGAATTTCTAGTGCCCTCCTCAGTGTGTCAAGCAGCTAACCATGAACATGCTCGATGAAAAAGAAAAAAAAAAACAAATGCTAGGGGGAAAAGGCTGATGGTAGAGGGCCATTCTTTTGTGCTTTTTCAAAAGCTTTCCCTTTCCTCTCTCTATCTGTACTTTTTGTAAGCAATACAGAAAGCTTTGAGAGATTGGAGATAAATCATAGCTGAAATATAGGCATGAAATTGATTTCGAAACAGATTTAGCCAGCTTCACTTCTTTGCTATAGGAAGCAATGTCTTGGAGGTGTTTTTTTTCTTAGTGTATGAAGTATCCCATACTAGAAATAAAGAAATATAGAGTCTTTTCTTGTACTTGCTTGAAAAGCAAGCAAGTATTGGGAGCAGTTGAAATAACCCAGTGTTATTTATTGTACCCGAAAATCAGTCTGTGACTTTTTGATGAGAACAAAACACCCATAACCAATTGCAAGAACATAGGAATAGTGGTCGAGGTAAATAAACTGTAAGTTTTAAGCTTTTTACATTTTGGCGGGGGGGGATTTTTACCCAGTTTTCTTCCTAATTTAGTCATTACCAACTCTCAACCCATCAGACAGCTTTCCCTAATCATACAACTACCAACTGGGGAAGGTGAAAGTTGTCACATACTTCCTCCGAGGCACATGACACCAGCTGACCACATCTTTTCAAACTGCTGCGCTTACACATGTATCTCACTTGGAGGAAAGTGGTATCTACCCACCTCCACATGCATGAGCTTACACATACCCACAATTGGCTAGTGTCACTTACGATTGCCACCACTGCCATCCCTCCCTCCCTCCCTGAGAGCCAGCCATGCATCGCTGTGGCAACCTCAGGATACAACCTCGTAATCTCTCAATGATATGGCGAACGCTTTTCTGTTGCACCACTTGGAAGCCCAAGCTGTTTAAATTTATCTAAACTCAAACATAATTTTAACTGACAAATAGGTAAATTGAAGCAGTCTGTTCTTACTGCCCAATTTCAAATTCTCAGAAATGCCAACATTAATACATATTGATTAAAAATCCATTTGGAGTGGCTATATGAATCAATGTGCTCAACAGTTGGTGCTTTAATGAGTTCTGAGGAAACATGTTCCTGAAGATGCGTGTCTGTAGGTAGAGGAAATGACTCAAAATTACTTGGAACGACAAAGAAATCAAAGAAACCACCATAACAATGGGGTCATTTCCATTACTTTAGCTGTTTCTATTGATTAGCTAACTTTATCTGGCACTATCATTAACTTTAGCTGCTTCCATTAGTTTGCTAACCGAATCTGGCCTTTATATTAACTGTAGATGTTGGTATTAGCTAGCTAACTATATATAACTATATCTAACTTTATCTAGCATTAACATTAGCTTTAGCTGTTTCCACTAGTTAGCGAACTTACTTTGGTGTCAATATTAACTTTAGCTGTTTTTATTAGCTAACTTGATCTGCTATTAATATTAGCTGTAGCTTTTGCCATTAGGTATCATTAGCTAATATTAGCTGATTTGTATTATTTATTCCTGTGTGTCTATGAGTTAGTTTTACAAACTAACTTGGCATGAACTGTTTTCCTACATATCCATTCTTTACATTCTCTGGATTAAGAGACTTCTACTGATTAATATCCACTGTAGTCATGCATTAAATCTCACATCTGAGATACGAATGCAAATTTCAGAGACGCAACAGAACAGAGTCACTGGTTGTTAATCACATACACACAGACACACACACACACACACACACACACACACACACACACTTCCTGCTCCTGTTAGGTTTTTCCTTATGACTGTGCCACTGATTCAGAACTGCAGTATTCCAACAGGCCATGTTTTTTCTCATCAGTTTCCTACAATCCCACACATCTCTGTAGTCCTTACTTCAGCCTTTCTATTACACAACAACTGATTGAGTATAGACAAACAGATAAATATCATACCACTAAACAAACTTGCATGTAATCTGTTGTGGAATCAAGAATCACACAAATGTTAATAGACTCCTAAAAAATTATATTGTCACTTATTAATTTTGTTAACATTTAGCCCAAAACCTGTTTTAGTACAAAACCTGTTTTGGTGCTTGCAGTACTTTAGAGCAAACAATATTTGGCTACTTTTCATTCAATTCCATAAATTGTATTTATTATGGATTATAATAAAGCCAAATAGGTCAGCTGGAGTATTTTGTTTGTAATTGTATATCTGTATAAATAAGGTATTATAGTCAAAGTGATTGTACAAACATGCAAATGTGCAGGGTAAAAATGTGCTTGTTATGCATTAATGATTTAGTTTTTATTAATGACATAATATGAAACCATTTTAAGACCTTGCCATAATGTATTAGCAATAAGATATATTTTGTAGTAGTATGGTCCTAATACTTCATTTGTAATGCTCAGTTTTCCTGAATGAACACTGCAATGTTTTACAACATTTCGGCCTTTTTAAAATTAAATATATATGGACTTTCATTCTCATATACATAGATTAATATATAGTACAGCAGCACAGTTTCAAGTGTATCAATCAATATCTTAAACTTACAGCACACATATTTTATTATCTTACTTGCCTGTTATCTGCACAGCTTCTCTTTATTCTAAAATTTCTTACATTATTCTTATCTTAAAGAAAAGAGCTGTCACCTTTTTTTTTTTTTTTTTTAAATGGCTGACGTCCTTGCAAAGACCAACTGGCTTCAAATTGCAGCTTTTGGCTCAGGGTTTTTGTTATATTGTAAGGAGAGTCTTGTTCAATGCAGTAGTGACAGACAAGAATAACATTTTGAGAAGCATTATAAAAAGGTACTCTTCAGTTGGTGGTTATTCCCTATTGACCAGCATGTCACTTTCGCTGTGGCAGTGTTTTCAAGAACATATCACACTCTCCACAACACCTCGGCCACTTCACACAATTTCAAATAGCATCACCCCAGTCTATCTCCCCAAGGACAGCCAGATGTGTGCTAGTGTCCTCAGCCCAGAGAATAAGCCTTTAGTGTGGGAAATTTCCACAGATCTGCTTCCACATGGTCATGGGACTCCTATTTCTTTATGTCCAGGATTCAGCAGAAAGATGCCATAGATATGTCTATCCTATAAAATGTAGACAACAGAACCATGGTTTGAAATTCATAAGCAAAACAAAATGAATATAGACTGGAATTCTGGCTCTCAATGCATGATCTACAACATATGGCCAAAAGTTTGTGGACACCTGACCATCACACCATATGTGCTTTTTTTGAACATCCCATTATGTATTTGGTTCTCTTTACTGTTGTTATGACCTCCACTCTTCTTGGAAGGCTTTTTGACCAGATTTTAGAGCTTGGCTGAGGGGATTTGTGTTCATTCAGCCATAACAGCATTAGTGGCAAGGAGGCCCTGGGGTGCGTCCCAAACATTTTCAGTGGGGTTGTGGTTAGGGCTCTGTGCAGGACACTTGAGTTCTTCCAAACAACCATGGCAAACAACAGATCTTCCTTTGTGCACAGGGGCATTGTCATGCTGGGACATATTTGGGCCTCTTAGTTCCAGTGAAGGGAAATCTTAACACTACAGCATTCGAATACATCCTATACAATTGTGTGCTTCTAACTTTTTGGTAATAGTTTGGGGAAGACTCACATATGAATTTGATGATCACATGTTCACATACATTTGGCCATATGGTGTACATTATACAGACATATTCAACATTTCAGGTATTGGGACCAAAATGGCATAATTCTTCATCCTTCCCCTATTGTTATTTGCTTAGCCAAGGCATTTGGTGTCTAGGTTTTGCTTTTAATAGTACATCTTTAGATGTTATAAAGTTAACTAAACACTACCTTTGGACTTAAGTACAAGATAAGCCAACATAAATTAAATACATTAATTTAACAACTCTGTGAACCCATACTGGAGGGTGAGGGTGTCTCTTGAATGAGATGAGGTCACTTGAACACCGGAAGGCATATATCTTCTGTCTGAGGTGGAAAAAACCCAGTAGACAAATTGAGTTGAATGAAGCTGAGTGATGATGACAGTCACTGCAATACTCTCCTGTCTGTCCCTGAATGACAGAAGCAAATGCAGAGACCTCCTCCTGCCAGGCGCTGCTGCGCTCTATGTAGATATAAATTTTTTTATAAAGAAATTGAAAATGGGCGGCACGGTGGTGCAGTGGTTAGCACTGTCGCCTCACAGCAAGAAGGTGCTCCGGGTGCTCCGGTTTCCTCCCACAGTCCAAAGACATGCAGATTAGGTCAACTGGCTACTCTAAATTGCCCAT
>JAQQZU010000003.1:6481483-6499498 GCA_030068025.1 Parauchenoglanis punctatus | reverse complement strand
GTTGTGAATAAAATATTGGCTCATGTGATTTGAAAGTCTTTTAGTTTTCATTTTATTCAAATTTAAAGAACGTCCCACCTTTTCTGGAATTCGGGTTGCATATATATATAAACACTGTGCATATACTGCATTTATGTACAATTTAACAATACAATATTGTAACATGACTTTTTAAGCTTTACTTGAAAATACAATTCAATGGGTGCCAAGACTCAAAAACAATCCACAAATTGAGCAAAAATGTATGGCAGCTATAAAACATTAAGCCAACCTCAAAGAAGCTTCAACAGCATTGAGGGTTGAAGCTCAAGCCAATCTTATGTAAAAAAAACTCATCATCAAACTCATTTTTTCTAATCTAAACTGTCAAAAAGACACCTTATTTAAAATTTCTTTTTTTGACAAATCAAATTAATTTTCTCTCTCCACCTGTTAGCATTTGCTTAGTGACTCCCAACATAATAGTTCACAAACTACATTGCTTAATAATAATCACTATTACCTGTTTTATGTGCCATACACTCGGATTTATTATAGTGCTTAAGGGTAAGCAGGTTTCTTACTTACTTAATTACGATACTACCAGTTTTACTTTAGTGACTGACTGTAACTATGGTAACACTATTAATCATGACAATTACTGTAGTACTTTGATTCACTATTATGTCAGTAATATTAAAAGAATAACACCCATACCAGGGTAACTAAAAAAAACAAATCAACAAAAAGGAACAGCATTTTTTATACAGCTTTGCTCAGCACTCTGGGGAATTACAGTATGAGTTTTGTACATTATAGTCCTCATTTGTGAAGTCAATGACCTGTTAACTCTCAGGCACACACAATCTGTTCTAATACATTTTCATAGCATGAAGATTACCCATAATGCATGTAAAAAACAAAATGATCAAGTTAAAACTATTTCACTCCAAAATTGTCTAAATAATTATGACCATTAGTTTCAATATTAACATAAAATGATTGTGTATTATTATTTTAGCCATTGTCATGCAGCCCTACTTATCGATAACCATACCTAACACTAAGACTGTAGACTCAAGTCTCAGCTTGAGACATTTCCTGTATTGGTTTGGACTTGTCTCAGACTGACTAGCATTTGTACTTGGACTTCTTCAGTGCTCTGGCATAGGTGTTGATAAATATGGTCTTGGTCTCGACCAAATTCAAGCGGCTTGCATGTGGGCAATAAAACTAGTGGTAAGCCAACTATATGGCTAAATATTTCCAGAATGATTCTGCAGGATTCTAGGCAATAGTGGAGGGAATTTGGAAATTTGGTCTGGTGTATATGAAGCTGAAGTAAAGAAAGGTATTTGATAGTTTTCGGTTTCAAACTTTACTTGGCCTCGAACCCCTTAGGACACGTTCTTGACTCAATCTCAGCTTGTCTTTATCTTGGACTTGACAATAACAGTCTTGACTACAGCCTTACCTTACACATGATCTACCCTGCACCCTAGCCCAGGCCTTAATACTCCACATACTAACTTTCCCCTAACATTTACACCTTATGCATGGCCTACCTTACACTATCTCTAACATTTAGACCTTACACATAACCTACTCTACAATCTACTCCAGGCTTTAAAACTTCACATATTAACTTACCCCTACACCCTATTCCTAACATATACACCTTACACATCACATACCCCTACACCCATTATTAACCTAAATACCCTACACATAACATACCTTTACACCTACCACTAACTGATACAACCAATACCCTACACATACCCTTATCCTCTACCTAGAACATTTTTGTTTATATAAGGCAACTCTATAAACTCCATAGACTAACTCATGAGATGTATATAAAGTACAGTACAGGGAGCATTTCATTCTGACAAAGACACAGTAGTAGGTCATATATAGACCTGAGATTAGGCACAGCAAACAGATATGTAATGATGGCACAAAATCATTGTGAGAACAAATGAACCAAGCTGTAACCAGGTAACAGCACACACAAATTAGGATAGTAGGTGGCTAAAGGCAAGACTTTGCATAGAGGAAATTGCATAAGAAACCTAAGAGCTGTTGTTGAAATGAAATAAGAATGTTACAGGAATAGAGTCACATTTAAATGTTACAAATCACACCTTTGAAATTGTTTTCAATGTAAGCAGGAGGAATAAAAATCTGTAGATTTCATAAATTGATGTTACATTTCAATAGGATTTTAAGCAGAACGCTACTCCATTATACTCTGCAACCCATTTAGGTATATTGAGTGTGAAGAAAATTGAGTGAAGGAAATTTTATATACTTTATACATATTATTGCTTCCAGTTGACTGTGGAATGGTGAAAAACTGCTCCACTCTCATAGCCCTGTGCGTCAAGAAACACGAGTGATGAGTGGTACACACTTCCGACTCTGAGGTGAAGGTGACGAGCACAAGCTAAAACAGTGCTGGACTTCAGGGATTTGACATGATCGCGACTGAGTGGATCTCGCTATAGGAAATAGATTTGTGACTCTATGGTTGGCAGACCATAAATGTTCTCTGGTCAGTGACCAAAAGAAACAATTATGATCACTCTTTGGGTAGAAGACAATTAGTCAATATGGTGCAAACAAATGGAAATGAGCTTTGTAAGCTTTAGGCCACAATACTGTTTATCAAATGTGACTTAGAAGTTAATCCGATGCAAGGAATATTCCAGTGCTTTAACTGTCGAGGGCTAAAAACAAATTTGGTTTGTATATAGTTTGATTCATCTTTATTGGTATTTTATTAATGTTTTTGTTAGTATTTCATTGGTGGTAACACAAAGGAAATTAAGAGAACAGTTCAGGTGAAATAAAAATTAGATCATTTTCTCATCATCCAACATGCAGTCAATGAACCAAACCATGTCTGGTGTCCAAGGTTTCTTTCTTTAGATGTGTATTTACGCGGCTAGGCTAACGTAGCTAATGAGTAATGGAGGATTAAGGCTGCCAGATTAGCATTGTGCAAACTGCATATCTAAATCATCACTCAGTCACCTGAATCTGCATCAGATTGGTAAATAATCTCAAAAGTCACGTTTTACACTTGGCTATTTTATGTATCCATCCATCCTTGTTGGAATTATCTATATAAAAATGCACATTTTTATTTAAAACAGATAAAAATCCACTTCAGGATGTCTGAGACATTATGGGAATCTGGGGGAAGCTGGAGCCAATCCCAGCATCTTCGGGTGAGAGGCGGGGTACACCCTGGGCAGGTCGCCAGTCCACCACAGGGCCAACACAGACATAAATGTTACTAGCAGCAAGGAGCAACACAGGAAGGTAGTCAGGTGTAACAAGCTGACTTTGTCATATCAATACAATACAGAAATCAGATTTCAATGCAGCTAATCAGTTACATGTTTGAGTACAAGTGCAGATGCATGCAGTTAAAATCTAATCAGTATGCAATCCACATACAAGACACAAGAAACGACGGTGTGTAAACAAGACACCATAGACCTGCTTATGTGGATTCTGACATCTATAAAAAATGAACAAAAAAGGTATTGCAGAGCTAAAAACTAAATAGTAATAAGTATTTAAAAAGCAAATCACATCCTTCTTCAGCGCACAGGTTAATGAGCATCAGACCCGGGCAGGGTTGCAAATTAGAAGTGATTCAGATGATAATATACAGTACTGTGCAAAAGTCTTAAGCCACCCCTCATTTCTTCATATTTGGCTCCCAAAGAGACAGACTTTTTAAATGTAGTCTTGAGGAAGAATTCTCCAGGTTTCCTGTACACCTCAATAGAAAAAAAAATACAGGATGGAACACTATAAGTCATGGATTGGCCTCCCCAAAGCCTGGATCTCAACATTATTGACGCAGTGTGGAATCATCTAGAGAACGGAACAAAAGGCAGCCAATGTCCAAAGAAGCACTTTGGAATGTCCTTCAAGAAGCCTGGAGAACTGTTCCTGAAGACGACTTGAAGAAATTACAAGAAGAGAGTTTAGACTGTGTTGAAGAATAACGGCGCTCATACCAAATACTGACTTTAAAGCTCATTAGAATTATACAAGCTCTCTATGTATTATTTACATGTACTGTATGTTTGCACATGTTGGACTGTCTCATTTACCTAGCAAAATATAAAGGGTGTGGGGGACTCAAGACTTTTGCACAGTATTGTAGATTGAATTTGATTTACTTATTCTGTTTCTTTATGAATATGTAGAAATGGTGCTACTGAGCTGAACAATGTATTTTGACAATGTTAAATTGGTAGCTATAAGCTTCTGCTATACTGTACATTAGCAACATCACCATTTTAGCTACAGTAGAAAACTAAAAGAAGCAAAGATGCAATGAATGGTCGACTACATTTCAGCTTAAGAAGGGAATTATAGATTTTATTTTTGGCTGAACTGTGTGGAAGACAGCTGTATATTCCCTTACACCTAGTTTTACATGTATATGAGCAGGTGACAGAATATAGCTTAGAAATATTACATCAGTCAAGTCCTGTGTCCTGTGTCTACCCCCAGATGCAATAAAATGGCCCATAAACCCTCTCATAATCATGATGATAAATCAGACATGGGGCAGTAATTTCAGTAGAGGTGGTTTACGATTTATCTTCATATCATTGTCCCATAAATCTCTGTATTACTCCATTGTGCGATCATGGATCATATCCCAACACAACATTCTCACATGGCCGGTTTAGCGCTGCTCTGGTGTAGACACGGATTTTATATGTTCCTGCTCACTCCTTGGATATTACAACCATAAAGCAAATTACAGATGCGATCTAATCCTTGCTACCTTCTTATACTGGGCGAGGGTTTGTGGTGGTGTCTAAATGACTTGTGACCCCTGAGAGGACACAAACCACATGGCTGCTGTCCTGTGTTACGGATATGGAGGATATTTCTCATGAGCTTACTGTCCTACTTTCAGTCTTGTGTGAACAAGAGAGGAGAAGACTGATGTGCTGTGTATGAAGTAGTCCTTTTGCTTTAGATAATGACAAAAGGCCATGCTATTCCTCTTTAAAGGTTAAAGGAAATTAGCATAAAAGGAAGTGAAGCTGCACATAGGGCAGTGTTTAATGCAGTTTATATGCAAAATCATTTCAAGCTTAGGGCAAACTGAGCAAAAATACACTGATGGCTATTCACTTAACAGTTAAGATGGAAGTGCCTGACATAAGGAATAACACACATCACTTGACAGAGTAGCGTTGTGCATCGTTACACAAAGAGGACTTACTGTTACCACTTTAATGTTGATTATTATCCAATAACAGCATGTCTTGATGTGTTTTATTCCTCTTACCATGACAGTATTAATGAATGACATGCCATATTTGTTTATCAGTTTATAGTTACATTTAATATTGTAGAACTTCTACAAAATAATATGTTGTCCCTGTTATCATGTATAGCAGCTGTAAAGACTAATTTTCTCTCCAGCCACTATGTTCTCTCTTCTGAAGAACAGTTACAGAGAATCTCAAAGTCCTCTGCCCTGAAGACTTTCCCATTGCAGGAAGCACACTGACTGTTAGAAGGTGCTGAAACTGGAGACACCTTTCATAAATGCCAAATAAACTTCTCATTTTCAGATTTTTTAAATATTATTAATATTAACATTAGGTTATTGTGAAGCATAAATCATACAAGTCCCTGAGAATAAGTTGTTACTATAGAAACAGTGCATTAATATAAACCTGCGATTTGAATGACAGTCAACACTACTGTCCGAGCTGCTCATTATACAGTAGAAAATCAATTAACATCCAATAATAATGAAAAATTCAACAACACCATGGTATAAATTAGTATAATAAAATACATATTCTTCTGCGTTTTACAGCAAAATCTTAAATAAAGTCATCTGTTATATTACAGGTTGACTCAGAGTAGGTTCGATTTTATGGTGTCGAATTAACACCTACAGTGTTCACTTATCTCCCCATCGACTCTGGGTTTCTGTAATAACACATACACAGTAGTTAGTTCTCAGAGGGGAGTGAACATCTATGGTGTTGAACAAATCAAATTTAAAATATGCTCTTGAATTAACATCTTCAGGGCTAAACGAACTCTTATGGACCTGAATTAACACCTCCATATTTGGATTACCTTATATTGTTAAATTAACTCTTAAAGTGCTGAGCTCATCCCAGGAACCCTGGGCATGAGGTGGGAATACACTACAAGTTTAAGGCATCAGTCCATTGCAGATGCCATGCACACACATTCACACCTGTAAACAATTTAGTGTAACCAATCCACCGTACCGCATATTTGTGAACAGTATAAGGAAACCACAGAACCTGGAGCAAACCCATGAGACAGTAACAATGAGCTCATGATCATGAACTGAGGAACGCTGGAGTTGTGAGGTGGTAACCCCTGCCACCAACTTGCTGCCCACATGCTAACACCTTCAGGTTTACATTCAAATTTTACAGTGTGGAATCAACACCTAGTCTACGAATAAAGCTGTGTGATGAATTATCATATATTATGTTTAAAGATCTCTTAGAATCCTGAATTTAAATTTTTCTACAGGTTTTCCTTTAAAGACTTGAAATTGGAAATGTTGAATTAACAGCTAGAGTGCCGGATTAACACAATTCTGCCTTACAGTATTGAATTAATAGTTACATATTAAAAATGACAGTTTATAATGGTGAACTAACTTCTACAGTAACAATATCCATCCATCCATCCATCCATTATCTATACTGTTTATATGTTAAAAGTCATGGGAAAGCTGGATCCAGTCCCAGCTTACTTTAGGCAAGAGGCAGAGTACACCCTGGGCAGGTCACCAATCTATCACAGGGCTAACACAAAGACGAACAAGCATTCACACTCAAAATCACACTTATTTTGAGTAGCCAGGTGACCTAATCTGAATATCTTTGGGCTGTGGGAGGAAACCAGTAATACCGCCCAGTAAACTTTCCAGTAGAAGATAAATAAATCACTGAGGACTGAGTTAACTTTCGCAGTACTGAAGAAAACACCTAGAGAATTAAATTGCACCTGCTGGGTTACAATAAACATTATTGAGCTGAATTAATTTTCATTCATTCATCAGATGCTTTGCTCTGGTTGGCGTCATGGTAGATTTTGAGCAAGTCCTGGGAACGCTGTGTGAATAAATCCTGGGTGGGTCCAGCCTACATACTGGCTAGGTCATGGGAGGTGGGAGGAAACCAGAGAACCCAGAGGAGAACCACACGGTTAGTGGGAGAACATGATACGAACCATTGCTCGAGATCGAACCGGGGACCGTGGAACCCACTCATTAACACCAACTGGAATTATTTAATTGAGATCAACTTACTGAGATCAATTGAGCGCTGTATTAAGCTTAGTTACACAACATTGCTTGAACATCTATGGCTTTGAAATGGTGTCTACAATAATTCTTTTGTATTTACAGTGATACAGAGTGATTAAATAACACCTAGTGGGTTAAAATGAACCCAGTGATATTGAGTTAATGCCTACAGGGTTGTCTTAAACCTGAGAACATTGAATTAACACCTACAGTCGGACACACATGAATGCTGTAGGTGTGTTAATTCATCGCAGGGCAGTGTAATAGGTTCAGCGTATCCCTGCAGGGTGTAATGTGTCTCCGCTGGAGCTGTCTTACCTCCACAAAGTAGAAGCAGGGCAGCAGAGTGACGCTCTCTTTGCTCATGCTGGCTTTAAGTCTTTCTTTGGCAGACATGATGAACTGCTGAGTGTCTCCTGTGGGTATTTTTATTAATGAAGGGAAATGACAAAACTCCCGATTGGTGCGTGTTTAGTCCTCCTTTAAGTGCCCTTTTAGTCCTGATTTAGGTGTCCATGCTCAGGGTGGGAATGAGAGGAAGCAGAGCCACTGCAGCGCTGTGAACCCATGCAGCATCCTTTAATAAGCGCTAACGATCCTCCACTCCTCAGCTCAGCGCACAGGCACCGAGAGACGCAGAGACGCTTCAGACTCCTCCACAGACTAACGCCGAGTGGAGACGAGAGAAGGTGACGTGCGGACGTGACGTAAGAGGTGTGCTAAAAACCCACTTTCACGCCGAGTGTGCGCGTGCGTTCGTGTGTCTTTCGAGGGTGCATGCATGCATTGTGCGTGCACCCCTGTCTGATTTGGAAAGTAGGGAGGGAGGTGGATGTGTGCGCGTGCGTGTGTGCGGCTGCGCGTACGTTGGGGTGCTCGCATGCGCGTGCTCGCGCTGGTGCTGCATGTGTACGAGGGTGCATTTTGGTGGTGGTGGGGAGTGCATGCGCGCGCGCGCGTTGGTGTGCGTGCGCAGATTTCGCAATAAACACTGCGCGACTCGAGCATCTGTGCTACAGGTGAATTTGTCTTGTGCGTCATGGTTAATGAAGAATCTCACGTGACCCTGTGTACATTCAGAGTTCTTGAGTCCTGCTCTTGTGTCTGGTGGTGCAACTAGTAGTTGGTCCAAAGGCACTGGTGAGTTAGTGACCCAAAGATTGAGTTCAAATGCCAGAAATGCCAAAGGCTATAAGGTTTTACAAGGTCCTTAGCAAAACCTCTCGACTCCTCAGCTGTGCTGGACTGGACTGTGTCGTACAATTAAAAAGCCTGGTATTTACCCTGAAAAGTGTTTAGTTATAAAAAAAAAATAGAAGTTTGGTAATTATTTTCTTATAAGTACCCAGAACCTGTCAGGCATTTCAAATTTGGTTAAAGTGTCTTTGTTCATTGTAAAAGTAAGGGTTCTTAGCTTTCTAAAATGGTGGCATGGCTCCAGGATCCCCAGTTCCATCCTGAGCTCAGACAGGTTACTGTCTGTGTGGAGTGCATGGTGCCCTGTGATGGACTGGCCCATTCAGGGCGTATTCCTGACTCGCACCCAGCATGTTCCCCAGATAAACAACGGATCCACTGACCAGAATAAAGCACTTCTGAGAGTGAGTTAGTGAGTTGTCTAAATGGGTTCTACATGGAACTCTGCAGGGTTGTACATAGAACCTGAGCTACAACTTTACGGTTCAAAGTTGTCTAATAGCATGTAATTCTATGCACCATAACATCTTAGAAGGCATAATTTTGCACATTACTTATATTGCACATACTCATCTTTGCACATATCCATTTCTGTACATCATATCTTTGGATATATTCATTTATGCATTTTCATATTGCACTTTTTTAAAGTATTGTTCATATTTATGTACAATGAGGTACATATTCATCGCTCTACCAGTATACACACTTCTGTCTCACTGTACATGTACAGTATATTTTGCCATTATATACATATACTTACAATGCACTTTACCACTATTACACTTTGTGGTTAGATGATGAACTTCATTTCATGTAGTGCTGTGAATGACAGTAAAGTTAAATCTGATGTAATCTTTCAATTTAAATCAAAATATATAATGCAGAATGCTTGTAATTTCTGATTCATTTACTTGCATATTTATCTGTTCTTATAGGGCCTTCTGGATCTATTTCCTTTTATATACTGCGCATGATGTGTTAACATACAATACGATCACACTCATGTTGTGTAAGACAAAGTCACTTCTGTGTAGTAAAGGCTCCATTCATTTCCCCACTTACCCAATTACCCATGTTACCCAAAGCTGTGCATGTTCTTCGTGTATACTGTGTGATTTTATGCACAGTCAGTCCTACATCTGCTTTAAACTTGTTTCACTGAAACTCCCATTTTACACATTTGTTTAGAATTTTAGTTATGTATTGTCCTGTGTGTTGCACTGTAATCCTCTGCACATTTTGTCACTTTGTGAACATGTGTATGGACTATGGAGGGTATGACAATAAAATGGACTTGACCTAATTTGATGTTATCTTCCCTCAGAGAAAATATCCTCTTTGTTGTAGCCATTCTCTAACCCTTAATGACAGTGCAATGGTTCATAAATGACTGCAAAGAACTGTTCAAAATGGATGTCAAGATAATGATGAAAACCCACTAGCGTAAATGCTGGGTGTTTATACTGGACTTTTTTCTTTCTTCCAGATTGACTATTTTTCCATGAGCAATTGCGCCATCTTGTGGTTTTTATCACTGTAACATTATTATTATAACATAATTATTGTAACATTACATTCACCTTTTAAAAAAGCAATCCACTTTGTTTTAAAAAAAAGTAATACAAATTGTTCTTAGCAAAATGCTGCATGTGTATATATTTTTGGTGTTATCATATACCCTAGTATAACAACTGTAATAAACTTACACTGCCAGTCAAATTTTTTTTAACACCATGTAGTAATATTTTTGTTAAATTTCAAGGAGTGGGTGCAAGGATAATACTCGTGGATTTGAAAATTTAAAGTGAACTGAGACATCTTTGTGACTTTTTATTTTATTGGGGAAAAGTAATCTGGACTGAACAGGAAAAGACCAATCTGGAACACTGTAATTAGGCACAAGGAGAACAAAATTGTCTTGTGGTTGATACTAACACTTTCTAATATCAATTGTAAGACAAATCTAGGCTCCACCAAGCACTCACACTCTGTAAGTGAACAATGATCAAATAAATGATTTGGGGATTTGATAGAATGCTTGTTTTTATTATTCCTTATTTAATTGCCAATAGTGAATAAACTGCAACAAATGTTTAAAAAATAACAGGTTCAAACATGTTTGACAATGTTCTTATATACTGTAATGCTAATATATCAAAAATATATAATTTGCCTTGCCTATGTTATTATTATGTTATTATGCCATTATTACCATAAATCTCGGTTGCATTCAGTACCTTATTTTCCATGTTTCTCTTAGAGTCACGGTACATTTTTTCACAGCACCTTACAAATGACCCTTTAATGAAGAGTGTTATTTATGTATTTAGACAGCAAGCAAAATAATTTGTGCCAGCATTTTCTTTGTGACAGGGATCGAGTTTTCACGTCAGCTCCATTTCCACAGCAGGCAGTCATGCTGTCGTTTAGCCAGAACTCAGACCATGACCCATGACCATGATTTAACTGGAGTGACATGCATTAAAATCTTAATATTAAAGTCTGGAGCTGTATCTCAAGTCACATACTACAATTGTATAGATAGCATCAATAGCTCCATACTTTATTTGTTTGGCAAATATTGTTCATAATCTTTTTATACTCTTAGAAAAACAAGGATTATTAAAGATTTATTGGATGGAGTTTGTTGGACGTGTTGTGCTTATAGGGAAAACCAATGAACCCCAGAACAGTGATTAACATTTTAATAACAGAACATTTTTCCCAAAAAGTGCATAAGAAAGTGCAAAAAATAAGGAGGATGAGGATGAATCACATGCTATGGCCTTCACACTGACCATATCAACCTAATTGTACACCTATGGATGATTTTGGAGCGATGTGTCAGACCACCATCATCAAAACACTAAATGATGAAATATTTTTTGGAAGAGCAGTGCTCATCTCTCCTGTACAGTTCCACTGACTTGTATAATCAATACCAAGGCACATTCAGGAAACTGTTCGGGTGGCTGAATATCAAAGAAGTAACAAGAAGGAAGGAGGCAACTGTACATGGATTACCAACTTAAAATACTAGGCTACTTTGCTAAACTACCACTG
Source organism: Parauchenoglanis punctatus (assembly GCA_030068025.1). Taxonomy (NCBI): domain Eukaryota; kingdom Metazoa; phylum Chordata; class Actinopteri; order Siluriformes; family Auchenoglanididae; genus Parauchenoglanis; species Parauchenoglanis punctatus. Next base: position 6,487,899 of record JAQQZU010000003.1, on the reverse strand, counting down.
CCTAGTGTTGCTGAGCTTTACCTCCAGTTTATTATGTTGCACTTTGCTTGCTTTATTTAAATAATTAAAGTTGTTTATGTATTTATTTAAATTAAAATTTAGGATGATAACATCATGGAAGAAATTGAAAAGAGACAAAAAATAACCAGACAAGGTTCCTTTTCTGCTTCTGCTATTTACAGTTAAAGTACATTATGGTAAATGGGAATGTAGAGTTATTGAATCAATGACCATCGATCACCATCAGACCATCAGTCTAACTATCAGTCACTATCAGTCACCATCCATCATAATCAGACCAAGAGTCATTATCAGTCACCATCAGTCACATTTGGACCATCAGTCTCCATCAGTCACCATCAGTCACATTTAGATGATCAGTCAACATCAGACCATCAATCATCAGTCATCATTAGACCATCATTAGATGGTCATGATCACCATCAGTCATCATCCATCATGATCAGACCATGAGTAATCAGTCATCATCAGTCATCATCAGACTATCAGTCATCATCAGACCATAAGCCATCATCAGTCACCATCAGACCATCAGTCACCATCAGACCATCAGTCATCCTTAGACCATCAGTCATCATCAGACCACCAGTCACCATCAGACAATCAGTCACCATCAGACCATCAGTTATCATCAGACTATCAGTCACTATCAGACCATCAGGTATCATTAGTCATAATCAGACCATAAGTCATCATCAGTCATCATCAGTCATTTCAGTGACCATTGCTGCATCATAAGGAGCCACTACTGCTGCTTCTCCTACATCCTTGACAGCCTTGACAGCCTACAGCCAAGCCTTTAGCATGTATTAGTTGTTCCTTCACTCTGTAGTCCTCCAAATCTGATTAGTCCTTCCCATTTCATTTGCATCTAGGTTGAATGACTATGAAGGCCTGCTCATCTACAGCCACTTTACTACTTATGTTTGATTTAGGAACATATTTCAACAATTTAAGCATTTGCCTTTATGTCAAAATGACAAAGCAAATTTGAAGCAAAAACAAAATAAAACTAAAACCCAAACAACAACAACAACAACAACAACAACAACCACAACAACAACAACGACGACGACAACAACAACAACAACAAAAATAGATCAGTTGAACCGTTGCTGAATGTTTTCACTGTACACTAGAGGGCAGAGTATATATTAGTGTGTTTCTGGTCTTTACACAGCCGTATACATGAGTGAACCAGGTAATGTTTTGACCTTAAGCAGAAAACTGTTGGGCAATTACACTGATGTCATGCTAAAGGGATATCTGGAGAAAACCCACACAAGCATGCAGAGATGATGTAAACTCAGCACAGAAAAGCCTCTGGCCAACTGGCAGGCTTGAACCCAGAACCGTTTTGCTGTGAAGAGACAATGCTAACCACTGAACCACCCTGACATCCATGACTATTTCTTATTGGAGTTTAAAATAAAATAAAATAAAATAAAATAAAGTAATAATGATAATAACAATAATAATAATAATAATAATAATAATAATAATAATAAACACAGGAGAGCCGTCTCAGGAGACAACCTTGTACTTGTACTTATTGCTGGACCTGTCCATGGTGCTGAATAGGGATATACTTTGTCCTGAAGCTCACCAGGTCTACCACGGTGTCTTATGACCACAGTAGCCTGATTATAAGAACTTGTGAGCTGTACTGACCAAATGCATTAAATTATAGAGTAGTACTAAGGCTACTTTTTTTTTACATTATCACTCCTCTAACCCCGCTGTCTCATGGAAAAAATGTAATTGCTCTGGTGTGGGTAAGACTTAACCTCCTCCTGATTATAATATTTATGCTTTGCACTGCGGGCAACAAATCATTATTATAGACTACAAGCATTGCATTAAATGACCGTTTATTATGAAGCTCTGACTGGACTGTTTCTACATTTCCCTTTAGAGGAGATTTCTGATTAAGGACCACACAGGTTTAGCACAGACTGGAGTTGGACACCTGGTCTAAAATCATCACTGTATTTCATTAAGTAGCAGGTGATCAACCAAGAGTAAGAACACATCACTGCTGAAAAAAAAGAAGAAGCTGGAAACTTGTGTTTTGTGAACGAGAGCTCTGAGACACGCCTCCCAGCAGCACGCGGATCCGCGCTCTCGCGCTCTCGCGCTCATTCCGCTCCGGTGTTTAAGCGGATCTGCTCACTGTCTTCAATAACCCACAGACAAACCCGGGACTATGTGGGATTTATGAAAGGATCGCCATAAGAAGGCAGTTCTCGGCTAGATTGGACTGATTGGACTGATCTGACCTCCACGTCCTCTCTGCTGTACGATGCTTTACTTTCAGCTGGTCATCATGGCAGGGACGGTCATGCTGGCATATTACTTTGAGTACACGGACACGTTCAACGTACACGTTCAGGGCTTTTTCTGCCATGACAGCGCGTACACGAAGCCGTACCTCGGACCGGAAGAGACGAGCGCGATTCCGCCGGTGCTCCTGTACGCGCTGGTGTCCGGCGTGCCCGCGCTGGTGGTGAGTGACCTGAAGCGCTTCTTCTTCAACACTACAATGAAGCCTACAATTTATTTTATTTTATTACCGAATATCAGGTTTATGTCTTTAAGTGTCAAACTTACTCCGGTTAATTCCATGCAAATGTCAGATTTAGGGAAAATAAACAATGTGGCAACAGGATCAAAATGTAAATGACTCTGTATATAACTTTTCCAAGGAAATTGCACCATTTTACCTATCAATCTGAGCTCTTGCACCTCTTACAAAAAGCTTTTTTTTTCCTGTGTGTTGACACTGTAGGCCTACTAATTATTTTTTCTATTCGTTTTCACATGTCACTATTACCTTTGAAAAGAAAAAGACAACACAATTTATATAATTTTACAGATGAAAGTCCAAAAACTTTAATCTTATGTTGGTCACCTCTGAAAGACTGTACATGTGATGACACATTCATAACACTTTTATGTGCATATATATATGAACATGAATGGTTTCATCCATCCATCCATCCATCCATTCATTCATCTACAGTAAGTGCTTTATCCTGGTCAGAATCTCAGTGGATATGAAGCCTATCCAGAGAACACTGGATGTATAATGGGAATACGCCATGGATGGGACACCAGTCAATCGGAAGGCACCATGCACACATCATTCACTCCTAGGGGCAATTAAGCATAGCCGATCCACATATCGGCATGCTTTTGGAGAGGGGAATCTGGAGAACCTGGAGGAAAACACACGGACATGGGGAGAACATAAGTTCAGGATTAAACTGTGGATCCTGAAGATGTGAGGCAGCAATGTTGCACATGGTATCACCCACTGTGCTGAGAATCAATCAATCAAAACTAATTTTTCAAATCTAGTAAGTGATATTTTTCATATCACCGTGATCTTCTCATATGCTTTTGAACTTATTTGGTTGCTTTCACATCTCACTTTCATGTGTGAAATACACTTTATGACACTTTATCATTTGTGCACACATTATCATCACACTCATATGTGCTTGTTGAACGTCCCAGTCCACGTTTATCCCCCTTTGCTGCTATAAAACCTCCACTCTTCTGCGAAGGCTTTCCTCTAGATATTGAAGTGTGGCTGTGGGGATTTGTGTTCAGTCAGTTACAATAGCGTTAGTGAGGTCAGGCACTGATGTTGGGTGAGAAGGCTCTGGGGTGCAGTCACTGTTCCAGTTCATCCAAAACATGTTCAGGGGGGTTGAGGTCGGGGCTCTGTGCAGGCCAAGCGAGTTTTTCCACTCCAACCTTGGCAAACCATGTCTTTATAAACCTCACATTGTCATGCTGGATCAGGTTTGAGTACTTTAGTTCCAGTGAAGTGAAACTGTAATGCTACAAAGACATCTTATTCAACTGTGCTTCCAACTTTGTGCCAACACTTTGGGGAATGCCTACGTCTGTTTACAGGTGAAATGTTTCTGCAGTGAGTTTTTTAAATTTACAGTGTTATTATACCGTTATCTCTCAAACACTGTATATATGACATCCTTTGTAAAGAAATAAATGGCTACAGAGAGGAACAATGATCACAGGAGCCATTTAAAAGGTTGTTGAATACCAAACTGATGGAATGGAATGGAGACTCTGAATTCAAAAAAATGACCCTGAGAACAGACAATTGTCTCTTTTAATGCATGTCAAGTTCAAATACAAAATATGCCATTATTATTTTATGAGTAAACTGAAACTAAGGTGAACAAAAAGGCCAAAAGCAGTGCTAAGCTGACTTTTTTTTTTAACCGCTACATCAAGTAGCCTCCTGTGTCTTGTGCATTTTTGTTGGTTTGCATTTATGTTTGCCTACTGTACCAAATGAACTATATTTAGTTCATTTTCTTTTTGGGAGCCTTTCTGTGTGGTGTTTGCATGTTCTCCTCGTGCCTACGTGGGTTTCCTCAGGGTTATCCCGTTTCCTCCCACAGGCCTCAGGCATGCAGATTAGGTCTCTAAATTGCCAATAGGTGAGAATGTGAGTGCGAATGGTTGTGCATCTCTTTAGTAGCCCTGCAAAAGGTTGGCGCCCTGCCCAGGGTGTACCCAACCTCTCTCCCAAAGTCAGCTGCGATTGGCTCCAGCTTCCCTGTGACCCTTAATGATAAGCTGTATAGATAATGGATTGATGGATGGATGAATGTTGTTTTTTTGTAGCAATTGTTCCACTACCACCTTTGGCTTTGAAAACTAACACTGAAGTCTCTTCTGTATGGCTGATGCTTTTGAGCCCCATAGAGGGAGAGTCCCACTGTGAAGTGTTTAGCCTTGGCAGGGAGTAGAGCTTAGTTATGATCTCTTCAGTACGGATTACAGAGCCGATCGGCATTCTCCCTAAAAGGTCACATAACAACATATGCAAACTGTTTACTTGATTCTAAGCTCATGGATGCAATAAGACATTTTACAAGACAATATACAGTAAGTTCAAATGTCACATACGTAATGGTGGAGTTTTCATTTCACTGCTTGATTATGCAATCATTTAAAAAAAAATTGTGACACTTTATAAATACAGTATCTCTATTGTAGAGAGATAAGAGAGTGCTGTCTGTTTTTCCCAGTTGAACCAGAGGTATCTCATTGGCTTTTCCAGTGAACCACAGATTAATGCGAAACATCTGCCTAACTTGGACACTTTTCTCATAACTCACTCAAACACTCAGTCACTCACTTACTGTCTGTCTCACATACTCACTCAATGTTCCTTTAAAAAGCTGTTTTTTTTAAAGACCATTATAATCCTCTTTGATAAGCACTAATGGTACAGTCCAAATAAAGTATGTGAAAACTATGCATGGTTTTTTGTATGAAGAATGTTCAAGGGCCCTTTTAAACAGTTATTACTAAAGCAACCAACTGATGGACACTTCTCTCTGAGATTTATTGGAGAGTTATTGAGTATAAGTGGAATAATAGGAACAATGACGGGGCTATTTTAACCAGCAAGGTCAACAAATATATAGGACAAGTTTGAGCACTAATCCTGTAATTCTGTACCGTAATTCTGTCCATGTCCTCCACACTGAAATTGTAGAAAGCCGTGGGCTGCAATTGGTGGCGGCTGCAGGAGACAAGTGGAACTTAACATCTATCATGCTATGTGTCCTTGTTAAGAAGAGGGCTTTTTTCTACTACTATTGCTGGTCATCAAAGGTATGATTATGATAAAGGAGAATCATAGACATGTAGACACCTAATATGAACTTGTACGAAGCCTGGCATATTTGCGCAGCCTTGCTGAAAATGAATCTGCGCTGATGTGAAGGCCATAGAAGTGAACGCTTCAGTGATCGTCACTGTCAGCCATTTGTCAGGTTTTTTCCCCATAGAACCAAGTGTAAAAACCAAGAGAAGCAAAGAGTTTGATGTGTTTTTTTTTGCGTTTTCTCTGGTAGACAGTAAAGGTCAGCTATCAGTAGCTGTCTCTCTGCTTATTTATACTGCTTGATGGATTCAGCATTAATCCTCTGGTTTTGACTCGGAGATGGACCAGCTATGTAGCAAGATTGATGACCTCTTGGGAATTTGCAATGGTGCCCAAATCAATGTCTCACAGTTACCAATGAGAACAGATGAATCTGAAAAGTTACACAATTGGCATTTTTAAGGAGCAAGATTTGTTTTTACTCATTTAGCCACCAGCACACAGTCAATGCTGTTGTTCACCACACAAGTCAGCGTGTCCACCATGGGAGCAATCACATTCAGGTGTAGTTAAAGATGTTCAATATATATTATGATATACACTACCAGTCAAAAGTTTGGCCACACCTTCTAATTCAATGTTTTTTTCTTTATTTTTATTAGTTAAAAGACACTTCATGTCTTAAAGTAATGACGGACTGTTGTTTCTCTTTACTTAGTTGAGCGGTTGTTGACATAAT
>JAQQZU010000003.1:6449996-6466853 GCA_030068025.1 Parauchenoglanis punctatus | reverse complement strand
GACCTGCCCAGGGTGTACCCCGCCTCTCGCCCCAAGATGCTGGGATTGGCTTCAGCTTCCCCGCGACCCAGATGGATAAAGAGGTATAGATAATGGATGGTTGGATACTATATGATATTATATTATCATATTGCCCAGCCTTATGTAAGACTCATAAATATTTCACTGATCATGCTTAAGAAATGAGCTGAAATTTAATAAAATATGGACTGAATCTAGAAGGAAAAAAAAAACACCTGTAGAGAAGGAGGTCAAACAGACAGAGCATGTTAAGCTTTTAGGAGATTAAATCGATGGCTCCTATGACAGTAAACATGTAACTAATGTCGATGATACCAAACTACAGACTGCTATTGGGTTTCAGTACAGAAATGACAGCATGTAGAAAAGATCGATGAAACGATTGAGCCTTAAAGCCTCTCATTTTTGCTGAATTACCTGCTCTCTGCTGTTAAAGAGCTAAAGTGAGGAAAGGAGCTTATATAAAAGTGGTTCAGTGTGTTCCTTCTGCTGCTTGCTCCAAGCTGTGTGTGTGTGTGTGTGTGTGTGTACGTGTGTGTGTGTGTGTGTGTGGAGATGGAGGGCACTTCCTGCTCTAGTGCCCTTTTCTTTCTCCTTCCTTCCTTCAAGGCTGAGATGAAACAGCAGGAGGAACAGACAGGACGCAAACCAATGACGTAGCCAGTTCCCTCCGAGTAAAGCGTTGTCTGTTGGTGTACCAGGTCTCATGAGAGCTACTGCAGCTGCAGGCTGACTGATGAATGAATACTGATGAAAATGTAAAACACAATACTGATATTAATATCTAGATGGTAATAAATACAAAACCCAATGCAAACACAGTAAGCGTCATTCCTGTGATGCTGCAAAAAATATTAATCTTGTCCTCTGAACTAAATGTTTTTCTGCTTACAAATAGTTATTTGATGTAAAATATATAAAAATACCAAATCATACAGCATGGCTGCATTAGTATTTCCAGTGCAATTTCTAATGAACTAAGAAATAGGCTCATATCTTTGTATTACAAATTCAATCAATAACTTATCTTCAGACAGGTGACAAATTAAAGAATTCATCCTGGCATGGTTTGGGTCCAATTGTCCTCTTAGAGAGAGGAGTCCATGCACTAATACAATCAAAAAATAAATCAATACAAATTTATTCTGACTGATCATCTTTATTGTATGATGAAATATTTCTATCCTGATGGGTGTGGTCTTTAGCTGGAAGGCTCCGCCCCCATCCACAGGGCACATGGTTTGATGAGGAAGAAAATGATCCAATCCATCCATCCATCCATCCATCCATCCACCCATCCATCCATCTATAATAAGCTCAATCATTTCACATTTAATGGCAGTCAGAGTGAGGGATTTGTTACTATAGTAACAGACAATAACTTTGTAGAAATGCTGTACCAAATACAGAAATATCAAAAGATTTGACACATAAGAACCATGCTCTACAGAACTCTGGATCTTCATGTTAACACTGAGGTCACAGTGTAACATGTTAGACCTGTTTTCTGCTTCAGTAGTATATATGAAAGTGATCCAAATTGGAATAACAAATGTTAGATTCAATATGAAATATATATTTTTGCTGCTTTCACACTGTCATGAAGATGACAGATCTGAGTCACAAATAGGAAATGGATCAGAGCTGGGGACGTTTTTGCAGTACGAATGTGGTCATCATGTCTGACATCTCATCATTAAGAGCTGCCTTTTCCGAACTGAACAGGACTAAAACATAAGAAAAGTGATGATAGATTTTATTCTGCAAAAATCTGAAATTCACTCAACGTTAATCAAATGGTCTATGACCAGTTTAAAAAACAACCTAAAACATGTCTTTGTATTTTTAATTATATTGTTATTTTTAAAAATACATTAAGTTATTTAGCTATTATATTATATTATACTGTGGCTTTACTTTGACTTTTCCACATTGTGTATTATTCATTAACGCCTGCTTATAATTAAGTGTTCTTTTTGAGCAGTGAGTATGAAGACTGATTACAGCAGATTGTGTGTGTTTGCGCAGATGTACATCACATGCTCAGTGAAGTCCAAAGGCACACGTCTGGCCAAGCCTGTTGTCTCTCTGGGTCTCATGTGCTTAGCTTTCCTGACCGGAATAAACCGTGTGGTGGAGTATCGGAATCACTGGAGCGACGTCATCGCAGGCTTCATCATTGGAGCGGCCATTGCTATCTTTATGGTAAGATAGATTTTGCACATTTCTCAGATCATTCCACTTTCACTGTTGTCATTTTTTTTGTTTAGCCCAATTTAATTCCTTATTTCCGATAATGTACCCAATATAGCTCGCTCCAGTTTGTAGTCATTCTAAGCTTCATGCAATAAGATGACAGTAAGGTGACAGTATAAACAATCTAATTAACTACCAGGAAGTATTTTTATTTAATAAGTTATGAAAAAACAGATATATTTCTCCATCAGGATCATTTTCCACTATTACTGCTTCTCTTACAGAAGTTAGCTGGATAACATGACACTGAGAGGAGTGTACAAATTACAATTTTAGGGCTTAAAATAGATGAGTATTAAGTGCATATAACTGTGGTTTTAATAAATAAAATAACTTTTTTTTCAACCTCCTTGTTACTATGTGCATGCTATTTTTATTCTGTTTTTAATGCCAATTACACTAATGGGTATCTGGATGGAAGCTATAAGTTAAGGCCTTTTTATAAGTCACTAAAGCTGCAGCATTCATTCATGAACACAGAGAAATCCACTGCAGCATAACTCTTCTCCTACAGGATTTACAGTCATGCGTGGAAGACAGATTTGTGCTCATCCATAACCTTTATTTGCATGGGTCACTGTGTTTTCATTGCTGTGTCATTCTGGAGCAAATGGAATTAATTTTGTTTGAATCAGAAAATCTTTATGTGCCAATTGGACAGCGTAAACAGAGAATTTGTTCAGGCATGTAGTAAGCTATAGAAGGATGAGAAATTAAAGAAAATAACTTGCAGATTGTTATTAACTTTGGCTTAGTCTCAGCCTTAGACACTCTATGCATGGGATGCAGAATGTCTAATATCTTTTGTAGACTTTTCTGGCCAGGACCTTGAATGTTGAAGGAGGAACATTCCAAGGAAAACAAACATTTGAACATCATGACACAATGAGTTTTTTGGAGCAAAAATAGAAAGCAAAATGCTTTAGCTTTTTTTTGCGGTTAGATCAGTTCATCTGAATCCATCAGAAGACATATTTTCTCTCACATGCTGTCTGCTATACGTCTTCATACATCCCCAATCAATTTGTGAGATAGAATCTCTCCAGAAGGTCCTGGGACTGGTTTGCATTTAGGATCCATGGCTTGAAACCTTTTCTAACTGAAGGGATGTGTGTGCTTTAGTGAACCCCAGGGCTATAATGATTTTAATGCTGTCAGTAAGGCCACTCTTGGTGAATAGATTTGAGGGGAGAGGTCAGACAAAGAGCAATCCTAAAGACATCCATGAACCAGACCTGGTTTAGGTTCAGCCCAAAATGCTGACATGGCACCATCTTGTGGACATACAAGCTGCAAGTTGAATAGTTAGGTGCAATGCCAATCAGGAGGCAGGTATGTGACTGACAGTCTTAAGCACTAGAGGTTTTAAGTGACTTTAGTCCTATCTGAAAGCACCAGAACAGTCATTTTTACATACCATGCATTCCCCTTTCAAGTAAAGATTGATCCGGCACCTTTTACCTTTTATGAACAATTTGTTCAAACTGTTTTTGACAGCGATGTTTGTTCCAAACTGAAATTAGGCACAAGGTTTTAACCCTTGTCCAGTTACGTGTTTTCTTCTCTCTGGTTGGCACCTTGTTTTCTAGTTATGAACAATGGAAGCTAAGTATTATGCATATTTTTGGGGTGTGATATCAGTATGTAATTCTATATAGCCACTCCCATCTGTCATTTATACCAAGGATTCTTATCCCATGCGAATCGCCCATAAATATTACAGAAAACCTGTCTTAAAATCACATTATTCCACTTCTCATGGAGTACTAATCCCCTCTGAATAGGGCTTTAGATGGTCTAGACCCTTTAGTGCATACATGCATCCATCCATCCATTATCTATACCGCTTTGTCCATCTGGGTCGCTGGAGAAGGTGGAGCCAATCCCAGCATCTTCGGGTGAGAGGCGGGGTACACCCTGGCCAGTCCACCCTGGCCAATCCACCACTGGGCCAACACAGACAAACAACCACACATGCTCACATTCACACCTATGGGCAATTTAGAGTAGCCAGTTGACCTAATCTGCATATCTTTGGACCGTGGGAGGAAACCCACGCATGCACGGGGAGAACATGCAAACACCGCACAGAAAGGCACCCTGGCAGACCCGGGGATCAAACCCAGGACCTTCTTGCTGTGAGGCAACAGTGCTAACCACCACACCACCTCGTGTGGCCTAGTGCATACATATGATGCACCAAAATGTTGCTTGTGCTTTAAAGTATCCATGATAAAAATGTGTTCAACATCTTGATATACTGTAAAACTGAAAATAATCTCTGAACAGCCTATTGGATATAAACTAGTCTAAATACAAGGCTAGATATTCTACAGTATCCATCTTCCTGTCTTTTTGCCACTGAAGTGCTACACAAAGCCAGGGAAAGTACCATGTCCTCATTCTTCATGCTTCTTCCCCATCACTCTCTGAATACCAAGATCCTTATCACTCCTTTTGCTGATTTCAAGGAGGAAGCTGACCTCATTTTTTTCATCATATCTGCAGAATCGATCTCACCATGTGGCCTTGAGAGATTCAGTTTCATCACCACAGAGCCACATCGCAGGCGTTCCCCAGGGCTCAGTTCTTGGACTACTTTTGTTCTTATATACTAAATTACTGGCCTCAGAACTTGTTTTACCACTGCTTTGCTGATAAAACAGAGCTTTACAGGGCTGTGGTAGCTCACATTCTGAGCTTGTTATTGGAAGATTATCAAATCCCATTTGGAAGAGCTCAAATCCCAGGTCTACCAGTGAACCACTGCTGAGCCAATGAGCAAGGCACTTAACACTACTATGTACTTGGATTAGATTCTATCTGAAGTTAGTTTGATAAAATATCTGATATCTGCCAAATGATTAAACATACCTCTAGTTTTCTCCAGCTACCTTACAGAGTCTTCTAGAAATATCATATAGCCTTTCTAAAATCTTTCTCACACCTTTCTAACTCTTTGTATCTTGTGCCTTTGCTTTCAGCACTTTTTGTAAGTCACTCTGCCAGGTGAGTCAATATAAATGTAAATGATCAGCACATGCCCAATGGGTGCTCCTCCTCTCCCACACAGACCGTGCAGTAAGCAGGGAGCTTTGTTTGTTTGAGCTTTGTGTTGAGTAGATAATTAGGTCAAGTATCTAGAGGTGCATGATGGGGGCTCGTTTATGACACCCAAGCGAAAGTGAAATGCTGCAATTAGTGTGTGAAATATTCAAAATAAAAAAAATTGCTTCAGTATGTGCTTCAGCTTTGAAAAGGAAAAGCCAGAGTCATGGCTTTGACCATTTGCTCTTCTCAGCTCTGACAAAGCACCATGGTGCCAAGATAACCAAAGGTCAGCGTGTAGCGTTCAGGAGTGTGTGTACAGTGTGGGAGCTGTTGCTTGGTTGATTCATGCTGAGAGAAAGTAACATTGCAGTAGGATTTGGGTGGAATGTAAGTGTTTCCTCGAAACTGTGATACATGCTGACCTATTTCACCATGTGGAGATGGGAGTTTGGTTAATGTGGGAAGAAGAAACTCAACTGTTACAGGATCCTAATGTCACATGGTATCAATTTATGGCAAGAGTACTCAACTAAAATAAAAATGAGATCCAGTTCCGTAAAATTCCTTGTTTAAAAAGGTCTGGATAAGCAACTGAACTAAACAGATGTCAACAAGAGTCACCTTTTAATGTTTAACCATTAGTGTTTACTATTTGGTTATAAATTAGACAATTTTAATGATCATGTTTTGTTTCGTTTTGTTTTGTAATGGAGTTTCATGTATGGGCTCAGATTCTAGTCTACTAGTGTACTAGTAATAATGTAATAGTGTACTATTTTCCATATTCCAGTAGACTCTCATTCCTCGAATGGAACACAGATTTTGATACAAATGTTGTTGTTTTTTTTACCTTGGTTCTTTGATCATGTGATCAATTTGAAAGGAAAAGTAGATGACTAGTGTGCTGAACAGCGATCTTGTGCAGAAATAGCTAAGCATTGAAGAGGATGATAAATTGCTGCATCTATATGAAGTTGACCATAGGGCTTTGTGCTGTGCTCCATTTAAAATCATCCTCTACTATCTATTGGAACATTGCCCATATTGTCCCTGCCTCACTAGAAATGTTCTTTTTGTCTGGATAATGGATGATTATGCTGTGGGACACACAGTGCTTCATTTAGGGCAACTATCCATGCGAGGGACCCTGCAAAGTTACATAAACCATCATTTTATGGCTTTTACCAAAAGGCACCAATGGGTTCACACAAAGACTGCCGCTGGGTCTCTCTGGAGGATTAAAATGCTTGTTTTCTCTCTGTTTTTTTTGTTGAATTCATTGAAGGTGGTATGTGTAGTGAAGAACTTCAGAGGAAAATCTCTGTTGAATGAGATACCGCCTGAGGAGAATGTTTCCAGCGCTCCCATGCTTGGCGAGCCCAGGATGGAGAAATACATTGTCTCACAGGTAAAGTGCTGATTGGTTTGCTGTATTATAATCAGAGTTGGATTCCAGTTATTTTTGCTGAAATAATGTGCATCATGCTGTTTAAGAATATATTCAAAGTGACATGGTAAAGATGGCATGATTATGGTGTACATGGTACAATATGCATGCTGATATGTAGTATACAATGCAATACAGTACAGAAATGATACTGTTAAAGAAGTAAGGACTCAATGTATTCTCTATACTGAACCAATACAATTCAATTCAAACCTGTACGATTCACTTTAGTTCAATTTAATATGCATAGGGTTTACTTAGTAAATAACAACAATTTCAAACATTTCTTTGCTGTTTTTAGTAGTAGTACATGAATTGTCTTTAGTACATTAATTCTCTACACGCATCTTAATTTTTTCATGTAGCACGTACACACACATTTAACTGAAATTCCAGCACAGCTATCATGTGACTGAAACTGCATTTTCATTTTCTCTAACTATGTGAGCTAAAACTAGCATTACCTGTCGCACCTGTAGGTGCAGGCTCCCTTCTGGCTAACATTACCCCATGCTGCCTTTGTAGGTGTGTAGCAAGGTTTATGGTGCTGTCAGAATATTTTATGGCAGTGTTGCAGGTTTTATATATAGCAGTGCTTTTGTCAAGACTCCCTAAGCTTTTATTGAATCCAAAGTAGTTCCAAAGTTTTGATTTAATGCTTAAGACAGTCTCTCTCTCAACCTCTCTCTCTCTCTCTCTCTCGCTCACTTACTCATTTGCACACATGCGCATGAGGCATGAGTGTGCATTGATTTTCAATGGCAGAATCAGTTTTTAACCTTTTTTTCCCTTTTCGATTCAAACCAGATCCGCACTTGTAAACCAATGCGGACAGACTGCTGGACTGATTTTTCCTATTCAAATCGTTTTTTTCTCCACACTTGTACTCAACTGTGATTTCATTAAAATGGCTGTCGATTTTTAGAACAGCGAAGCAGATGCCCAGTCTTATGAAAGACACGGCTAGATTTCCATAAAATGCATGAAAATGTGTATGTGGTTATTACATAAAAGTCTTATTTCACTCAGTTGGGGTCAATTTTATGGATCATCTGTTCTACTTGCTCAAGGCAGGGGTGTGTTTGTCTGTGTTGTAGCACTAATTTCACTTCCCCATAGGCAAAATGATAGAAATTAGAATGAAAATGCAAATCTAACTTGAGGTTGTGGAATACAGTTAATTAAAACCTGCTATGAGGTTCAGATCTTTATTATTACATTTTGAAAAGAAAGCATGAATTATATCTACAGAAGTGCAGTAATTAGCCTTTATGTAAATCTGTACTAAATCTTAGTCATTGTATACATGATCTGACCAGGTTTATTTTATCCACGTGAAGTATAGTAATCCATAAAACACATGATGTAAGACAAAATAAAATGTATAATATTTGACAACACAGTGATATAATGAAAGGGAGAATAAACACCCTAGGCCAAATTAATGCTAACAGTGATTTATTTATTAAAGAACGGCACATCATACTTTCTAACCATTTATAGTTACATTTAATGCTGTGGAACATCTGTGAAACAAGGTTATTTCCTGTTACCATGTAGATACACATAGTTATTCACTCACCAGCCTCACTTTTCTTTCTCTTTTATAGTTAAAAAGGCTAAAATTTACAGCTTGTGTTTCCCTCAGCTGTGTGTCAGAAAACTTAAGGTTACAGCTTTACCTTTGATGGTTACAAAGCATGTAGACTCCTTCCAAATATAATAAATAAACATCTCCTCAGAAAGAAATTAAACCATCTGTTTATGTGGTGCGTCTGCTAGAAGTACTGCCCAAGCTGTTGTTATAAAAAATTAATCACCACCTTCTTATCAATTAAAGTGGTTTAAAGTTTGCCATAAATATTATACTTCTAGATATAGCATGTCCCTTTTTAATCCAGTGTGGCAAACATTATAAAGTGGTGAATTTCATAGAAACATGCATATCTACCTTATTCTGGTAAACTACTAAAGGCTAAAGCAGTGGTCTTTTTTTTTTTTTTTAACGCTCTGTCCATTTCCCTAACAGATTAATTGAACCCTCACACTACAGCTGCAATGTTTTGTAGCACTTACT
Source organism: Parauchenoglanis punctatus (assembly GCA_030068025.1). Lineage (NCBI taxonomy): Eukaryota > Metazoa > Chordata > Actinopteri > Siluriformes > Auchenoglanididae > Parauchenoglanis > Parauchenoglanis punctatus. Next base: position 6,458,001 of record JAQQZU010000003.1, on the reverse strand, counting down.
GACATGCCCTTTGAAAATGTTAAGTAATAAGAGGGTTTACTCAGTGGGATAATGGGTGTGATGTACTAAACACTATGATAATGGATTCTATGTATTCCATGTCCTGTTTTATCTTTACACTTTACACCCCTGTAAAACATAAAACAGCAGGAAAATGTAACGCAGTAGACTCCATTTTGAATATAATATTACAAATAATTTGTAGCTTTATAGTGTTTATTATTCATCATAGTTGCATGCAGTTAAATCTGATGGTAAAATAATCACACACAAAAATTCATCTATTTCATCTATGGTGGAGCTGTACTCACATCTGGTTAGAAGGAATGTCATGTTTTAATGTTTGTTTTGCACTTCAAAAATATCATTAATGGGTCTCACAAGTGTAATAAGCAGAGCATTATAATCCATAACCATGAAAATGAAATAACACAATTGGAGCACATGCAGGAGACTCAGACTAAAATATAGGGTTTTACCCCATTTCTTCTTATTTACTGCTCAACAGTCAGCTATCCCTTATCATACAACATCCACCAGCTGGGGAGGGTGAAGACTAACGCGTGCTTCCTCTGAGACATGTGGAGCCAGCCAACTAGGAATACACCCAGAAGGAAGTGTTATCCATCCTCTTCTGCATACTTCACAGATGCATGTGATTGGCTAATGTCGCCATGTGCTACAAGTCATGTGCGCACAACTTCTATTAGCTTAACTGATTAAGAATTGTGTACAAAAGGCACTATTAAGTTCTGATCTGGATGCAAAATTTTGAGCAGATGGGCGTATTATAAATTAATTACAAGTTAAGTAATATTAACACAGAAACATACCAATTGATATTTTATTCATTTTCACTCTATTCGTTTATTTTAGCATTGTGATTATATGACGTTAGTGTTTGCTTTTGTTCGGAATGGGATCTTGACTCTTGTTTTAAAGGTCCACTATGTAGGATTTTGAGGGTATCTATTAGCAGAAATTGAGTATATATTTCATGACATACTTAAGGATTTCGGAAGTATGTATTCATTAGGATATAATTATCTGTAACTTCAAATCATTGCGATTTTGTAAGCTTAGAATGAGCTCTTCATATCTACCTATGGAGTGGGTCCACCTCTACAGTAGCCCAGAATGAACAAACCTCTAGCGGGCACCTTCCACGGTTTGTGCTTTTTCAAGTTGCAGCATGAATTAGGAAGGAAGCACTGGAAGGATGACAAAGAAGATTAAAGGAATACAAGGAAGTAGAAAGAGGAAGAGGAATCAGTGTTTACTGGTGCTGGCTAACAAGCTTGACAACCCAAATTTTGAAAAATGGAGGATCATACTTAATATTTAGCACAAAAAAAGCAAGACAGTGTGAATTCAGGTGGTTGAAATGTGACTTCTGATAAATCTGATCTGTTTAATTGTCTAGTTAATTTAATAAAAAGCACTAAGCACTAATAGATTCACATATGTATTTACAGCTAAGGTTAGAAAATGGTTCAGTTTTCTTCCAGATTCTGACCGTAAACAGCTTAATGTAAGGACAAAACCTCCATAACTGTCTATTTTCAGCTATATAATACCATTATTTTCTATAAAAACACAGAACTGAAAGACTAATGGACTATAGGGTTTTATAAGTCCTCAAATCTTGACTAAATGCAGTTTTCTGACGGTTCAGGGCATGGCTTGTCTAAATTAGTGTGTAGAAGGGTAAATGTTGGGATGTAATGTTCATATGATGTGTAAATTAGAGACTAGCGGGTGAGAGTTTGCATCAACGCAGCTGAATCCGATTCATCATTTTCGGATAACAATATAACTTAAAGTTCACACAGAAACCATACTCCTTCGTTCGTAAAGTGAGTACAAGTAATAGGACAGAGCTGTTTTAATGAGAGGTCAGGTGTCTCCTCTAGATCAGTACTGAGCAATCGTCATGTACAATGCAAACTTCGATGCTCAGCTCTACACTCAGGTGGGAAGTGTGTATTGGTAACTCCAACAATTTTGTGCTGCATTGTGCAGTAGGCTTATAGAGAAAGCAGTGTTTGTTCTAGAGTCATATGATGAATAGATCAATGTGACTTCCCCAGATTCATTCTGGATTCATATTAGGGTGAGTGAAAGGGCGTTTAGAGGAAGCAGCAGGCAGTCCATCAAGATTACCCTACTGCCAAAGACAAACTGTGTGTGCCTGCAGTGCATGGCTAGCATTCACTCTGTAATGGGGTACGTCAAGGCTATGTCGTTTATCTTGAAAATTGTTAAGGCATTTGTTGGAGTGTGGGGTGACTCTATCCGGTATATCTGGAAACTGTGATGATGCTTCAAGAGATTAATCCATTACATTAATTAGTTCCTTTTTCATTGCATTCCTGATGACTGATAATGAACTTTGCATAATTGTAAGCAGCTTTAATATTAATATTAATGTAGTGTCTGCTGATTTTATGTAGTTTAAGTGAATAGAATTAAATCTGTTTTTAAATTGGTCTTAAAAGCGATTACTCTTGCATTTCATGTGGATAATTAATTTCTGACACAAAGTTACCAGGCTGGGTTCTAAATCATTAAAAGTGCAGTCATTGATTCTAATCCAATACACTTTTTGTCAGATTCAGCAAATATCTACTCACAGTCCACTAGCTGTCTGCTCTGCGTGTGCACTGAACGTGTGCTCTGTAAATGGGGACACAAAGAATATTCCACAACATGATTCCAGCCAATCAGTAACAGGGGGGCGTATTCCAGCCAAACACAGGGCAGAGGGAAAGGGAGGGAGAAGATGGGAGCATTCATGGAATGCATGTCCATGAATTTGGGGGCGGAGCTTTCGAAGGAGCACTGAAAGGAGGTCTGTATTTGTTTGCCTGTTGAGTTTAAATATCGAGAAGCTGTCTCCAGAATCGATGACTCCTCCTATAAGGAATTAATTACAGCACTTTATTAGAGCTTATAAAATCTGTACCTTATCATGAAGTGGAAGATCCTCAAGAGTCCTCACTGCAGAACCAAAAGTCCAGGGGGTGGAGTTGGATCTGCTCCTTCTATAAGCATAACCTTAACCCTAAACCCTAACACTAACCCCTAACCTCAAGCCCAAACCAATAAAATGCTGTACAACATGTAAACATCATCCATTTCCTGGACATCCAGATCAACTCGTCCAGCTCCGCCCAGGAAGGAGGGGCTTGAATCAGGTCTGACTCCACCCCATGGACTTTTTGTTCTGGATGTACAGATGCAGTTTTCTTCAAATCCATATCATTAGGCAGAGGTGAATCGATCGTACAAACAGAACACTGCAGGTAAAACCAGATCAGAGAGAAATCTTGTAACAAACAAGGAAATCACAAAACACGAAAAAAGGTTCAGAATTGGAACAAAATATGAAACCTTGAAAAAAAGCAGGAGAGTTCGAGTGGTTTAAATGGGCAGAGTTGATGGAAGCTAAACAGAACTCAGGTGAGCTAGTGTTCATGTTAGAAACAGCATCAGTGACTCCTGGCTCGGTGGAGAAATCAGATGTTATAATAATAATAATAATAATAATAATAATAATAGATTAAAGATGTTATAGCAATGTGTGAATGATATTCCTGTTTTGTTTATCTTGTTTTCAGAGTCCTATCACCTACGCTGAGGTCACATGACGGCGATACCCTGAGAACATCCCAAAATTCAAAGAAAATGCTGCAGCTCTTCTTGTTGACAAACAAGTGCAATGTTATTTTTGATGGATTTTTTTTTTTTTTTTTTTTACCATTAATTACTGCAGCACTTAGTATAAACCCAGATTTTCCTTGTCTTGTTCTTTTACCAAATGTAGTGCATATTCCTATTTTTATAAAGATGACCAGTTTGTATCAGTGTCCTTGAATACACAGCGTCAGGAAGTAACGTTGCAAAGCAACATTATGCATAGTGCATTTTTGCTGTCTTACTGGAAACATTTTGACATCAGCCCATGTGTTAATAGGTTGTGTGTTACATTTCATCTGTTAATTAGTGTATGATCATATGATCCATGGATTCATTTTACTGTCCGTAAAGAGATGAATTAATCAGTGGTGTACATAAAAATATCATTGTCTGAGCAATACTTAGATTCTTTTCAGTCTGTCCATTGTTGGTTGTTGGTATTTGTAACGTTCGTTGTGTTTGTGATTGATGAAGTTTTTGTTATTGATCGTCTTTAAACAAATCTTATGTACGGAATAAAACATGATGGGGTGTGCTGTTGTAGGAAAATAATCAATGAAAGCAGACGCAGAGTTACTTATTGTTACCATCTCAAGTTGATTATTTTTCGATAAAAGCGGGCCTCAAAGCGTTTCATTCCATTTATACTGCAGCAGTTTGCCAACGATTACAATTTGTATTAATTAATGTATAACATATCATACTTTTTGTCTGTTTATAGTAACATTTAATGTTATGAAACATCCGTGAAACAAGTTACATCCTGCTATCATTTACATTATAGCAGCTATAAACTTTGGTTCATTCACCAGCCTCTCTTTTTTCCCTTTCTTTTATAATCAGTAAGAACCAGTAAAGACTAGTTAGAAAAAACAAAACAAAAACAAAGCTTGTCATGTTACTGAGAAAGCGCTAAGCCAACCATCCTGAAGACGTTCCCATGTTGGAATTTTACATCCGACTGCTACAAAGCGTTGACACTCACAACTCCTTCCAACAATAATAATACACATTTTTATACACATTCTTTACAATCTGTTTACATGGATCCAAAGTCCTAAATATGTTGTTACTGTAGAAATGATACAGTATTAGAAGACATGTGTAATATAAACCTTGTAGCCAGAACTATTGTCAGATCTGCTGTTATAGAAAATGAATCAACACCTGACCAATCAGAATTGAGAATTTAACAGCACTGTGGTATAAAAATCCTGTATGCCATTATAGCTTAAACTGTAGGTGTTGTAGGTATTTATCATCTGTTTAGCAATGTGTTAAAAGTTGTCCACACCGCTGAGTAACATTATCATCCAGATATTTGCTATTTTTGGCCTGCAGTGTGAGAGGAGTGATAAGCGGCAGCGAAGATTGATTTTGGTGTCATTGTTAGAGACAGCAGCTCAGCCAGGGCCGACACATTTAATTGACTGGAGATTAAAAGAACTCACAAAAGATTAGACACAGATTTTCACATGAGATTTTCTACACACTGTCCAGTCACTATGAACTGTGTGTGTGTGTGCGTGTGTCATTTCTGTCCTTCATGTGCTTCGTATAAACACGAGACGTCAGAGTTTTATCAGTTGAGCCTTGTCAGACAATCTGCAGTTTACCTCTAAATGATAGCTTTACCTTAGAGAGAGAGATCTTACTGCGACAGAGCTGTTTATTATCATTCTTTATCCCACATGTGTCACACTCGCAACCTGCAAGGCCAGCGCATGGTTTATTGCTCATCTCAGTCCAACACGTCTACGTTTCAGCTTGAAGATAGAGACCAGGCTTGTGTCAGAAATCTTTTCAGGGGACAAAAAACCACCTGAACCGAACGTGTTAAAAATGTGCACATACATTTTAGTATCCTAAAATGGGTAAATTGATTAAGAAAAAAACAAAAAACAACCCAACAAACAGAAACAGCAAACAGACACACTGTTCTTAGAAACTCTGTACTCCAACATATTAAGGTCCAAAACATACAGTATATATTTTAATGACAGTATGTTTATATTTTTCATTTAATATGATCATGCATCATATAAGAGGGATTTTTTTCTGTTAAATTTATTTAACATCAATTAAATCAACCAAAACCAATTCATTCAGGAATTATGCAAATATTAAACATAAATCTAGCAACTCTTATATATTATACTCAATTACTTCATGCAGATTCCACAGCTATATATTGATTTATATTTGTTCCATAAATAAAGTATGCATTTTATTTGGAATGCCTGTAATGAAAACTGATCATTATGTTCTTTGTGTGAAATTCATTTACAGTTAGTGCTCTTACTTGAACACCATTTTAGGAATGTTAAAATGCACAGAAAAACATCTTGATAGTTGTTTAAATATTTCTGAGTGTACATAAAGCATAGTTGACCAAGGAACTGTGTGTATGCCCATAATGCACTGTGAGTGTGTGTAGAAATGGCAGTTACTTGGATTACAGCATTCAAATGATTGTGTAATGAACATCAATGACCTTTCCTATGATGATGGATTTGGCTGTTCGAGTTGATATAGACTGTGGCTGTCACTTTACGTTCACAATAGCCCGTGACAAGTTGCTTGTGTTGTGGATGTATAATGACTGCTAAACTGTTGTTGCTTGTGGATGTATACATGTCAAAGTGGAACAATAGTAGCTTTATACAGAAGCTAACTAGTAAAAAAACACATAAAATAAAGCAATATTCAGTGTAGAAATTAATTTGATTTATATCAAGTATTACATTAAATACACAGGTAGTACAAGTACACTAGCTGTGCACACTCACCTGTGGCACCAGTGGGCTCTGTTACTTCCTTCCAAGCTTTATTTGTCTTCATAATATCTCTCTACACATTTAATGAGAGGTCATATATGACAGGTTAAGATGAAACCACATTTTTTTTTTATAATTTTATGTCAATCAAACAGTTAATAGGAGCTAATTGCAGGTAGGAATTAAGGTTGGGAAGTGGGGAATTGAAGAAACATTGGACCACGCACACTGTAAGATTGGTCCTAGGAGTCGTTTGAGCCAGTTTGAGTTTATTGATTTTCCGTTTTTTGCATAGAATTCAGAAAATCACTTGCTTCATTTCTTGTCACTGTAATCGCCGCTCTGTGTTGTGCACATATACATAGAAAAGGAATGGCTTCCTGTCACTTGGTAGTGTCAATGTAGGGTCAGATTTAACACCCTTGGTGCAATTCATCAGCTGAACTCACTCATCAACGCATCTCAAGTGAGATTGGCAGCTTAGTGGTAATGAACATAATCCATCAGCCACCAAGAAAAACACTGTATAAACAAGACCAAAAATAGAAAATCAGAATGAATTCTAAGCATTCTTGTGATACAGCTTTACAAATATTTACTACATAGAAAGGACAATAGACATAGTCTGTATGGTGATGCCAAGTTTGGACTCTCACACCCCTTTCTAAATTCTGTCAAATTACCACACTCTATATGTGAAATATATGTGTGTTATTTTTGTGACAGAAATGTGTGTAATGTGTGATAGACTTCAGCATGTCAAAGGAATGGAATCATGTTTTCTGTTACCATGTTTGTGTTTTGAAGAGTATGAACTCTCACAGGCCAGTAATGAGATTTTCCTACTGAATTCATAAATAAATTATATTTCATGTCAGAATAAATTTCATGTTTGTGCATTTACACCAAAATTGCTTTTTGCTATCTATAACATGTTTTTGTGTATCTCCTCAGATTTTTGGAGAGTTTTTTTTTTTTTAATTCTAACCACTCAAAGCACAAATCAGAAAGAAAACAGGAATGTGGGACTTACACTAACTCATCCAGAACAACAAAGCAGATGATTTATGTTTCATATTATGTGCTACAACTCATGGCTCATTAATGTTCGTACTGTTATTTCTGCCATTTTAACTCTTTCAAATCCTTTGGCAGGTCCAGAGGTATCTATCTATCTATCTATCTATCTATCTATCTATCTATCTATCTATCTGTTTGTTTTTTGTTTATCTCATCTTCACAATTTCCTATAATTAGATCTATCATTATGTAATAATTCACAGCGGATATTAATGACTGAATTATGAGCTGAGACTGAAATTATTAATAACCAACACATATGCAAAAATATATGTGTTTTAATATGTTATTTATCTTTGGTCATATGGTGTTCTTTGGAGTGACATAAATGACATTTAAATTATTATGTATTAAAATAAACTATAGTGTTATTGTCACGGTCCTGAGAGGCAGTATAATGCGAGACCACAAGCGCAGCGGCGTGCGCGAAACAAGTAGCAAAGTCTTAC
>JAQQZU010000003.1:6421702-6434410 GCA_030068025.1 Parauchenoglanis punctatus | reverse complement strand
TCAGTATATGTGTTGCTTCATAGTTTGAGGTATTCAGTATTGTTTTACAATGTAGAAAACAAACAAAAAAGAAAAACATATGAAAGAGAAAGTGTGTCCAAACTTACTGGTAGTGTAGTGTCACCGAATATAAAAACAACAGCTCTGACAGTGTGCCAGTGTTTAATACCATTGTATGCATTTTTAAAACCTCAAATAATGCCACACTCAGCAAAACACCTTCCACGGGTTACTGAACAGGAGGCATGATGAAGTATTGGTATCCTGAAAAGTAAGATAAATGATGAAACATCCTTGTGTTAATCTTGCCCTTTTTTTTTTTTAACATCACAGGCCCATTTATTTGGCCGCTATGTTGGTCAGTGCATTTGCAAGTTTACACAGTGATTATCCTTATTAAGCAATTATTAAAATGGACTATCCTCATTTGTTGTTTAGATAGAAAATCTGTCCTGAGATGGCTTACTCTATTCTAATAGTAGCAGAGAGGGTTTCATTTAAGAGATTATTTGGCAAATGTATCATTTCAATGTTGTTTGTAACTCAGCACTTATTGAGAAATGATTGTTAACGATCAGATATGATGAAAATGTTACAACTAGTTATGTTCAGGGTGAAAGACAGGTGTAGTTGATGTAGCTTTTATTTAACCCTTCATTTGTACAACCTGAGCTCATGACAAAGTTGTATAACCAAGGACGTGTTTGGATTTCATTCAATTTTCTATAATTAAATTGTATAAACTTCAACAAGGCAAGAACCACATTCCTAAGCTTAACTTTAACCTAGTTTTCCATCAGTGGCGATTGCTCTAAGACTACAGGGTGAAGCCTGGCCTACCCTAACATTTCATTAAAATGCAGCAATGAAATGTTCACCAAAGTGTATATATTATTCATCAGTCATGGTGTAATTCAATAGTTTAGCAATTCAAATGATCAAATATTTCACTGGAATATAGTGCTGTTCATTCATTAAAATCAAATTGTTTTCGAGTGAACAGCGAGCATGTGGGAAAATCTCTTTTGAAGCCCCAGACACAGAGCTAACAGAAACTAACTGAAGCCTATGCATCTATGAGGTGTTTGTGTATTCACTGTTTTAATGGGCTAAAGATGAACTGGACAACAAACAGGCTTTTAATGCATCATTTTAAGCTCCGGCTGGATGCACAGCTTCACTGGGAGTGTGGGTGGGTGCTTTTTCCAAAGAGAGAAAAATAACCAAACAAAAAACCCATCTCAACATTTATTGGACAATGTGCTTTTCATTTGTCCCGCCTGGACACATGGCTTCTGCTTATGATGACTGTTAGTTCTCTCAAAGGGGCGGAAACTTGTAACCAATTTGCCAATCAGTAAATCAGGAACAGACATGGCTTAGCTCAAACTTAAACATATCAGATTTAGAGCCTGCAGCGGTGGTATAATGTGTAAATGTTGAAAATAAAATTGTAAATTATGTATGAAGTTCTGTTTGATTATTTGCATTCATTTCAGAAATTTGTTTTTTAAACAGCAAGTCTAACTGGCTAGCTGTCACCACCTTTTTCAGCTAGCAGGTTAGTTGCTTTTTGGCATGAAATGGCAGATAATGCTAATGTTGATCTGATTTTAGTATAGAGATTTTATGCTCATACTTATGAGGAGAATAAGAGAGTTGAATAACACCCAAGATTTTAATTCATAAAAAAGGTGGTCTTGAGGTCTGAATTCCATCCATCCATCGTCTATACCGCTTTTCCTTTAGGGTTGCTGGGAAGCTGGAGCCAATCCCAGCTTACTTTGGGTGAGAGGCAGGGTACACCCTAGACAGGTCACCAATTCATTGCAAGGCTAACACAGAAAAACAGACAGCCATTCACACTCACATTTACGGTCTGAATACCAATGTGTGCAATTTCAGTATTAAATCCTCATTATGTGCACTTAAATTATTCGACATCCACCAGAGAAGTGAAACACTGAAGATACACTGCCATGACTCCATAATCCTTTATTGGCATGTGCCTATATAGATCTTTGAAAGAAATGTAAAGTTAAATATATGGAAAAAGGTTTCTGCACTGACTCTGTTTTCAAAATGCCTTGCTCTTTTAAAGCTGCTGTGTATTGATCAGCTAGCCCACAAGGAGAAAAGAGCAAAACTATCAGAGATTAAAAAAAAGTTCAATTAAAAAAAGTTATATTTCCTTTAAATAAATTGAGGCATTACTGTTAAAAAAGTGCCACCCTGGAAAATTATTACCAGGAAGTTCCCATCCATGCTTTACACTAAAACTATACTAGTCTCTAAAGTTCAAGCGTTAATTTTCATTAATAATGTGAAAATTATAAGTTATAAGCATTAACACCTTCTTAAAATGGCTACAGATAATGAACAGAAGTATCTTTTTGTTGTTTTTCCATCACAGAGCCAGGAGAAATGTTTAGCAAAAGGCAAAGCTCAGCATCATATACAAAAATTTTACGCATGACTGTCTCAGTCTGCAAGAGTAAGGAGTAAAGGGCAACCGATTTAAAGTGCAAAAGCAGAAATGCAATGAATTATGAATTACACTTTCTTCTTATTATGATTACAATTACTGACTAAAATCGTTTTAAGAGATAAATTACTTTAAAACTGTAGTATCAGTAAAAAAGAATTCTCATCTTTTAAATTAAAAGTATAAATTTTTCAAGCTCAATTTGTTGAAGTGACAGAGTAGATTATAATTCAAAGATGGTGATTAGTAATAAATCATTAAAGAACAGATTGATGAAAAATTAACATTTCATATTGAATTTAAATTAACATATTTTTCCAAAGTCACAAATGGAGTCAATCATTCAAAAATATTTTTTTTTTTTAGATTTGTACTACAGTTACATTAGGAGGCCAATTTGAACATGTCTTTTTTTTTTTTTTTTTTTTTACTGCAATTTGGTGTCATTCTGTGCAAACCAACAAGGAGGTTTTTTTTTTTTAACTGGCAACACAAATAGCCAGCAGGAAGTACTATCACTAGTGTGTCAATAACTTAACAGTTTCCATTAACCTGCTTAATTTGCAATTTGAAATTGTGATCTAAAAAAGATGACTGGATACACATGAATTCTGAAAAAATTGTCAAGTATCACAAAAATGTTTTTATTCTCACATGAGGTGTTTTTTTTTTTTTCAAACGATTCGATAAAGCATTTTTTTTGGCATTTTTTGCATTTAAGTCATATGACAGGGCATTAAGAGCAAATGGAAAAGCTACTTTTTTGAAAAGGTAAGAGGTATCGCGGCAGAAGGAAACCCAGCTTTAATTGCATAACATCACTCAAACACAGTCTATTTGCAATTATATTCTGACAAAATTTTTAAAATATCACTTCTAATTTATTTTAAATAAATCTAAAATAAAATATATTTGCTTCATGGACCACTCCTTCTGTGCATTAATTTCATGATTTATTCAGTCCTTCATTATTTATTTATTTTTAAATTGTAACTAGTGTATAAATACTTCTAGTTGGGTGACAATCTTTATGTGTTAAATGCATTTGAAACCATATTCTTTGTGCCTTCTTACATCTTGCGTTATCTGTCTGGTTTCATTTTAATTATGTATTTTACCATGAATGCTCTGATACCTTCTGTATGACCTGTACCTTCTGTGTGCATGTGGATTTTTGGATTAGCCCCAAAAAGTTTCACACCTATGTACCAGGTTCAACTAAACCTTTATGTTGTTACAGCCATCAATCAGTTTTAACAGTGAGCAATGATTAATAATGTAGTATATACTATACATATTCATATAACACCCTTGGAACCATTTAGATTATATTACAGAGAAAGGTATCATTAAATAACCACATTTTTTTTCATAACCAGACTCCATCTCCACAGTATTCTTTCCAAATACCCAAGTGTGTGTTTTCTGCTCTGTTAAATCCATGACTGCTTCCCTCGCCCTTCTTCTGCTCCTCATCATCTGCGATCCCTTACTTCATTTCCTCTGAACACATCCTCCTAATCCTCATCTCCCTCTATCAGACGCTTCAGCTGAGTTGCTCTCGCTCCAGCGCCTCGCTCACATATACAAACTGACCAGCCTGTAGTTACCACGGCGACAGGCTCTCACTGCCTCACAGTGGCCCAGTTCTCTAAGGACAGTATTCAGAGTCGGCAGCCTAAGTTCAAAAGTTACATCAATATTTACACAGGGATATTTCTCGGCATTCAAAGTCAGCTTATGCAGACGCTTAACTTGGATTTCTGGATGGAGCTTTTTTCAGTTGTGTCTAGACTACTGCTTTTGAAGACGAGCACTTTCCCTTAAGCCTGAAAAAACAGAAAGAAAGAAACCAGGGATAGGATTTGTGTACTGACAGAGCAGATTCACATTATTCATGAAACCACTATAAATTTCTCAATATAACTATAGGGGTTGCACCAACATTCACTACCTGCCAGTTTATAAAACAGCACACGATACAGCATCCTATTTTTAACTCACATTGAGCTAGAAACAGCCTTCTCCTGAGTGGTACAATTGAAAACTGCTTGCCTTATAATCAAGAGATTATGAGTTTGAATAAAAAAGTGGCACAAAGCATGAAGAAAGTGAAGGCAGGAATGAAAAGTTATTGAGCTGGACACAAAAATAATTATTCTTTAAATTTACTGAAACAGTATTGGACATAACAGTGGGATACACATGATGTATGCACATGATGTAATAAATTCATGCCTTCGTTATGCTCTTTTGTATTACAATTTATAAATTCACACAATTAATTCATAATTTCATATCTGTGTGTTTAATATTGCCCTTAACAATTATACTGTCAGGTAGTTATTCTGGATATATTACTTCTCTTCACTCAAGTCAATATCAGGCAAAAAATGTACTTGGTAGAAAATCCGAATCACTAATAACTGCCGTCCTGTGTGTGCTATTCTTGTGTAAATTCTGAATAGCACTTAACCACATAGATATGTCTGAAGTTTGTCTACTGATTTTGGCAGAATTTCCGTATTACATCCTCATTATGTGCATTAAACTCAATTGTGAAAACAGCCCAATAAGTCTAATTCACAATAACATGAAAATCACCTGCTAACTGGAAAAAAAACTTCAGAACAACGTAATTTAGCATTGTTATTTTTTTTATCTTGTCCACTGAGAAAATTCCATCCCAAACTATTTACTGTTTATAAGACCACTCTTGAGTTTGTAGAAAATTTTAGTCTTGTCCAGATACTCATTTGCCATATGCATTTGACAGAACCTATCTTAATCTATGTTAAAAATGCAGACATAAATTGCTCTACACTACTACTAATTCTCAACACACTTTCTGAACAGCATTCTTGCACTTAGTAGCATTAGTTTAGGTCACCATCTGTCCAAGTCAACTGAGTAAGAGTTCAGAAAGTGTGAAAATAACAGAAAGTAGCCAACTGAGGTCATGTTCAGTGACATTAGATTCATTCATTCATCATCCGTGACCTCTTTTTCCTGGTCAGAGCTGTGATGTGATATTAGATACTGTGGATCTTTCAAAGATTAAAGTGAATCGTCACTATATTGAATTCCAGAAAAATGAAAAATCATAACTCTCATATTATCATTGGAGAAAATGGTCAAAAAAGTGAGTTAGCCAAGATTTTGAATATGCTATCTACAAACACAGTAATATTTGAATCTCTCTCTCTCTCTCTCTCTCTCAAAAAGGGCTAGATAGACTTGAGAAAAAAATAGCCATGTAATGTTTAAAGAAAGATCCTTCAGGAAAGCTAGGAGGCTAAGTAGGTTTGACAATATGTTAGCTGAAAAAAGCTAGCTAACTAATGTTTGATCAAACATTCTCCAATTTGCTTTGACAATATGCTAGAAGACGCTAGCTAGCTAATGTTTGAAGAAACATCCCCTAGGAAAGCTAGCAGGCTATGTATGCTTGAGAATATGCTAGCTAGAAAAAGCTAGCTAGTTAAGATTACAGAACATGCCAACACAAAACTATCTAGCTAGTGTTTGGGGAAAAAGTATTTTAGCCTGCGTTCACCTCATACAGACCAGGAGCTAAACTATATTTTTTGTGTCTCCTTATTTCGTATGTTTTCTGGCTTTGCAATATTCAGAACATTTACGAACTTGTCTCTGTTTTTATCACACGGTTGCTTTGCCTCCCCCGTGTACAGGATAATTGGAGATAAATTGGCTTGGAGTTAAATTTAGATGCATATGCTGTCTCAGTTCCCAGGAACAGTCTTATCAAATTAGTTATGACAGCTGAATTAAACAAAACATCTTTTCTTTCCATGTTTTTTTTTTCTGCTAGAACAATAACAGATAATTTAGTGCAATGAAATACTTCAAGAATGTACTTTATATCAGAAGTTAAGTGCGTTCATTACAGTTATATTACTTTATAAATGGGTTTTGCATATCCTTAAATCTTATATGATAGCTTTTTATATGCAGGATGCTCACATATACAGAAGACACATATACAGTTGACATTATTTTGATGATAAGTACAGTTATGTGCAAAAGTCTGCACACCCGTTTATTTAAATTGTTTTAATTCATAGCATTAGATTTCACAGATGCGAACTCATTATCACAAGTAAAAATGTTCACTAGTGTATGCTAAGAAATAAATAGACAAAAAGTCCTTACTGAATGTTATATAAGTATTCATATAACATATCTGCCCCCCTTTTTCCTTTATTACTTTCTCCAATATCTTTCATCTACTCAGGGCAGCTTTTGGTTCATCACAATTGTGTCGTTGCCATTTTCAATCCTGAAGTTTGACGGTAGAATTGATGTAGATGGTAATTTAGATGAACATTGGTTAAAGATCTGATTACATGCCCTAGCTTCATGTTGGAAGCAAGTATCTAAAATTTGGGAAGGAACTTAATGTAGAGATTTTCCTGTAAACAAAACTGTTAAAATTGTTTAAATTAAATTTTTTGCTAAACTATTCATTTAAAATACAAATGGGTCTATTATAAGTAATTATAGTGATATTGTTTATATTTTAAGCTATAGCTATAAACACAGTGTACTTGTATAGACTGTTTCGATGAGAAAAACACTAACAAAGTTACTGTGCGTGTCTGTTCCTAAAATATTTCCAATAGAGTCATTTCTAAATGTGAAGCTTTTGAAATAAAATGACTAGCTTGTACTTTATGAATCTCCTGAGATGAGAACAAAAAAGAAATATGTAAAAATTAACAATACATTTCTGGGTACTTTTGACAAGGATGTAAGAAAATACACGTTTCATTTTTTTCTGAGAATACTTATACATGACGTGACTTACCTGATGTGTATTACCTTGTTTATACAGAGTGTGTTCACACCAGAGACAATGTATAAAAGTTGGACGCTTACAACTACTTTCTTAGAGGAAAGGTGTGAAATAGTTGCTCCTATAATACGGATGACATCTGTCTTATGTATTGTACAGTTGGAACAAGTCAAACAATTTATACACAATTGTGCGATTCCAGTGGTTCTTTACAATTATTACATGTCACACTCTATGAGATAATCTCAATAAGAATTCTAGAAACAGATTGTGTGATGACGTTCTTCATGTCAGATTATATGATATATAATATATATTATATAAGGAAAATTACTATGTTCTGCCATACTGGGTTCACAATGACACAGCACAGGTTTGTAGCTCTTCCACTGAAAAGCATGAAATAGTTTCACACTGTCATAATAGTAAATGAACTCAATGAACAGAGTGTTTCTGTGCTATATTAGCTAGCTACACACCTGGAAGCTGTAATTTATCCTTCATTTCTTCCCATGCCGCATCCCTTTTTGTCCTGTTATGATATAACTGAGTCATTATAGAGACTTTCTCACTGCCGCCTCAATTCAACACACTACTCTTCTTTTAAAAAGAATGAATGTAGTATACAGTTCAGTATTCATCCCTTTAGAACATGCAGTTTGTGTTGGCCTCTGGTTTTAATTATCTCTAATTATCAAATTAGCTGGGGTTTGTAGAAATGCTGCTGCAACAGTATGTACAACATAGTTCCATGATATGCTAGAACAGTATGTAAGGGAAAGCTGAAATGCCTCATTAGAGACCCGAGGAAACATCCGTCAACAGAATAACATGGTCCTGATTTTTAATTTTAACATCCTGTCCTTAAATCAACGTACCAGACATGTGAATTATGGTTCTCAACTGGCTACTTGTTATTGCTTTTTGAAAATAGTTTGAACACGCCCTAGGAACATGAAATGCTGACCCTAAATGTCATTTCCTGTGCTTTTAAATATTCATTTGAAATAGTCTATACATTTTCCAAAGTTTGACTTGAATTTTAATGAATTTCTTGTTACCCACTGGGCACTTCAGTAGGAATCTTTAACTGTATATAAGTACATAGTTGTATATTCTGGGTGTATGTTGTTTTGCATTAATAATTAACAAATTTGAGTAAAGTGTGAAAGTATGAATGTATGTAATTTGAGAACATTACTGAAAAATCATGTCTAATATAATTAAAATGCTATGTTTTGCTATTGTGGCTCTCTGCCCTATGTAAAGCAGCAGCAGCATTAATGAGTGTACACTGATGACCTCACACACACACACACACACACACACATACACACACACACACACGCGCACACACACACTTCACACTCCACAAACTGTTCACTAATATGGCCTCTGAATGAGCTGATTAAAAAAAACAGTGACAGAAGGAGAGGAAGGATAGAAGGACAAAGAGGGATTGAGAGAGTGAGTCTTTAGAAAGAGGGAGATAACGAGAGAAAGATGGAAATGAGACAGACAGAAAATGATGAAAAGACAAAGTTAAAGGGTTTCATAAGACACAGAAAGAAAGTCATACAAATACATAGAGAAAGGGATTGAGAGACAGAAAAAGAGAGAGCGAGAGAAGTAGCAAGTGAGAGACAAGATGGGACAAACACAAAAAAGTCAAAAAAAGAGTGAAAGGATTTAGAGATACAGAGAAAGAAAGATGAATAGATTGATAGGAAATCAACAAAAAGAAATAGACAGATATGAGAGATAAGATGAGACAGAGAGAAAGACAAACAGAGAGATATAAAGGGAATGACATGGACAGAAGAAAAGACAGATGGAAAAAGAAAGAGAAAGGGTTTGGGTTTAGAAAGAGATGGAGAAAAAACAGACAGAACTAAAAAGGAGAGAGACAGACAGACAGGATAACGTGAGAGAGAAAGGCATACAGACATACAGACAGACTAGACTAGTCATTTTAGATTTATAGCAGCTAGCTTCACAGTTCACCCTTGCGTACTCCCCCCATTATTTTTTGACCCTTAGCCAAATGGGACGTTCTGCTCTTCTCATTTATGCACCTCTCTATTTCATTATGTGCTTTTGTTGCTCAGTGTGTTTTATAGAAATGTGACGGTGTTCTTTATATGGACCGTGGACAGAGTGGAGTATAAACGCACCAGGAAGCTGTGTGCACGAGTTAATGCTGTAATGAGAAAAAAGGAGTGACAAAAGCTTTTCCTCCATCTTTATAGAAGCCAGCGTGAGAGAGCAGGAGTTTGGACACATTTCATGGCCTCTTTTTGGGGTTATCGATTTAAACTCATCTGGCATAAAGCATAATATGGATCGTATGTGAGAAATAAAACAACATGCCCTACATGTTAAAAGTTAATATGTCAAATAAATCAGCCATGTGTAAAAAAGGAAAATCAGAATAAAATCAATATAAAATGTCTTGTGAAAAAATGCATAGGAATATACATGAAAAAAACACCATGTGTAAAAGAATTAATCTGAAAATAAATGAATTGTGTGAAAAAATAATGAGATCTGAAAATGAATAAATCATGTGGAAAAATTGCAAGAAAATAAATGTCATATGAAAAATAAACATACATTAAAAAAACTGAATCATGATAAACAACCCATTTACATTTACATTTACGGCATTTGCCAGACGCTCTTATCCTGAGGGACTTACATAAGTGCTTTGAAGCATCAATCAGTAAATTCACTAGGACCTGGGCTAAGAATACCATCATGCTAAAAACTCTGTTGGCAAGTAACACAGAAAGGTGTTTTTTTTTGTTTTTTTTTAAAGTGAAGAATAAATAAAGTGCTAATCCAACTATTCTGAACGAGGTGGTTTACAGTCGGCATTAGAAGGCACCCAGTGATTCAGCTGTTTCATCTAGGGGAAGTTCATTTCACCACCTAGGTGCCAAAACAGAGACAAGTTTAAATGCATGTCTTTCTTGTACCTAGAAAGATGGTGGAACCAGTCAAGCAGTGCTGGAGGATCGGAGGGAGCGCGGTGCAGTGCGGGGTGTGATTCGATGTAGGAGGGTGCTGGTTCATTTTTGGCTTTGTAGGCAAGCAACAGTGTTTTGAATCTGATGCAGGCAGCTGCAGGAAGTTAGTGGAGGGAGCGTAGCAATGGGGTGGTGTGGGAGAAACTGTGTGAAGGAGTTTAGCATAAATAAACAATGTGTTTAACGGTGTTTAAAAATAAATTGTGAAGTAAATCCATCCATCCATCCATTGTCTATGCCGCTTTTCTGTCAGGGTCACGGGGAAGCTGGAGCCAGTCCCAGCTGTCTTTAGGCGAGAGGCAGGGTACACCCTGGGTAGGTCACAAATCTACTGCAGGGCTAACACAGAGATGAACAACCGTTCCCACTCACATTCACACCTATGAGCAATTTAGAGTAGCCAGTTGATCTAATCTGCCAGGCTTTGGGCTGTAGGAGGAAACCAGAGCACCAGGAGGAAACCTACTGTATGCAGACACTGGGAGAACATACAAACTCCACACAGAAAGGCCCCAGTCAGCCGGCAGGTTCAAACCCAGAACCTTTTTGCTGTGAGGTGACAGTGCTGATCACTGCAATCACGTGAAAAATGAATCATCAGGAAAAAAAATCACGTGCCCCTACGTGTGAAAAATGCCCATATGTGTAAAATGTGTGAACTGTAACATGTGAAGTGTCTAAAAACCTCATGTGATTAAGGGACATAAGGGATGCTGAGATGAGAATGACCCAGAATTCAAACAATATCTGCTCAGTGATAGTTCCTGGTGATGACCGATGGACAGGGAATACAGGAGCTCACTGACCTGGCAACGAAGCAGATGGGCTACAGATAATAACATAAAAAGTCAAATCGATGAAACGCCTTAGCTTTTCAGTTTCTTCTGTTACTAATATTATGCGTCTTCTTTTTCCCTTCATTTTTTCTTCCTTTTTTTGGCAGGCATATAAAAATACTCAGCCACGCTCTTGTCAAATCACACAGGCCCTAAACAGCCGTCATCGTGTTGATGCTGTAGCTGCGCTGGGAAAAGTAACAAAGAGAACAAGCAGCAGTAGTGCACATGAGAGCCGTGGGATCGGGACTAGCGCTTTGTCGGCCTTTGATTCACCGTGCTTCTACAGAGACTCTCATCTGTCAGTGAAGGAGCGAGCGAGTCACCTGCTCTTCCTCAGTGCTGCTACCTGCATGTTTTTAGATGTGGAGCATGTGTGAGCAAAGTAAACATATAAATCAATAAACACAGTGGAGACCACAAACGAGCCACAGAAATGTGACAGAACAGCTGTGGACTGGGTTCCTCCTGAATGCCTCGCTCTGCTAATAAAATATACCAAATAAATATTTCATTCCACAAAGCTGGGAAAAAAATGTTCTTTATTTTTATTTGAAATCCATACTAAATAAATCCATCCTGAGGTCTCTGGCTGCACGGCTGAGAAACGAAAGAGCTCTACATTGCTAAGAGGACTGTTGTTGTTGTTTTCTTTTTATTTCAGCCTTTTTGAAAATCATAGTTGTAATCCATAGCAGGGGTCACAGGGTACACATAAACAGGGTCAGCATAGGCAAGTCAATATCTGCGGTATGTAACAGGCTAACACAAAACAAAAGAGTACAAGTATAAAAACACTAAAAATGAAATGTGTAGAGTGTGAGGTCTGAAGCTTTATGCGACTGAAGGATTCTATGCAGTGCAGCAAGTTTGTAAAAAATATCCACTACTGAATGATGGACTCGGGATTCCGCATGACTATTAACTTTTAATGGGCCAAATAATAAAATAGCAGCTGAAGCGCAAGACAGGATCATAAAAGAATAAGTGGAGTGCAAGAGAGTAGCAATCATCCTGCTCGGTCTCTACATCAGTCCTCTGCTCAACATTTACCCCGATGGTTCTGCACACAGGGAGCACAAGTCGCAGGTTTTACCAGATAGAAAACAGAAATGAATTTCTACAGATTAAAATTACTGAATGTCTTACATGAGTAACACTAGAAACATATGACAACATATTGTGGGATGTGGGATGGACAGTGACTGTATTTATATTCAGATTTTACCCTGAAGTAGGCATTTTTTTTTTATATTTACAGTAAAAGTCAAACATTCTTCATTATTTTTATTCATTAAAAGACACTTCATGTCTTAAAGTAATAATGGACTGTTTTATTTACTGTATACCAACACTACCTCAACACAACACAACCGATGATCTCAAACACATTAAGAAGGCAAGAAATTCCACTAATGAACTTTAGAGAAGGTACACCTGTGATCTGAAAATATAAAATAAGAAGAATCCATCCATCCATCCATTATCTATAGCGCTTTATCCATCTGGGTCGCGGGGAAGCTGGAGCCAATCCCAGCATCT
>JAQQZU010000003.1:6385597-6418981 GCA_030068025.1 Parauchenoglanis punctatus | reverse complement strand
AAGGCACCCTGGGTGACCTGGGGATCGAACCCAGGACCTTCTTGCTGTGAGGCGACAGTGCTAACCACTGCACCACCTAAAATATGAAACATTTTTAACCGCATAATTGCATATGTGTATATATACGGTATATATACATACCAATGGTGGAAAAAAAAGATGTGAAGGCTTTGACAGTTCCTCAACCGCAGCTACATCACTCCAGTTTATATGTGGTCTTAACTACAGTTGTTTGTTTGTATGTTTTTGTTTTTTTCCCCTTTTTTTTTAAATCCCACACATGATTATTTACCTGCTGAATTTTCTAACAAATTTAGTTTGTTATATTTACCAAAATATAAACAAAACTAGTAACCTAATTTAATCCACTATGACTCCGACCAGGCAGTTACTGAGGATGCTGTAAATTCTTTGTACATGTTCAATGTCATCATCTTTCTTTCTCCTTCGACAATTGGTTCACATCTAACCACTCACTTGTGTGCTCATAAAAATGAAAACATCATATACTAGCATTCCAGTCCAGATGCACACCTTTAAGTCTCAACCACATGGTCCTAGAACCTTTTTAGCAAACAGATCTGAATAATGTATTCAAAATACTGCCTATGCACTGACCTAGCAACACAACTGGGTATAAACATTATCAATGGACTGTTGTCACAGCAGTTTGGGGTTGAAAACAAAGAAGTAAAATAAATTTGGTGTCAAATATGAACAATTACGAGACACAATACTGTGCTGTGTAGGATTTTGCATATCAAATGTGGAGGGAGACAGACTTCCAGCATTATATGCACTAAAGCGCTAATTAAAAAAAGACTTGGGTGTTTGTTGATATGCTAAATACTAACTCATTAACTACTCTTCATGGTCGTCTTGCCCTGTTCGCACTAGCATGAGAATATGTTTTTTGACTTGGTTTAAAAAGCACTTCTGCGAATCTGAGTGTCTACCAAATGCTGTAAATGTAATGAATCATGTAGGTTCCTAAGAAATATCATATATCATTTTTAACACCTTGGAATGGAATCATGAGGAAGCACAGAAGTGCATGCATTTCTTGAGAGAGCTCAGGAAACATAGCCTTTATTGAAAGCATAATTTGTTCTTCGTTCATTATCTGGTTTGTCTCCACCACTGCACAGTCCAAAAAAAAAAAACCCTGCAACCACTGCACTGAGAAAGACTCTGAGCCATCTGCAATTTATTCTATTTTGTGATGAGTCTAGAGTGGTGAATCATCCCATCAGGTTTGTTACAGATTCCCTCCATCTCAGACATCAGTTATTTCACAGGAACCCCTTCCAGAAAATGCTTCAAAGCACTCAAAACAAAAACCAACCAGCACCTGAACACTTTTCTTTCCCAAAGCTATATCAGTGCTGCAGGAGAATCATTCCTCACTCCTGCTGAAAAACAGTGTAATTATAGTCGATGTGCTGTTCACAGCCTGCACTACTAGACTACTTAAATGTCTACCTGCTGCAACTTACATTTCTCACTTTTATTCAATTTTACACATAAATGTATATAGGGTTAATGTATCATGCAGTGCACCTTTACTTGGCTCTAATGTTTTGACTGTATAATAGGGCTTGTATAGACCAGTCGATTAACATGCTTACTAGTTGCTGCTCAATGAGGCTGATCCAAACTTGCATTTGAATGCTACTCATGCCATTGATGAACATAGTAAACATGGTCAGCTTGGAAAAAATTCCCAAATGCTGCTATAGACAGCATCATTCATTCACTGAAGCTGATTCACTGATTGAGCTATAGAGAGGCTCTGTTTATGGACATAAACTTCCCATGCTGTATGCACTCAGCTCCAGAATACATGATTTCAGTCATCCGAACATCAGCATTTTAACCATTGGTATGTCTGTACATAGTGTAATACTATACAAAGAGTCTTATTTTGCACATTCATTGCACTGTTTTATTTATTTTCAACTTTAATAGTGTAGTCTACAAAAGTATTGAAGCTGGAAATGTAGTTTGTAGAATGTCTATGGATGTTTCTTCAAGTGACATGACAGTGACATGGTCTTTGTTTTAAAGAAAACAGTGATGTCCTCAAAAGGTTTTTGCTTTAAACAAAAAGGGGAAAGTCAACTAATTAACTACTAGGTACTAGTGAATTAGTAAAAAAGAATAGATGTTCTACCCCTAATGTATACAGGCAGTTATAGGAAAATAATCAATGACAGGGTTGTGTGATGCAATACGCTGTGAAGCAGAGATACTGCTACCAACCTGAAGATAATTATTTTCCTATAGCAGAAAATACTCAAGCCTTTTAGTCCTCTTCTAACACAGTGACTTGCCAAAACTAACCATTTGTTATTTATTCAATTCAGTTGTAGGCCCCGTTTACTATCGGTTTTAAAATGCATTTTGGCCTATTGGTTTGCAAGCAGAGCCGTTTGCACCTGTGTCTATAATGCGTCTCGACTGTATCCAGCTGACCACTTGTGTTCAGATTTCGTTACTGCCTACATCACTTCCACTAGAAGGTCAAAGAGCCCCGCATACAGTTATGTTAAAAACATTAAACCTGCAAAATACCTTTATTATTTTCTTGCATTCCAACCGTCAGTGCTTTTCTCCATTTTCCTCGAGCGTTGGTGCACTGGTGGTCAAATGTGTCCCAGACCACCTTGGCAAGTGGTTTGAGTGAATGCATCTTGGTGGTCATTTACACTTGTATTTAGTGCAGTCCACTTGTGATCCAATTGGCCAGGATGCATTTTAAAACTAAGTGTGAACAGGGTCGAAGAACACCCATGAAACAAGTTAGTTGCTGTCATCACTTACCTGATTGCAACTATAAACAGTTTGTCCTTCTCTAGTCTTTTTCCCTTCTGTCTTAAAATATGGATTTTTGGGTTTTGTTTATCCTTTGTTGGGTCACAATTCTATTCTACACAAGGAGTCCCAAGTCCATCCTAGGAAAACTGGATGGCTGAACCACCATGCTGTCCTCTCTTGACAAAAAAATTAAGCTTGTCATGTTGCTGAGAAACTACAAAGTGTTCGCTTCTGAAGAATTTCCCATATCAAAAAACTTAAAATTACAGCTTTACTTCTGAGTGTTCCAAAAGCACTGACACCAGAGATTCTTTTCAAAAAATGATACATAAACGTCTCCTCCGAGAAAACTTCCCCATATCAACAATTTCACCCTTTTCTTAAAAAAAAAATCTGTTTATGCAGTGCATCCATCAGTCAAATCCTTGTGTAAGCTATTACTATAGAACAAAGGCAGCACATTGTCGACTATTGTCAGAGCTGCTATTATAGAAAATGATAGAAATCAACACGTTCTGCCCAATCAAAATCAAGAATTCAGCAGGGCTGTGGTAATAAATAAGATTAATCATAAGGTGTGAAAAGGGACGACTGTCGAAGACTGTTGCTTGTTACAGTGAAGTCTAATAAGAAGTGATCGATCAAACACTAGCATTTGGGATCATTAGAGTTGCTCTTCCAATTACCCACTGCCCTGTTTAGCACAATTAATTCAGCTATTAGCACTGTGAATGCACAAAATCAGGAGAACACTGTTCAACAAGCCTTTGGCTCGGTATGTCCTCTTGGCCTCTGTCTCTGTTTTAGTGTTTTTGTTTGTTTGCTTTCAGTTCCATGACTTGGGTGGAATTGGAGTGAGTTTACGTCGGAATCAGAGACTGAGACGTTTCACAGGAAATATAATCGAGTTATGTTTGGCAGACACCATGCCACAGAAATGCTCGCTTCAGAGGAGCTTTTAATGATTGTTGGATTGTGCTAGCTGTACTTCTTTGCATATATTTTAAAAGAACATCTTAGATATGAAAAAGATTAGAAAGGACTTTTGGCAGTGTCACACCTGCATATGTAATTTGAGGGAGAAATAAGGGAAGGCATTCACAACTTTTTTTATATATTAAGTATGATTAATAGTTTCTGGACTCGGTGCTCTTATCATCCACTCAGGCATCCACGTTTATTCAACACACGAATTTAGTTAGGCTTTTTGTTTTAATTGAATTACTGTTCTTTTACAGGCCTTTTCTTTTTTCAGTGTATTTTAATCTGTTTCTTAACTTTCCTAAGTTTGTATTTTGTAGTGTTTTCATACAGAATTCCTTCTGAACTGTAGATTGAATGTGTGTGAAATTTTGGAAAATGGAAGACATTAGATACTTTTTCAATAGCACTTCAGTTTAAAGCACAAGTGCTTTTTCAATAGCACTTTGAGACTTTATGGTCTTACCTGTTTGTTTATATAGAAAAATAATTCAAACCACATTTTATTGCACTGGCGATTTAATTGTGGAAAATGTCTGTAAACATGCTATTCGCTGCTGTTAAGAAACTTGAAATAGGAAGTAAACTGACAGGTTCAACCAATCACTTTATTCAAACTCCAGGACAGACTCTGACTCAGACTAAAACTCAGACTTGTTCAATTTTCAGGTGGACCAAAGAAACGTACCAAACACCAAATGTCAATGGGTCAAAAAATGTGTAAAGAGTAAATAAAATGAACAACAACAGCTGGCCTTATTCTTTTAATCTTTTTTGCAATCATATTTGTGTTTCAATCTGTTATTATTCCCCTACAATGCATCATAGCACAGTACTATTGATGATTAATTTTCTGTAACAGCAGCTCAGAAAAATAATCTCTCATTCAAATCTCAGATTTATGTGTAAGATCTCATTCTAATGTGGTATAATTTCTGTAGAAACAACTTAGTCACAGAGACTTGCATGGGGCATACTCACAATGATCGAAATTTAATAATAAACAGATAAAAAATGTTAACAAAAAATATAATCAGTGATATGGAGAAGTTTTCCTTAAGGAGATGTTTATGTAACATTAATGAAGGATTCTCCATTGTCAGTAAATTTTACACCATGTGAGAATCTTTGTCATATTATTTTTAAGAGAAAAGCAAGGAAAGAGGCCAATGAGGGAACAGCTCTCTATAATGTAAGTAATAACAAGAACTAACTTGTCTCACAGATGTTCCATAACATTAACAGTAACACCAGATCAGCGTGCATCACACCACCCTGTCTTAATTAATTTCCTTATTAAGTATTAAGTATTAAACAGTATCCCCAAAGTGCATTATTCCTTACTTAATAGCATTAATAAAAGAAGTTGTCATAGATCTCAGATCTTTGGTTATGCCCATTACTCAAGCCCAACAGCTAACAAATCCATCAATGGCCTCTAAAACTGGATGAACCTTAATTCATGAAATAATTAAAGAAGAGGTGAGGTCTTAACATTTTATATTGATCTCAAATTTGAGATTTACCTTGAAGCCTGACATCCTCCATGAGCTGAGCTTTTCTTCTCTTTCTAACAACTAACAGCTATCCAGCTATTCATCATGCTGCTAGCATGCTGACTGTTTCATGTCCCTTGGTTTGTTGGGTTTCCAAATATACTCATGGAGCCATGACTGAGAGCAGGAGCGAAAGAGAGAACGAGAACCTCCCCCGAAACATTTGGACATCCATCTGTGTGTGGAGTTTTGAGAGAGAGAGAAGAAAAAAAAGTCTCCGTGCTCTCTGTCTGGCTGTTTTCTGGACCCGTCATGAATTTGCATTTAAGAGGGAGCTGTAGCACTTTCTTGACAGCAGCTCTTCCATCCATATCTCTACCGCCTCACACACATCCTCCCCTTTCTCACAGCTTCATAAGGCAAAAGGAACAATCTGAGGCTGACCTTTTGAAGCTGGACTTTGATTCTATTTCAGAAATCTCTCTCTCTCTCTCTCTCTCTCTCCCTCTCTCTCTCTCTCTCTCTCTCTGTAGGCGATGTGTTCCAGGCCAGCTTGCTCTGTGGGCTACAGGCACTCCGGGACTTTTGGAAAAGCATTAATGATTTCTAAACAGCTAAGAGAGCTGCAGGAACCTGCCAGACACAGGACATCAATACCAACAGCCTGTGGAATACATGGACGGGGGGCTTTTGAGGAAGGTGGGGTGTTTGACAGGGTTTCAGGCAATTTTTTTGTAACACAATTTAATAAACAGCACAATGTTACAGAAACACCCAGACTGCTGTTTAAATTATTCCTGTGTATTTTCTCTAGGAAAATCCTTTACTGACCAAACTGCCCCGTAAAGAGCAAAATATAGCAAAAGCCTTCATGCGCGATTCCACAGCTGGGGTGTCTTTTGTGCCCCAGTGATACTACATTTACAAATGTGTATGTAAAATAAAAGTAAATGAATTTTATTTTTAACATAGATAAAGCACCCACATTTCACAAACAAATGATTAATACAATCTAACTATAATAATAATAATAATAATTATTATGATTATTATGATTATTATTAATAATAATATTATTAATAATAATAACAAATATAGAAGCTTTTGTTTATTAATCTGTGAATTTATTTAACATCTCATGCCTGAATCATGACTCATCCATTTTAAGTTGTTAGATTAAGGTCACTCATTTTGTTTTTCTTTATTGTTAATGATATTGTGAAATTGATGGATGATGTCACTTTCTAAGAACAATCCTATTACTTACATTAGGAATTGAAAGGTCATATTTATTAAAATATTTATTCACATTTCTCCCTAGGAACAGTTAAGAATGATTACATTTTCAGCTGCATTTTTATTTCTATTTGTTTCTGGGTTCTTTTTTCTTGATTGATCTCCTGGGATTTTCATGCACACCAAATCCTAGTGTTACACAGAATAGAGCGAAAAGCATAAATAATCCAGTGAGCAGTGATTCTAAAGGAATGGGGAAATGCCTTGTTGATGAGAGAGGTCTGAGGAGAACGGGCAGACTTGATTGAGTGGACAGGAAGGGTACAGTAACTCAAATAACCACACTTTACAAGAACACACAACACATCGAACTTTGGGGCAGATGAGCTACAACAGAAGACCAATCAGGTTCCACTCCTGTCAGCCAAGCACAAATCTTTGAGACTACAGTGGGCACAGGCTCACCTGAACTGGAAAGTTGAAGATTGGAAATAGAGCAGGTGATGATTTTTGCAATCTGAAGTTTGTGACCTATAGCCGCATGATATTTCTACACTGCGCTGCTGCTACATGATTGGCTGATCAGATAATTGCATGAATGAGCAGAGGTACAGGTGTTCCCATTAAAGCGGCTGGTGAGTGTATTATTAACAATAATAAAAACACACACTCATGATTTATTGGGTCAGAATGGCTTGCCTGGTAGAGATTAATTTTAAATGGAACTGCAGCAGTACAGACGTCACACACAGACAGAGTCGATTAGGAAGAACATTATGTTCAATGGTCCTTCATTTTCAGAATTCAAATGCACCAGAATAGTGGTGTCAATTATCCACAGAGATTGCAACATCCAGAACAAAATTCTACAAAACCCTTTTTCTTGTCATCTGTGTTTTTTGACCGTTTAGGGAGCCTGCACTGGCTGATTCAGTCAGCGGGTGTTTTTCTCCATGGTGGTCCAAGGCTTTGAAGATAACTGCAGAAGATGCAGGCCGAAGGACACACACAGAGCGTATACCCTTATTACACGAGCTTCAGTTCTCCCAGAACAACACTTTTACACAACTCAGGCAAAACAACACATTTTGTCACATTACCTACAGATCAAACAGAACACACACACACACACACACACACACACACACACACACACACACACACACACAATTATCAGTGCACTACAGTCATATTAACAGTATTCTATATTAACAGTATCTTTCCCCTCCTCTGCCTGCGGTTTCGCCTTGCTTTATGTGCTTATAAATAGCTATTGGAATTCCCTGGTTCACCAAACAGAGCCATCAGGCACAAATCAGTGAGCAGGGAGGAAGCTAACGATCGATCAGGCGGATCTATGAACAGCAGTGGATATTCCATATTATAAAAACCCAGCTGTGTTTTTTACAAGATCAAACTCAGCAACCAAACTGACCTTAACCAAGAAATGTTTGTATTTCATCATTTCTATAGACATGGGTTTGACATGAAATGTCGATTGTTTGTCCAAGACTAAGGAGGGAAGCAGCATGAATCATACAGTCTCACTAAAAATGGTGGTTTTGTGGTACAAACATTTCTCTCAGTGGTAGTACCCTTTAGTTCAAAGATGGTACTAGTAGTAGAACATAACTAAGTTGGAGAATTGGACCATTTATTCATTTATTACAGGGTATTTTTGTGAAATGGATGGTGGGTAAATGTGTGTGTGTACAGGGCTAAGATCTTGAGGGACTTCAAGTTCCAGACAGATAAGCAGCTGCTGGCCAACCAACCAGACATCGTGGTGTTTGATAAGGAGCAGAAAACAGCAGTAGTGATAGATGTGGCAATCCCAGCTGACAGTAACATTGGGAAGAAGGAGCATGAGAAGATTGAGAAGTACAAAGGTCTGAAGGAAGAACTGGAACAGATGTGGTCTAGTAGTAATAGGAGCATTAGGGGCTGTGACTCCCAAACTTGGAGAGTGGCTCCAACAGATCCCAGGTACAACAACTGAGGTCTCTGTCCAGAAATGTGCAGTTCCAGGTACATCTAAGATACTGCGCAGAACCCTCAAACGCCCAGGCCTTTAGGAGAACATGCAAAACTCCTCTCACACAGTAACCTGAGCCCAGGATCAAACCAGGAACCATGGAGCAGCAATGGTACTTATTATTATTATTATTATTATTATTATTATTACATAATCTTCTTCTTTACATTATTATATAAAGTTGTACTATAGCAGCCTATTTGACTGGATTGCAGTCATAGCTTTACTTAACTCTGTGATGAAAATCCTGATAAATCTCTTGTTTATCCACCTCTGTCCTGTCTTTAAGCCGGTATATAGTATTCAGCCGAGCTTCAATATGGTAAATGGATCATTTAATCCTATTTGCACATTATCACGGGCTGTTTATTGCCAGTCGGATGAGATTGTGGCGTGTTTTTAGACTCGGATTTAGAGGAAATTGAATTGTTTGTCGAAACGGGCACGTAGTTATCAGTCTTTAATTAGAGGTGATAAAACAAAGTGGATCAATCACACTCAGCCTGTTTACACACACACACACACGGATATGTGCACAGATAAAGACATGCTCTAGAAGTATATCTGACCCCTTAAAATAAATCAGGATTACAATATTATGGAACAATGGTGTATGAAGTCTAGACCAAATCAGCTGGCGCTTATTGCCCAAATGTGTCTCGTTCATTTTCCATTTGGATAATTTACCAGCTCCATTAGCTGGGTCTTACAAAGTAGCCATACCTCATCCCTAGGATGAGAAAATGACTTTATGTGCCTTTATGTGCACAAAACGGTTTCTCTAGGAACAGAAAACACACACTGATTAGTCCACATGCCTCTGCATACATATGTAATGGTTTTACATAATCCTGGACCGTTAATTATTCCGAATCAGAGTGAACCAAATAGACTAGATGTCTTCTTAGCAGTGTGCTTAGCTTTAAGTCTCTTACTGATATGCACACACACACACTCACACACACTCACACACACACACACACAGTCATGGTGCCACAGAAGTAATTGCTCTTGTTGTAACCAGCAACAAATCAAGCTGCAAGCAGCAGCCACTTCCAGGTCAATAATTTCTATTTGGGTCTAAATGAGCTTTTTCTTAACATATCGGTATTTCTGGCGGCTGACCCTTTGCCACATCCTCCTGGGGTCGATCGGCCAGTCGATCTCAACGGAAATCTGCGAGTAATGGAGGCTTACGTAACATTTGCAGGGCTCCGTGTCCACAAAGCCTTATTGGATCAGGCTCTTTTGGATCTCTCTCCAAATGCCACTGGATGCCGAGGCTGATGAAGCGGCAGGCCTTTTACAACTCCAAAAGTCTGAAAGTGCCCCAACAAAAACTATTTTTCATTACTGCAACTAAAGCGATATACATTTCATTACAT
Source organism: Parauchenoglanis punctatus (assembly GCA_030068025.1). Taxonomy (NCBI): domain Eukaryota; kingdom Metazoa; phylum Chordata; class Actinopteri; order Siluriformes; family Auchenoglanididae; genus Parauchenoglanis; species Parauchenoglanis punctatus. The sequence continues at coordinate 6,409,031 of JAQQZU010000003.1, read as the reverse complement.
TGCATTTCTCAAAAAAAATGATTCTGCCATCTTGTGATGATATACTTCTAAACAAGTTTGAGCTTATTGGCTGAAGGCTGGAGAGTAGAAAACAGATGACACACTAGTGTGCTGAATCAATATGAAGATAAAAGACATTGCTGTGTGTTAGAAGCACACAATTCAATGAAATATGACTTCAAAATGAAGTCTATGAGATGTGAAGAGGATATTTGGATAATAAAATAATGCCAGCTAATAACCCAATAATCTTTGTTCCATAGTTCAGTTAAAAAAAAGATTTATTAATAGTAAGCCAAATATATGCTTTATTTTTATTCCATTCATAGAAACATCCTGTATACACCATATAAAACCTCTTGTACATTAATACATTTCCAGTAAAATGGAAGAACATAAGAGATTTCTGCCGTATAGTGAAATATATAAACCAAAAAATAAAGAAACATTTGTCATTAAGAATATTATAAAACTATTTATATTTACTATTTTTTCTGTTATTTTTATTTAATAGTAAATGCACAATCTGGACTTAACTGCAAGTGAATTAATTAGTTTATTCTCACTGACTGCTTTATCTTGGTCTCCACTGTATTGTCCTTTATAAATAAATATATGTACACGGCAATGAAAAACATTACAGAGAGTCTATAAAGGACTACTGGAAGACCAGTACAGGATTTATTGGTGGCAGGAGTAGATGTAAATAGCCAGTAGGCTGTGTGTAGGAAAGAGCTGGTACAACACAGCATAACTGTAAATTATCTTGATTTCTCTAAATGTGCACATGCAGATGTGACTTCTTCACATCAGTACAGAAGCAGGTCACTTCTCTGTGCCTATTTGAGCAAAAAATAAATAAAAACACAGCAGACTCTGTCCATTCATGCTGGCCACTTTTTTATTTATACGTTACGTATACATATATAAAGTATACGTTATACTTATATATAAGTTCAAAAATGTAAATCTTTAATGATGTCTCCACTTACTGTTAGCATAGGTTTCCAAGCTTGTACATGCTACTACTTTGCAATATTTTGAAAAACAATGAGTGTAGCATGTGGTTTAATTGTAACATAATAGCACAGAATCTGTACAATCTTTACTACGTGTTGCAAACATGGCAGCGATCAGACATAAAACGCATGCACTAAATAATTTCCTTTTCTCAGACGGATGAAAAGCTCATGATGTTACCCTTTAAAATAAATCAAAACAAAAGACAAACAAATAAAAAAGAACATAATATCATTATTCTATAGTAACCAAATACTGTAATATAATAATCATGGATATGATATAAACAAAGAAACAATTAAACAACAACAAAACCTGCATCCTCAATCAGTTACAATATGATGTGTAAATGGGTGATTGTTCTGCATGTGTTTCACCTTCTGTTCATAATGGATGTCTAGTGCTCTTTTGTAAATGCTTAATATTTTCCAAGCTACCCTCAAAGGCACAGATCAGGGTAGTACATCAGAAAAATCAGTTTAACATTGATTTTCCTAATGTACGTGTAAGTTTACATGTAATGATTTTGAATGGTGTTACAACTGATCCATGCGATTTTACAATTGAGCCAGCTTGCTGGTTTTAGTGATGCTACACTATGGCAAAAATATAGCCACATAATGGCCAAAAGTATGAGGACACCTGACCATCACACCCACATGCGTGCATTCAGAGTCCCATTCTAAAGTTGCTTCCCTCCTTACAGTTATAATAACCTCCACTTTTTTGGGAATACTTTCCTTTAGATTTTGGAACATGGCTGTAGAGAATTGTGTCCATTCAGCTAAAAGAATTAGTGTGCTCTGGCACTGATGTCAGGCGACAAGGCCCTGGGGCACAGCCGGTGTTCCAATTCATCCCAAAGGTGTTCAGTGAGGTTGAGGTCAAGGCTCTTTACAGGCCACTCGAGATCTTTTACACCAACCATGTCTGGCATTTAACTTTGAGGCAAGAGCCTGGGGAAAGAATCATATATAGGTGTGATGGCAAGCTGTCCACAATATTGGCCATATTTACATTTACATTTACAGCATTTGGCAGACGCCCTTATCCAGAGCGACTTACATAAGTGCTTTGAAGTCTCCATCATTAAAGTACATGCACGAAGTATGAGGAATGTGATTGAAGTCATTATTGAGCTCAGTACAATAAAGCATTACAATACTACCAGCATTTCTCTACTCTGTGTCAGACATTTGAGAAATCAGAAGAAGCAACTGGTGATTGCTATGAATAAAACTCAATGGTAACAGGATAAGGCTTGGAATTACACTCCGGACCAGTTGTAAGACTATGCAACACTGCGGCAACTAGAGTATATATACCTGCAGGTAAATGAGTCCCAGGTGACTCTCATTGACTCTGCCTGTGGTTAATAAGTCTGTGACAGTGAAAGCTGGAAAACCTGGCAAGGAGTGGAAGCAGTGGAAGTGACATGCACACTAAGTTTAAAAATACCGACAGCATTTTCTGCACTCTAACTTATTTCTGTAATTTCTACAATGGAATATTGTGTTCCAACCAGTATAATACTTTACATACAGTGTACAGTATGACAATGCCAGCCTGGCATTCTCAGAAAATATTTACAGTAGTGACAGATTACACTGAATCAAGTGGCCTTACTGCATAGCTACTGTATCACTGCTGTGACTATATTATTTATATTATTTATTATAAATCAATATTTTAGTTCTAAAATCTGATTGTTTTGTTCTTGTTCAAAGCCATTGTAAAATGCTTGATATACAGATACACCTGTGACTGAATCACAGTGATAATTATATTCGCTATTAATGTGCCAGGTTTTAATCCAATAAAACCATTGCACATAAGCTGTTGCTCTATCCATAGAATAGCCTGACTTTTTTTTCTGTTATGTTGCTTAGCAACCAAAGCTACATTGTGTGGTGGAAGAATTGTTAAGTGCAAATGTTATTAATAATAAATGAAATTATATATTGAACAGTTCATGCCATGCCTTGATAAAATAAGTGTAACAGACACTCTGTCTTGGCATTTTGCTTTATAATATTGCAGGAAAGCAAACAGTATCTTTAACTTGCAGTTAAACTAGCTGCTAAAAGTACAAAGAAATAAAGGAGCTTTGACTGGCAAATTTTTGCAATGTTTTGGCATCTTAAGTTTTAACCTTAATTAAAAGTGAAAAAAGTTTTCAATGTTTTAAGCCAAGTGCAACAGGTTTAACCTGGATATGAAGCTAGTCAACTATGTGATGCTAGCAAAGATTAGCGAAGGTTACTAGGCAACAGACAACCTATGCATGTATCTTGCCTCCTTTTTTTTTTTTTGATCATTTTCAAAGTTTCTTATTGTGTAGCTTGATTGTCGATTTTAGCAAGTTCTTTTTGCATACTTTGATATCATATCTATTTTTCAGGTGTGGTGGCTATTGCAAAAATATAATATTCAGTCCTCTAAAAATATATTTTATTTAAAAATACAGAAATATGTGAGATTACATAAAAATGATGTAAATATTGTTTACAGTTTACAGTTTACTTTACTGTTGAGTTGCCACTTTATCATCTACCTTGTAGCTACAGGCATTGGCCATTTTATGACATACACTTGAAATAGTAGGTTTCACTTTGTAGGTTTACAATGATGGTCCATATCCACAATGTCCATAATTTCAAAAAGACCATAAAACTACAACTGAACACTCATTCACACCTAGGAGTTTTAGAGCAGCCAATTCACACTCTTGTTCTTGGCAGGTGGAAGGAAACCAGAGAACCCAGGGGAACCCACACAGACATGGGCAGAACATGTGGATCTCCTCACAGGCAGTAACCTGGGCTCAGGATCAAAGCAGGACACTAAAGCTGTGAGGTTGTACCTGCTGCACCATTGTGCCATTCAAATATTTTCTCATCAGTAGTGAATATGTGACAGCTCCTTTTCCATTGATATGTATGAAAGATAACCTTAGATTCAGACTTTGTGAGAAACATTGCAAAGAGCTGCAGTGATATTGCATTGCCCGTCATGATACGGAAAATGTGTTGGCCAAGTCAAGTCAAGTAATATAGAGAAACAAAAGCCAGATTCCTCAAAGGAGCCGTGAAGCTTGAGGAAAATAAAAAACCCGCCGATGGGAAGCCGTGATCCAACAGCCAGTGGGACGTTCATAATAGAATGTGTGTGTGGGACTGCGTGCGTGTGTGTGAGGTGCAGGAACCGGAGCCAGGCGCTCAGGGCCAGAAGCAACATGAGCATGGCATAATGAGAACGTGTCAACAGGCTGTCAGCTAGCAGTCCAGCACACACACACATATACACACAAAGACGCACACACATACACGAACATGAACGCATAGAGTGATGTGGATCTCACGCTGGAGTGGACATCCAATCAAGAGCTCATGTTTTGCATGATTTCATGCGCAGAGCCACCCTGTCAGGCTACGCTGCAGTCTGAATTGGTCTTGTTCTCTGCAATGCAAATGGACCACTAGTGCACTGAATGATATACTGTGGTTTGTTGCTTTGCACTTTGCAGAGCAGGAAGGACTTTATCGCTGTGCGATATGTGTTGTGCACACTGGAATATTTAACATTCTGTGTGCCAGGCATTCCTGTTCTCTGTTCAGAATGATTGCATTACACTGAAACACTGAAAGAGTCCAACATTGTACCAACAACCTATATATATATATTACATATATATTATATATATAAATTACTGATATGTAGCCCTACACAACTTACTGATATGTGTATTACCTATACAATTTTAAAATACCCCCCCCTCCCCAACACACACACAACACCACACCACACCACACCTTAGGACCACTGTTGAGCAGGTATTACCTATCTGTGCACAGCAACAAATAATTAACTTATTGTGAAACTACACAATGCACTAATATGGTGAACCTAATAAACTCTCACATGCATGGTGTATGGGTGTAACCAAATACGAATATATTACATGTATGTTTTCTAATCAGAAACATGAATAGAAGGTGCGCTATTCCATTTTTTGTCCTTTGTTTGATAATATAAATTGACAGAAAGTTGTACATGGAGGTTTTTACTTTCATGCAGGTGTGAGCAGGCGGTCTGATGTAAACCTTGCAGGACAAGCAAAGACAGACGCAGTAGCAGTGCTCATTCATTCATTCATTCATTCATTCATTCATTCATTCATCCTTAGTAACTGCCTGGTTTGGTTGAGTTTTAAATTTAGCTACTCGTCTGTTTATATTTTGGGAAATAGAACCAAAATTCATTAGAAAATGTAGTGGCTAGATGTAAACAAATATAACGTATGAGCATGATTTAAAAAAATATATAAACGGTCCTGCACATATCTGTAGTTGAAAACAATTATGTACTTGAGTGATGTAGCTGAGGTTGAGAAGCTGTTAGAGCCAAAATTCACAGCCTGTGCCTTTTGTCCGTTTCTGAGGTTATTTTTCCCCCGGTGTTTCCGATGGTCTAGTGGTAAGCTTTGTATATATACTTCATATACTTTAAGCTTACATTGGAATATAGAAACATACAAATATTTGAGCTCTAGACAGATACAGATAATGGCATTGCATTACACCTCTAGTATGGGCCCAATTAAAGATGCAGTTTATAATGTTTAGAAGTGAAACAAAGTGTCTCCAAAAGAAAATTACACAAATTATTCCCATGTAGTGAATCATGCTATTTCGTTACATTTGTTTTTTCAGGCTGGATATGAGCACTACCACCAGCCAAAGACAATTCACAGATGTCAGAGGGTCAGTTGGAGGGACGGCACATTGTTGTCAGTGTTTGCATCCCAACTACAGTTTATCTTGCAGGCAGCAGAGAACTTTAAATATAGCAAATCATCCCTGTAATATTTAGTTGTGCATACTTAATGTGCTTTTTCTCAAAAAACAAACAAACAAACAAACAAACCAGCCCTTTTTCTTTTGCTAACCTCTATTATAAATCATTTTGGACAGATTTTAGGTTTAATAAACTTGAACTAAACACAAACACACATTCTTTGGCAATGAAAATGACAGATAAACTGTACGATATAGTACACAACAAAGACCAGCATTAATTTCACTAGGTGTTCATGTCAGGATTAAAAGGATAATGTTTTCTAAAATAGCATGATCAGTCTTGGCACAGTCCTTTTAATCAATGAAACAGCACAACTCGCTTCCAGCTATATAAAAAAGACACCAGAAGAATCCAGGTGGGTCTTGGCTTCTGCATATTTAATGCTGCATACATTTAAAATGAATTAGGCAGCATAAAGTAAACTATTTACTTAGCAAATAATAATAGATAAAATAAAATAATACATAAACTTAGCAACAATGAATAGGATTTTCTGACAAATAGGTTTATATCTTTATATACATACATATCCATAAACATATATATGTTTATATACATACAGACAAACATAAAAGAGAGAGAGAGAGAGAGAGAGAGAGAGAGAGAGAGAGAGAGGCCTTGTTGTTATAATTTTAAACATTTTTAATTATTGAGGTTCACAAAGATATTCACTTGCACCAAAATCCTTATGTTTAAGATTAGCTGGAGCGCTCAGATTTCTAAAGATATTTTAGATAGTCTTTTAGAGAAATAGACATGAAGTATACGTTCACACTGAATGAGGATTACTATCATGAACAGAAAGAAGAATTATGTACAAAATAATGTTTCTACAATTCCTAAAGGTTTGCTGATTTCTCCTCTACACACATGCGCTTTATAGAATCCAAGAAGGTGAATCTGGTTGTAAATAAGTGAAATTATTATAAACTGGTGATTAAAAAAGTGTCAGTAGGTGCATAATTGGGTAAAGCAGAAAAACAGGGGAGCTTGTTGATGCGGGGATGGAAGGGAATGAAGACCAAAGGAAACCTTACCAAAAACAAAAAAGATTTTTTCTGGTGCATTATTTGTACATTAATAATAAAATATGGAAAACACAGTGTGACATTATTATTCAACAGTGCCATATCCCTGCTGAGATGGTTTTTAAACATGGTTTGATTGAATTAACAAGACAAAAGACACTAAAGGTCATCCATCTAAGATCTTGTTGCTAATAAATAATAGAATTTATTATTATTTTTTCATTTTCTCATTGTAATATGTTTAAATGGATGGACGTATAGATATGTGTACAGATATGTGGTGCATGTATATATTGTAATATATTTCTAAATGCACTGATGGTGTAAATAATTGTATATACTGAGATGGAAATCTTTCAGTAATGTTTGATTTAAAAAGCAAAAGAAGACAGAAACAACAAGATCTTTACTAGCTTGGGCAATTTAAGGTATTTGCCATGTGACTTTGGCTACGTGATGAGCTTCTGAGCTTGTAATTAAATACATTAAAAAAAAATCAGTTTATTAAATGACAATAAAATTCAATTTGTGATAAGTTCATTATGTTTTGTACAGATCCAATAAATTTTGACCCATCTGATAAACTCCCTGAGTGGCCAACAGGGGGCAATACGTTGTCACACAATTGAGACCCGAGCCTTAATCCCTGCAGCCTTAAAAGCCATCAGAAATGTTTTATATGCTTTAATATTTTCTATTTATCCTAGAGATTGTAATGTTTAAATTGTTTTCCCTACTCAGTGATATGTCTCCTTAATGCAAAATTCATAAAACCTAATAGTCGTGAATAAAGCATCGGGAGCAAAGAGTAAAATCATTTTCTCTGGTGTTAAAGTCACAGCTTGACTTATCTTTCGGTGTAAAAAAACATTGAATTATGAGGCGACAAGGTTTTTGTCAAATATTACAGAGCTTCATTTCAGTTCGGGCCGGTAAACCTGTCACTCCTGAGATATTACTTATTTCAGAAACAAACACGGGCTGCAATAAGAGAGAGACACAATAAATGCACAATCTGATTTGTAACAGAGCCAAGACATGAGGTTTGTGAAAATGGACTCGCATTTCTCAACCACTTCAGCGTTGTTTATCAATTGCTTTATCAATTCATCATCATTTCTCCGTCATCACATCGTCCATCAGTTGAGACAGAAGCGCTGCTGGATTTATGTCTCTATAAAGTGAATTGTCTGAGAATTTGAATGTTGTGTATAAGGAGCTTGTAAGAGTGATTGAAACACAGCCTGGAGCTTGAATAAGGAGAAATGAATAAAGCAAGGACTCAACATGGATGAAACTGTATGAACAATTTACAGTTAGAGCGAGTAGTGTTCATATCATGGACCAAAACACAACACACCCAGTAGATTTCAATACAGTTTGTGTAGATATTAGATGGTCCATTTGGAAAAGAAAGAGTTTTATGAGATTTTTAATAATTTATTTATGAATCATTTCTTTCGTCCGTGAATTAATGGCATTGTGTGAAGCGGCACAGGAATTCAGAGAGTCCCTGGAGACGGAGAGTCCCTCCAATAGGATGTCACGAGGGACGAGACTGTGGAGACCACGTCAGATCCACCACAAATGGAGCCACCATTTGTGGAAGTCTCTCTCTCTCTCACTCTCTTACCCCACACACTTGCTTTCTTTATCTTTCTCTCCATCAGTCTTTAGAGCCAGTTCCCTTCTCACAGCTATGTAGTTAGGTGCATTGGGTGTTCTCTCTCTCTCTCTCTCTCTCTCTCTCTCTCTCGCACACGCACACACACGCATCTACCCATAGACGTCTACTCCCTTTCAGCCCATTTCTGCTTTCTCATTTCTCTTCTAACCTCCCTCATCGCTGTCTTCCTCCTGAGAGCTTCTTCTTCATGCGCAACAACTGGTAGCTCTCCCCCGTTTCTCCTCCTCCTCCTCCTCCTCCTCCTCTCTTCTCCTGCACGGAAGGTCCGCTTATCTTCCAGCACCTGTGCTTCGAAGGGTGTTGGAGCGCAAAGTGGGGAGGGTGGGGGTTTCTGTGGTTTTTGGGCACAAGCCAAGGAGGCAAGAGGAAGCCACGAGGTTTTGAGCTTCTTTCCAGCATCATCATCATCAACAGCAGCAGCAGCGGCAGCGGCGGCAGAGACGACAGAAGAGGCAGCGCATCCCTCAGTCTCTCACTCACTTTGCTGCTCAAGAGGAAGAAGAGAAGCTCGCGGCTTTGTGCTCGCTCTGAGAGCTGCGGAGAGAACAGAGAAACAGAGTAACGGGGAGAGATTGACAGGGTAAGACGCTTCCATGGACCGGAGATCTGAGCTGGTTCTCTTTTCTCCACTTTGCCTTTTGTTCCTTTGTGAAGAGACCCACTATGGTGGGGTGGTGGTTGGGGGGGTCTCATGCCGGTGGGTATTGTGTGAGCCGACTGCCGCAGATTTGTGTAATCAGGGCGGTGGATTCTTTTTTTCTGGATTTGTCAGCTGTGTTTACAGTATTAACATATTCATGGGATTCTTGCCCCATCGATTGAACAGTGATCCTTAGCAGCCTGGAGGAACCAGGAGAAGAGCTTTTAGGATTTTCACTTTCATCTTCCATGTATGTCAGTTTGTCTGTTATTTTCCTACAGGTTGTTGTTGCTGATTCTTTTTTTTTGTGGTCCAAAAAATGGAAAGAGAAGTCAGTGCAGAAATGGGATTGAGGATGGCAAGTTTGATATTTTTGATGTCAGTTCTAAGTAAAAACTGCTACAGGACAGCTTGGGCACTTGAGTTGATCCTAAGACTCCTCAGCATCTGTTCCTGGCCTGATGAGGCTTGTAGCCTGAAGAAACATCAGGGAAGCTGAATTTAGATTTCAGATTAGACACTGACACCAATGAGAAAGGTTGTTATTGATAAGCACCCTGTGTGTTCCACAGTCCCAATCCTGTTAGTACTTAAAGAAAAAAAGGGTGATAGTGAAAGAGTCTAGTGATGTTCTAGATGTTTGTACCGCATGATTGCTGTGACAACTTTACCAAAACCATTAGCAGTACTGCATGACGATGCTAGGTGTGACTACTGGGTGAGAAACATCTTTAAAGCTGCTTGTATGAATCTGCACATTGTATATTTGAAAATACGGGAAACTATCCTTTTAAGATAAAATCCAGCTAAATGTTTGTGGAAAGAGAGAGGTGTACATTTGCAGATTCCACTAGAATGAATAAAAAAAACAAAGCCCAGTGTTGCTGTCCATCTTTTTCCACTTCCATTTTGGGAGCTGGTGCACCCCTCAGAAAATGAGAGTCGTAATAACAGTCATTGTTCCTTTTTTCTGACAGCCGTCATTCCATTCCGCTTTTTCCCCCCAAACGATCTGTAATTTGCCTCCTGCTGCTAATGGATTTTCTGTATGACTCCTCTCTCTCTCTCTCTTTCTCTCTCTCTCTCTCTCTCATTCACTCTCTTTCTCTCACTGTCTCTCAGTGTGTGTGTGTGTGTGTGTGTGTGTGATGAGCATGTTTGACTCGGAGGGCTGACGGCAGTTGACTGTTAATGTGGCTGGCAGGAGTTAAGAGCTCGGGGGTGAATGGCAGGAATCAGAGAATTTCGAAGTCATTGAGTGGATTCATGTGAAACCTGGGCATTTCTCCATCTCTTTATCCACTTGCCATCCTTCATTACTTTTATCCACCCGTCCATTTGTTCAACCATCCATCCATCATTCCGTATCACACTGAATACATGTGGAGAATAGGACTAACTCACAATTTGCTCTGCCGTTTTCAGCGTCCTTGGATCTTGGCGTGTGTATCTTCACGTGGAGCGTCTGTGACCATCTGGATAAACCCACAACTGTTACGATGCGTCTCCAGTTCACCATTCAGGTAAGACTTTCATCTGGCTTTACCTTGTGAGAAGAGTATAAATCACTCCTAGCTCGCTCACTTAAAAAAAAAAAAAAAAAAAAATCCAAAGTGTGTTCATTTCTGTCTACAGATGCAACCCTTGGCTGGCTTACCTTGTGAAAAAAAGCCCCATCTTCAATCAATCCCCCTAGAGAGAAGGTCTCTGGTGTTGGCCTGTGTGCCACGGTGGATGTATGAGTGTCAGGCACTTCCCTCCTCCCTCTTCTTTCTGAGGCTCTCTTCGGTGACGGGTATTCTTGGGTGGATAATACGGATCACGTTGTTATTGCTTAAGAATACGCGTAGTTGAGGAGAGTCATTTTCGACGGTGCCTTCAGGGAGCTGACCTCGGCTTAACCGTTCTCCAGACGTCCTAGCCGAGTGCTGTTGTTAGAGGAGGGGGGGGAAAGAGGGGAAAAGAGTGAACGTTTCTACCGAGGTTCATTTATCAGTGCAGCAGATAATCATTTCCCCAGCGTTTGCATTGATTTCTCTACGGCAAGCTTTCATGTTGTTATTACTCCAGCGTTCTAGCGAGGTGTATCAGGAGGCTGACGTTTCCTGCTTGCCGAGACTTCATCCGTGTCTGCTGTGCATTTATATTTCTCCCACCATCTCGCTATCATCCATCCTGCCAAAGTGATGTTTTATGTAGTGCTATTCAACCATTCTGCATTTCACACAATTTGCTTGGTTTGCTTGGGGTGGGTAGGGGGGGACAGGCTGTTTATTCTTTACTCTCTTCAGGGAGCGTTTCAGTGTGCACATGCCTGCTCGCCTCTCTGATGGGAATGCATTTACTGCTTTTTATTCGTGGGCCTTTAAAGGCTGCGAGATCCCTGGACTACGCTGAGTGCACACTCTGGGCTGAAAATGAGAAGGCCTTAAACGAGACACAAAATGCATATGAAGGCTTCATTTAGACAGGAAAAGATACTATATCTTTATAGCACAGCATGAGAAGTAGCAAACCACCACATTCTACTCAAGAAATCCAGACGCGTAGCGTAGTCTATCTAGCATTCTCCACACAGTCCCTTGTGACTGCCTCTATACAGCTGAAATGTCTTGAACGGCTTTCCTCCTACTGATAAAGAGCCTTTACGCAAAATGATGTGCTCCGTAAAAACACTAATTACATTTTAATGATGCTCGCCAAACGTCTGACGTGTGTTTCTGAAGCCCAGTGAAGCCTGTGCCACATGATAATGACCATCACTTTCCATATAGTCGGCCCATTTAAATGCCATCACATTCATCTTCAAAAGCATAATATATTAACCAAAGAGCAGCGATTCATTACGCTCAGTCAAATAATGTGTAAGTGTAGCATCTTACTTATATCAATAGTCCTTATTCATTATGGATTATAGCGTACAGAACCACAGCCTTCATTAAAAAAGAGAAGGGACTTTTTTTTTTTTTCATTCAGATTAATTATAGTTCACTTGTTTCAGTTAAGAATGAATTGCAGGTGTTCTGCATAAGGCCGGAGATTTAATTCATTAAGCAGTGAAAGACAGTGGAAAGCTGCTGTAGCCTCATTATTCAACTTGACAAATACAGTGGGCAACGTTTTAATCACAATATATAGAAACTCCCTAAAACCAGACACATGTAGTCTGTTAGACGAACCTGCATTTTACAGATTGTCTCTTCTAACTGTCTTTGTACAGCTAAAGTGTCTCAAAAATCTTTTTTTATGCAAGTTATAAAAAATTTAGACTGCACCAAGAAACAAATATCTAGCTTTGTACCCCTAACAGGGATCAAAAATGAACATCTTAAAGCAGGAACAATTCATTAATGAAATTCATTCTTAGTTGCAAAATTGCAGATAAACCAAAAGTACTAATACATCAAAAAATAATAAATACATTCGAGAAACTGCTTTAATTTGTTTTTTTTTTTCATAGATTAGTCCATGATCCAGTTAGTAATAAAAGGCATCCTGAACACCTAAATAGCTGCTTTGTTAGTGCAAAGTGAAATACAGATTGAAGGTAGAGTTCTCTAGTGAATAATTACCTCAGTGGAAAAAAAAAGCATTTATATTCATTCTTTTTTGGGGCAAAAGCACCACTCTGGTTATTTCCAATGATGAAATTAAAAGCATTGTTAGGATGTTATTAAACATTTTGAATGGGGAAGCAGTGAAGTAGAATCAATTGCTCAAAAAGCGTTCGAGCATGGTGATTGGAGTATGTTGATGAATTCTTAATACAGACGCCGATATTTATGATAGACTTCTTTTTACTCAGAGCTAATTGCACTAAAATTGATTTCAATGACAAATTCGCTATCAGCATACTGCTTACATACAGTGTTCAATTGAAAGGCTCAGAATGTACTTACTTTATTAAACTTACATACAAAAAAAGCAAAGAGTGGAGACTCCAGATTGGTATTTAAGGGTGTAGAGAATTCATTTTGAACGCAAATTGACTATCCAGGGTTAATTTTTTCAACTTTTAAATATAAATCTGGCTATAACTTAAGAGAATTTTCTCTAGGCCTGACCTGAATCTGAGCTGACTCCCAATGCTGATTTAACTATCACACCAGCTGTAAGTCGGACAATGGGAGAGGCGAGAAATTGAGAAATTATATCCAAACCTAACATGACTAGTTCCTGTCAGATTCACTTACCTGAATACTAGTCTGGGGGTAAAGAGGTTAAGAGTATTAACATATTATCTATGTCTTATTTTTCATGCTTCAAACATAATTCACGTTTTCATTGTGGTTTTACTCTTAAAATCTTTAACGTCATATCATTTATATGCTTAAGTAATACAATGATGTATCTAAAGACTTTTTTGTGTTAAGATACATATTTATCAGCTACATAGTGTAAGCACTTAGCATGTACCAACAATCAATTCAACCATATGTCATGCACAATGTAATTAACGTGGACATCATGGTAACCTTTATTTATGGTTAAAATTCTGCCCAATGGAAACAGATTCCGATAAGCACGTACTACAGAGTTGTGATAACATGTTATTGTGATATGACAATGTGATATCAGCACAAGCCTCATAAAGACAGCATTGTGTGTTGTGTTTCAGAGTGTTAGCAAAATTATTATTACATTTTTCATGATGCCTTTAAAGAAAACATATGTTTGCATTCTCTTCAATAAATGCACAACTTTAAGTCTCATGCTCTGCTAGTCCATCTTTGCCATTTATTTTGTTTTGTCCTTACCATGGTTTTAATGCTAATCCTGCTGAATGGACATCATGTATTATTTTCAACTTCAACACTTCATGACAAAATGCAAAATGTTCGAATATTCATTATGTAAATGAACACTTTGAACATTGCATCTTCCAGTGCAGTTAAGACAGCTATTAGGAACTGGTTGACAAAACTCATAGAGCTTTTAAAGCCACGTGAACTTTGCTCCATGCTCAGGCTTTTTTCCTGTCATACACAAGTATTGGCAACAGCCATGCAGCCTCAGTCTCAACTTAATGATACTCAGAGTATAATCTCTTTTTGGGAAGCGAGAGTAGTGGACCCTCTTACTGAGAAAACACGGATCAGGCTTCCCATTCAAAAGCGGTTCATTTTAGTCAAGAGGTAGACAGGCATTGCAAATGTGATGAGGTGCATAAAAAGGCATCGTTTAAAAGCATTTCCCATCACTCTCGAGCACATTTTCCATGCTACAGTCCAGCACACCTGGCGTACAATGACGTTAAACGCTGACATGGCTTAAACAGTGCATTAAAAAGGCAGATGGAATAAATGCATCCCAAAAGCAAGCTTGTGTGGCCAAACATGATCTTGCACCTGTTATAGGTACCACAATTAACACATGCTGATTATAGGGAAGTGTGTGAAGCCGCAGTTTGAGTGTGTGAGCACGCATTTGCTCACAGATGTGTGTGCGTCATGAGTTGTATGTAATTTTTAGCTTCCAGCAGCCCCACCCACACACCTCTTACCCCAGGAGGCCTGTTTTACCACATGCCGCTTTTAAACCAACCACTCGCTCTCTGGAGGGAAGAAATAAATAAGGAAGGAATAGAACATGACACAGTGTGCTGTTTTAGGAAAATAATCAACGACGGGGTGGTTAGATGTGGCTGACGCATCGCAGAGTTACTATTATCTTCCTATAACCCATGTCCTGAGAGTTTTATGTTTAATGTCTCTTAAACCACAGCAATTTGCCAGCACTCACAATTTGAATTCGACACATCCTTCTTTTAACACTCAAAAAAATTAAATATGTGGTCAGTCAGATGTAAGAGAATTATATTGCGTGTTGTTTACATAATAATATTAAGTTTCTTATCAAAATGGGATTTCATTTAATTTAAATACATTTCTAATTACTTTGGATTATATATAGTGATTACTAATTACTTTGAATTATATATGACTGAATTATAAAAAGTGAGCATGATCAATTCATGTAATATTAATGTAAACCAAATGTGTTATGAAGTTTCATGAGAGGTATCACGAGTTGGCACTGATGGGAACTATAAGTAAAGAATTCATTTAACGCAGTTTGAATATGTATAGTGCAGTGGTAATGTGGCTGTTACTGAAAGGCAAGGCTCTGGGCTTGATCCCTAGCTAAGGCAAGTGTGTGAAGTTTGATTTTATTCAGGACTTTGAAAATACATAATCAAATCATGCTGGATGTACAAAATTTTTTTTGCTAATGTAACACAGTTCAATCACATGCAGCCACTGTCCACATCTGAATTAAGTACATTCCATGAGCTTTATTTCAGTGTATATGTTTAAAATTGCATTCAATATTTGGAGACTGTAAAAACAAAATCATGCCATCTTTAAAACACTAAAACTGTCCCATGGTGGAAAATTTACTGTCAGTTACAAAGCGTTGACCCTGGAAAATCTTTCCATGAATGTTAAACAAACGTCCGTGGACAGAAAATGTCTTTAATTTTTAATCAATTTATTATTAGATTTAGATTATATGGAGCATCCACCATACAAGTCCCTGTGTGTATGCTGTTTCTATAGTAACAATAATGTATTCAAATGAGCACGGTAATATAAACCCGTGATTTGCCTTGCAGGTATAATGACCAATATAGTAAATTAATCAACACCTTCTGGCCAATCAGATTTGAGAATTCATGAAACGCTGTGCTATAAATAAAATGAATAAGCGGTATGAGGTTTGTGGGGGTAGAGGATGCAGAAACGGTATAGTAGTCATTAATGTATTCTAAACCTGATCAGTTATCCAGACATGACTCCATATACAAATAAATGCATTGTAATGTACTATATTAGTTTTATCTCAATTTGGCCATTTGCAGACTTGTGTAAATATACAATGTAGCCTAGAGTGCTACAAATGCCCGGAAAATGTATTCAAACTGTGTAAAAAATTAAGTGGAACATGCTCTTTGTAGAAGATGTGACATCAGAGTCTATTACAATTTGAGACTTTCTAAATGGCAAATGGACCGAGAGTGGTGTGTCATGGCAAAGCAATAGTACAACGTATACACCATGTAGGCCAGATGATGAATATAGTGCATCGTAGTATAGTACATAGTGTGCGATTACAGACATAATGACTCCATTTGCATCATACACATATACTTTCATTATATTTAAGGCTTTATCACAGACATACTAAGCGTTGAATTGTCCTCTCCTGTGGTCAAGTGGCTGGTCTTCGATTATTTGAATATTCAGTGCCTGCAGGAGATTTGTTCTCTCTCTCTCTCTCTTTCTCTCTCCTTGTTCTTTGTAAATAAGCTCTGACCTTTTGCTACATAATCATTTCCTGGAGGCTGCACACACACTGCTTGTT
Source organism: Parauchenoglanis punctatus (assembly GCA_030068025.1). NCBI lineage: Eukaryota > Metazoa > Chordata > Actinopteri > Siluriformes > Auchenoglanididae > Parauchenoglanis > Parauchenoglanis punctatus. The sequence goes on along the minus strand of JAQQZU010000003.1, from coordinate 6,392,431 downwards.
TACTCCATCATAAGGATCACCTCCAGACAAGACCTCTTCCTGCTCTTGCATCACTCTGTGCTCTAGCATCCTTCTTTTCTCCACCTCCCTCTACCACCCTTCTCTCTCTCCCTTCTTGTTTTTTCCTATCTTACTGTTTGTTCATTATGACTGTCTCTTTTGATGGTTTGAGGGTGGAGCTGCTGTCATGCTACTTGTTTAGAAGCTTGTACCAATATTATAACTGACTAATTAGAGGAGGGGCAAGTAAACATTAAAATCAGCTTTTCAACCCTGAGGGAGAAGGGAGATGAATTTGCTGGAGATCTTTAAATAAAATTTAATTTAGTCATTTTATCTGCGTTGATCTTGGGTGTATGTGTTTTATATACTTGCTTTGTTCCTGGTCAGCCTCACGACTCAGCCCCTGCAGAATGTAGGCATCTTATTGGTTAGAATCATATGCCAGTTACTTTCATGGGTAGGAGTTAGCTAGATTGAGGTTTTCCTTTAATTATAATTGGTAGCTATTTGGCAAGCAAAAAAGAAAAACACCATCCATATATTACATATTATATATAATACATAACTATAAGAAAGTGAAAAACGAGACTGGGAAGCCATAGGACAACTAGAACCTGAAGCAGTGGCTTCATTCCATTTAAAATCTTGCCATAGAGGAGAATAGGGCACTCAGTTGGTGAGGTGTGTCAAAGAACATTTATCAAGCTTCTTGCTCAACACACTTTTCACTTTTCAACTTACTTTTCACACCTTGCCCACTAACTCCTTTTCTGAGGATAACAGGAAGCCATCACCCTAACCTATAGGGAATGCTGGATGATAATTCCAAAGGACACCATATAACAGGAGGAGCAACGGCTTTAAGGTAGAAAGAGGACTTCCAGCTCTGGGTTCTGTAAGGGCTTCCAGTCTCGTTGGGGCATCCTTGCCCAGAGCCCCAGACACCCATTGACATGCAGCTGGTGAGTGAATTCAGACTGTCATCATGCTAAAGATTAAGGAAAGTGTTGATATACGGTCTAACAGACAACTTCCCAACATCACTTGATAGGGCATAGATACTTGCCAACACAACTACCTGTTTTCCTGATACAAGCCACAATGCCACATGAGACTGAAGTGCCACTTGGTGACCTGGTGTGTACCATTTCACTACCTAAAGATATAGTACTTCTGGTGTCTTTAAAGATACCAACTTTTTGACTGTGGCACACGTCCTGTGGCCTTGAGTAACTGCAGACTCGGAAGAGTTGGCTGCACTGGTACACACTGCCATAGAAAGAGCCTCAAGCCATCTGTGGACTTAAGACTTGAGTGATAAGTTTTGCTGGTTCGTAGGAACTGTTAGAGGGCAGCACTGCCTGTTGGACTTCACCTCTCCTTCTATAGCCCTGCTTCCATATTCTGCATTATGTTTGATTCTAGTTGCTCTAATCTAAGGGGGTAGTCTTAGGAGGAGCTACTTTCATCATCATTCCTGCTCTTGCTCTCTCTCTCCCTTCCCTCAACCCCCCCTTCCTGATCTTACCCTCCTCCCTCCCTCTGTTCCTATTCATGCTCCCTATCCTTCTTTCATCCAATTACAATTCCCAATCTTCATCTAGTCTCCTTGCATTCCTCTCTCCTTCCATCCCTCTCTTACTTCCTTCCTCCTATTAATCTTTATCCCTTTATCCCTCTATTCCTGCTCTTGCACTCCATTTGTCTTACTGGTCTCTCTTACTTATCCTGCTCTGCTCTCTTACTTCATTCCTGTTCTTTTCATCATTCCTTGCTGCTTTCACTCCCCATCCTACTGTCCTGCTTGCCCTCATTCTTTCAGTTCCTGCTCTGCCCACCCATCCCTCCCTCACGCCATGCCCCTCTATCCCATCTTGTTGATGGCACTCACTATATGTATCTCCCTCTCATCCCTTTCTCCAGCCATCCTTCTCACCTTCATTCTCTTGCTTCGTATACTCCACCCCCCCCCCACCCCCCCGTATTCCACGGGGGTCATATCTTTAATTATTCTGTGATAATTAGTCCAACAGGGCATTTTCAACTGCATTGGTATATGATGGTTCAGGTTAGGATGCTTAGTGTGTAAGAGTAAGAAGAGTGTACAGAGGTAATCGGTATGTGGGCCATCACTCTCATAGCAGTATCAATGGACTCTAACCAGAAAGAGATAGGGAATAAACAAATCAATTGCACACATGGCATGAAATTTCTTTAATGAGTTATACACTATTAGCATGCAGCAGACATTCTGGACAATTCAGCTGTTCAAATAATTTAAGTATAAAGAATATGCTTTTATTTCTATTTCATATCAGGATACTGCTAACAATTGAAATAATTTATTTTCTATCTATTCTATACCTATCCCATCATATATCTAGCTATATGTTGATTCATGATTTTGGAACCTACCACATTTCAGACATATTAACAGTATGTTGATGGTCATTGTCAAGAACTAAAAAGAGGCTTTTTCTCTTTCTTATTAAACCTTCCTATGGTAGATTTAGAGTCTTAAACATCTGATGCAGCCTCAAAGAGGCAGTTCAGTGAGCCGATGCTGTTTTATCCTCAAAATGATTGACGCCAGAAGGAATTCCAGTTCAGCTGTTAACACATTTGTGTGCTTAGAGCTGACACATTGACACACATAGCAGTGCGTCTCTGTGTTAAACAAATGGTTCGTTGAGCTGCAACTTGCTTGCAAATCAAATAAAAGCTCTCCATAATCCTGTAAAGAAGGACAAACACTGTTTCAGTTTAGAAGAAGAGAAGCTGTCACTGCTGAATGAGTTTGGATTTAAATTCACCTCAGGAATGAAAGCTAATTGAAAGAGTTGAGTGATTGGAAGAGTATCTGGAGTATATACAGTGGAGTTCAAAAGTCTGATATCTGGTCATTTTTTATTTTTTTAAAAATGGGAAATAAATACATTATAAATTTGAAAAGTTTAAAATAAAGAAAGGAAATAAACAAAGAAAGAAAAGAGAAGAAATATTCTATAACTTGAACATTCACTATTTAAGACAATTTCTAGATCACTGTTTAAATGTAACCAAATTTGTGACATTGATCGTATTTGTGTAATCGATCTGAATTTCCTTGAGTATTGTTCCTTCCATTGAAGCATATATTCAGACAACACTCCAGTGGATATGATCTTAAATGGATCATCAGGTTTTATACAAATCTGTGGAGTCCATGCCAGCTCAAGTGCATGCCTGTCATTAAAGCAAAAGGAGGACATACCTAATGCTAAGATTTTTCACTCATGGCTGACAGCATAATCTGTAATGAAGTATTGATTTAGAAAAGAATAAAAAAATATACTAGTGGCCTCAGAGAAAGAGAAAGAGTTTTGGATCCTACTGTAGATTTTTATTCACTAAAGCAGGGCTTCTCCAAATATTTTATAGTCAGGATCCCCTTTGACTGTAAAATAAATTCAATTTATTGGAGAAATAGAGTATTTTTTATTAAAAGAAACAAAATCGGTGCCTTGTGTGTTTGTTTTTCCTTACTGTACTAACGTGTTCAGCAGGGTCATTTAGACTGATGGTGCTCATAGGCCCATTCCCAATTTCCTCCCTTAGCCCTAGCACTTGGCCGTATCATTCTGTTTTGTATGCTACCATGTAGGGTAGGGTGTTTCTTTTGGGGATTGAGGGTAGTGGTCATCTAGCCCTCCAGATGGCCCTGAAAAGGACTTTTTACGGATGCAGAATCCAAATGGAGTAGTAGGAGAAAATTCCCAGAATGTGTTGTGAACTGAAGCAGTGTAACACAGGCCATGGCTAATGATGTGGGAAAAGAAGCTAATAAATGTGGTATACCTTTGCAAATAATCATGAAAAAAAATTACATTTGTTGTAATTTCTTAGTTTAATGTAAATGCAAAGAACTATGTATTTGGACCGTTATAACAAGCATCACAGAAAATAATGATTTGTGAGTGACAGAACCGTTACATATTTCCATGTCCCATGTATGAAGCTGAAATTTTCCATGGACAGGACTACACTGAAATAGCCAATATGTAAACTGATGACATAACAAGTGGTGTCCCATTTCCTTGGTAAGGATTTCAACTCCTTCCCCTGTAGCTACGTTTTGAAGGTTGAGGGCTCTCCAGAATTTGGCGAAGTGGGTGGAATTGGGATTGGGCCTTAGTTTCTAACTTAGTGAACATCCATGAGCAATTTGCTTTTTATTATGGGTCTCTGTGAAATGCCATAAATGTAAATATGTAAACAGTGCTTGTTTGTTTTTATTCCGAGGCTTTCCACCCATGGAACCAATTTTTATTTAAATGATCATTAGATTCCATTTGACATAATCTATTAGCCTAATAACTTTGAAAATGTTGGGCTGTGACTTCCATCAGTCTAGGCAAAAAACAACTAACCAACCAAACAACTAACCAAACAAACAAAAACAAAAAAAAAAGAAAGAAAAAAAAACGTCACACAGAGAACCCAGTCTCTAACATACACTATCATGATCTCAATTCAGGTCTGTGAATTTTTACAGTAACTATGAATGACTAAGTGTGATGTAGGTGGGAATTATTTTTTATTTTTGTATTTCATATAAAGTAAATTGCAAGAAAATTTACAAATACTAACGCTACCAATTTAACTCCTTTAATTTTAACGTTCATAAATTTTCCAATAAAAAGACCAACATACAATGTCATCAAATACAGTAATCTGATGATGTATTGTACACTCATGTGTGATGGTGAAGACCTTATGAAGTCTGATGGAGAGTGTAAATCAAAACAGTGGTCATGAAAAGACATTAGGCCACTGTTTTAAGCCAAAAAAAGTTGTCTCCTTGACAGAAGGCAACTTTCCTCATTAAATATTAACAAATATTTTAATTAAATTAGCCAATAAAAGCCAACAATCACTACATAAGACTACCGTATAAATATGGGTAAATCTAACAATAGTGAACAAATTGTGAGGTTGCAGAATTAAGTATTAATTATATTAATATAATTATTATAAGTTAACACTGTGGCCCTTATTCAACAAATGTGCATAGAACTGAGCAGAGATTTGATTGTAGAAAGTGACATACAAACAGTTCTTTCTCATGCCTCATTCATGAAAATGTTTTACATCAACATTAAAATGAGTGGTTATTTGAGCACAAATAATGAATCAGCATCAGCTGCAGGGAGGCATGTTCCAACATACTAATCCGGTATTTATGTATTTATGTATCATGTTATGCACTCACTCATATGCTTCTAGCTACCATGAAACATGCCCTCATTTGTGCAGATATGAGCCAATAAAAGGAAAGATTCTGCAGCCTAACCAGATCTAAGAAAAGAAAGAACCATCCAAAATTAACAGGGGAAAATATTAATTAAGCTGACTCAGAAGTGTCTAGTCCAATAACAAAGAAAACTGTAATGGAAGGTTATCTTTTTTTTTTTTTTTTTTTTAAATATAATGCTATTTAAGGCATAATTGGGTGAAAAATTCAGCTTACCTTCAGGCATCTAGGTTTTTTATTCATCACAGAATTCCAATAAGTCAGATTTAATTAAAGTTTTATTTATGAATATATGTAGGTCAGCCAAGTTTCTATTCAAAAAAGCAAATTCACATTTCATTTAAATAAAACATTAAAAGAAATTAATCAAGAACTGACAATCAGCCTACAATAAAAGTCATGCCTGGTGTGTTTTAGTGTTGATATGAATTAATAGCCTCATAAACATGCAATAATCTCTGAACATCTTTGAATAGCATCTCTGCCCAAGACCGCATCCAGGTCAACGCTTCATGGTGCCTCTTCAAGGACTAATGAGCTGATAACGATCCATGTCTGAGCCTCTCATTCTCATTTACAAATTACATGTTGACACTAAACCTCATTTCCTTAATTTTAGTATGAGGTTCCTGTGTGTGCAAATGTCATTATTGTTATGTACTATGCTTCTATTTTACTTCTACTACACTACTTGCTGCAGTGTGCTGTATATACTAAGTTATTTTGCTTATTTAACTGCAAATCAAGGCTTTTACAGGTTGGTATATTATTGCACCCAAATTTACACACACGCTGGCCTGATGTGTGTTTGGTTGTATAAATACACTGTAAAATTGCTGAATAAGAAAACTGTTGGTGGAATTTGTGTGGACTCATTGTATGATCAAATTTGACCATATGACATGTTGATGAATAAAACTGTACATTCAGTATGTCTTAAGCCCAACAAAACATTTTCAAACACCAACATTCAGTTATATAATACAAGCCAACAAACATCTATGGTCACCATTAAGCATTTACCTTCTCCATAAAGCATCAATATACACCTTAAAAAATTAACAACAAATACCAACATTGAAACAAACAAACAAAAAAAACTTTCCCCAAACACACCAATATTTACCTTCAAAAACCAACTTTCTCCAAAAGACACAGCAACATTCAACTTCATAAAATCAGCTTTCTCCAAAATACTCACCAACATTCAACTTCATAAAATCAGCTTTCTCCAAAATACTCACCAACATTCAGCTTCATAAAATCAGCTTTCTCCAAAATACACACCAACATTCAGCTTCATAAAATCAACTTTCTCCAAAACACACACCAACATTCAGCTTCATAAAATCAACTTTCTCCAAAATACACACCAACATTCAGCTTCATAAAATCAGCTTTCTCCAAAATACACAGCAACATCCAGCTTCATAAAATCAGCTTTCTCCAAAACACACACCAACATTCAGCTTCATAAAATCAACTTTCTCCAAAACACACACCAACATTCAGCTTCATAAAATCAACTTTCTCCAAAA
>JAQQZU010000003.1:6355625-6381309 GCA_030068025.1 Parauchenoglanis punctatus | reverse complement strand
GCTTCATACATTCAACTTTCTCCAAAATACTCACCAACATTCAGCTTCATACATTCAGCTTTCTCCAAAATACACACATACATTCAGCTTCATACATTCAACTTTCTCCAAAATACTCACCAACATTCAGCTTCATACATTCAGCTTTCTCCAAAATACACACCAACATTCAGCTTCATACATTCAGCTTTCTCCAAAATACACACCAACATTCAGCTTCATAAAATCAACTTTCTCCAAAATACACACCAACATTCACATCTCAAACATCATGTGGACTGTAGAGGAACAAAGGACAACATTTACCATCAAATCAAGAAACTCCTAACATCTTCCATGAAACACCACCAACTACCAATATATATGCAGTCCAACATTCACCCGAAACACCATCGTTATCCAATTAATTGTAACACAGCCTTGTGGTTATAGTGTGACCAGTAACCAGTGTGAGCTTGTTATAACTTTTTTTCATCCTCTAGGTTTACAGATGTTTGTTGAAGCAGATCAAATCATTGTGCTCTAGGCATTACATCCCATCCACTATTATCATTATTAAACAGTCTGCAGCTGGTTTTGCATCCAGATGTTCACACCTGGTCCTCATGTCACCTGTCCTTAATCTCTCTGACTGACAGTGAGTGAAATCTCAGTAGTGCATGTTAAGCAGAATGCATCAATTTCCATATCGTGCATTGTCTATGGCAGGGCTGGCCAGAACCCTGAAGAGATCCTGGGTCATGGGTGCCATCTGTTCTTCACAGTGGTCAATGAAACCTCCACAATGTTCATGCTGCCTCTCTAACAAGGAATTGTTAAGCTTTTTTTCTTTCTTTTTTAAAGATTTTCACAATTCTATCATTCATTATTTAAATCTGCACTTACACCTGGTGATAAAAATAATGCTAACACTACCTGCATCTGACAAGCTGTGATCAGACAATTAACAGAGTAGCTTTTGAGTATTAATATCTGCGACCAACTGGTTTGAAAATATATTTATGAAATGCTCACACTTTTTCCCATTCATGTTTTTCTTTTCACATGATGTTAAAAGAGCTAATTTACAATACACTTGCCCTACTATGCAATACAGTGGACTACAGTAACTTACAAAGTCAATCATTTTCTTAATTAGATTTTTACTAGGAATGCATTGATACTGATTCTGGTATTGGAAAACAGTCCAGTCCTGTGCTATTTCACTAATACATCTGATATCATGTGATACGATTTGACTTAGTGTACATTGTTGTGCTAATGAGCAGATGACACAACAATGATCTGAATGTATTTCATGATTGATGATGACCATCAAATCAAAACAGCTTGCAAACTGTGCGCTAAAATAAATCAAGAACAGACAACAGCTTCAGACAATACACATATGGTTTTTAAAGAGTGTCTTTAATAGAGAGTGGGAGGGTGGCTGGCCTGAGGGTGCAGGGCAATATTAGTGAGGGTGGTCATTAAAAATGAGCTTAAGGTGCCATGAATTGTGTGCACACAAAGGTGATCACAAGCATGTGCAGAGAAACTGTTGAGTGTGAGAAAGCGTACTTCAGTTCTTGCAAGCACTGAGACACGCCTGCACAACAAGATCATCACTTTCCTGATATTACTCACTGATGTAACTCTGTGCACTTGCCCTCACACTCTCTTTCAAAGATACACCATGATATCTTAAATATAAAACTCAACACAAGGAATTAATTGTGTCTAAATAAATAATATAACATAACTAAATAATATCGCATGGCACCTGTGATTGCTTACTACTAAGTTACTCATTTCATTTCAATATCAGTATTGGTATCAATTACCAAAAAAAAAAAGTACTCATACTCATCCTTGGTCTAAAAAAAAGGGGAGCTATGCATCCCTACTGTTTATTTGCAGCTATAGTGTCTGTGGTGGGTTTACCACTGACTCCAAAAGAAAGAACAATGTTACTTCTTCTATTTGGGAAATTTTCTTACTTGTTTTTTTCCTGCCATTTTCTTTTAGCCGAGTTAACATCAGCTCTAGCAAAGTACCAATGAGAATTAGCAATCTGCTTACTGAACTTTACCCCAACACAGAAACCCAACTGGCTTCTTTCCTGCTCACTGAGCATGAGAGAACCATGCAGCATATTTAGCATTTTAGAAACACTGTTCTGGTGTAACTGTTCTGTTTGGTAATAGTTGAATGTCACATTTTTTAAAAATGTTTTTTGAAAGGAATGAGAATGAGCATAGTAGCTTCAATTACACCTACAACTAAAACGCCAGATCTCTTCAGTTTCTGACAATGTTTTCTATGTTTGTATGAAAAATCTTGCATATAAATGGAGAAAATATGACAGTGTAAATCTTATTTCGCTGAGCTTCACCTCATAAACCTGCGTGCCCATATGGCCAAGTGATACTATCAAATTAAATGAGAGGAGAGCAAAGCATAGCAGAGCACTACTGATCAGGGGTGGGTCACCCATAAACAAGCAGCCTTCGTGAATAATGTACAACTTACAGAAAGACGTATGTTACGTTCAAGCCTGTTTTGCATATGAATGAATAATTCTTTGTTGACTCCACCCAGCCCAAGTCTGGAGAAGGCTGCATGACTCAATAGACAATCAATTAAATAACAGGCTGGAGGTAAATTTAATACATGAATTAGTGACATAAACAGCAGAAACAGATAGCGATAGACAGGATTTATAAATAGCAGATGATAGAGGAACGGTTGAATAATCAATAGTTTGGAAGGGCTACATGGAACAGAATGGGATACGTTAGGGCTGACTACCTTGAGTAATTTATGTGTGATATGGTAGTTTAGTGGTTAGTGTTATTGCTGTGCGGTTTCAAGTTCTGGGTGGTGCAGTGGCTAGCACTGTTGCCTCACAGTAAGATGGTTCTGGGTTCCAACCTGTCAACCGATTGGATCCTTTCTGTTTGGAGTTTGCATGTTCTCCACATGTCTGTGCGGGTTTCCTCACACAGTCCAAAGACCTGCAGATTAGGTCAACCAGCTATTCTGAATTGCCATAAGTGTCGTGGTTGTACGTCTCTGTGTTAGCCTTGTGATAGATTGGTGACCTGTCCAGGCTGTACCCTGCCTCTCACCTGAAGTCAGTTTGGATTGGCTCAAGTTTTCCTGCCACTCTGACAGATAAGAGGTATAGATAATGAATGGATGGATGGGATCAGGTTCTTGGGTGTGAGCCTGAGCTCGGGTGAATATGTGGAGTTCAATTTTAGTGACGGTTTTGTCAAAGTAATGACCAAAGAGTGTACAAAATCTATGTTTAAAAAAAAAAAAAGTTAATTGAATTTATGTAATTCAAATGTCTACATCAGTTCCACACATATGAAATATTTTACCTTTAACATCAATTAATTTCTTACATTTAACTTTTTGGTTCCACGTAAATATATTTATATTAATACATTTTTAAATGTAGTTTATTTCATTTGTCTTTGTTCAGCTAACATGATTATATATAAAAAAGGCGTAACCCCACATCAGCCAAATTAGTGAAGCACAAGCGCCACATAGCGAAGTACTTAGTAAATTACAAATGGGGCAGGTTACTCATGACTTTACAAGGTAGTTTATGTACTATGTTAGTTACAAAGGGCTTCAAGAAACACTTGTAAATTAAAGAACATTCTAATTAATGAAATAATAAAACTTATGGTTATGAATGTTTTGGAATCCCACAATGGTGTTGGTTGTTAAAGTTACCTAAATCACCCCTATTTTCTGTTTTTTGTGAACACCTTGCTAGATACTATACTCACCAACACACCACGCAACATTTGTGACTCGTGTGTAAAAACAAAAGCACTCTGCTCTGTCATTCCTACACACTTTTCACGCATTAGAAGAGATCACGAGTTGTTTATATTGCCCAGGAGATACTGCTGTCAATCAATATGCACTCCCACACCCACCCAGTTGTGAAAAGGCAGAACTCCTGTACCTCTTTGTTATAATTAAATCGCAGTTCGGAATATAGATTTATTGCAATTACAAATAGTAAATGCTTGACAGATCATTAGTACCACAAAGTTTTTTATATATATTCAAATGAGCATTTATACTGTAATTCCCCACAGAAGTCTGAGCTAGTCTAAGATCAAGTTAAACTATGCATTATTACTATGCTTAAAAACTAAGCCCCAAAACCAACAAGGATCTTTTCAGGACAATTTTTCCCCAATGTACATTCAAAAATAGGAACTACATCTCAAAACTAATCTATATTATATTATATTATATTATATTATATTATATTATATTATATTATATTATATTATATTATATATCATATCATATCATATATCATATCATATTAGATAAATTATATGTTAGATTAGATTAGATTACATGTTAGATTCAATAAGAATAGATTAGATTGCAATGGTTTCATTTTGGTTCTCTGGTTTCCTCCCAGTGCCGAGCAACATGACAGTAGATTGATCGGCTAAGATAAATTGCCCCATGTGTGAAGGAGTATATGTGTGTGTGTGTGTGTGTGTGTGTGTGTGTGCGCGTGTGTGTGTATCCTATAATGGATTGGCATCCAATACAATGTTTGTTCCTGCCTCATGCCCAGTGTTCCCAAGACAGCTTCTGAATCCACCATGATACATGTTTCTCAAGATACATAGCTATGATACGACATGATATACAATTACAATACCCCAGCATGGTTAAATGCTCAAATCTGATTGGTCAGAATTTATGCATAATTTACATATAACAGCACATGTAGTTCTGGCAGTAACATGAATGTTAATATTAATTCACTCATCATAATAACTTCCTGTAGTAACAGCTCATACACAGAAATCTATATCTGATATATAATCTACATAATCTGAGAATAATACAAAACAAATTTGATAATGGGATGTTGTTTAGCAAAGTAAACCTTATCGTTGATGTGGTGAAGTTTTTTGTTAGGAGACATTTATTTAACATTTATGGGAAGAGTAAATATCCAATGTCCTGCCTAAACTGTCCAGTCCACCATTGGAGCCAACATTGAAGCTATCCAGCACCTTCATATTAAATCAGATCCTTCAAATCCTTAACTGTGAGCAGAATGAAAAGTGAAGCGCTACATCATTTTAGTAAGCTAATGTAAGACAGACACATGACTGCAGCAGCTTTAATCCTGGGATGCTGCGACAGAGCAAGTTTAGTCCATGTTCATTGCAGGGATGTGAGGCAATGGAGACAGCTGGACCAGAGAGCAGCAGAGAAATGCTGATATTTGACTTGACTGATGGGTCGACATACTCCGGATCTGACAGCTCTGACACAGATACTCCTTCCTGGCTTCAAGTGGAGCAGGTCCTGTATTATTTAAATGCACTGTAAAAAATACTGACATGACTCTTAAAATATAAATTTCCTTGTAAAACTAAAAAAAGATTGATTTTGAAATGAAGATTTCATTTACGAAGCCCAAAACAAACCTCAAAGATAATTACAGATGTATTGACTGTAATACAAATATAGTACATAAAGTAACAGTGATCCAATTTCAGTGTTTAGTTGAGATTTTATGTCAAACAGAAATGCATAGAAAATCAGTGGCACTCCAGTTATGCAAACTCATAATATTCATAAATAAATAAATAAATATGATAAAATTAATAAGATATAAATAAATAATAAATAAATAAATAAATAAGATAAAAAAGGAATTTCAGATTTTATAAGAATAAGCCCAATCCTAAACCTATTTTTAATCACTCTGATTAATAAAAAAAGTATGAATTGGCAAATCTGATCATATAGGAAACCAGATCATATTAAGTTGAGCAAGGATGATTTGGTTGGATTAATTTGAACTGTATATAAATGAAAAACAAAAACATGAAAACATGAACACAAATGAGAAATTTAACCATTACCTTAAACTTCTTAACTTTTTATATAAACTGAGTAATGCGAATTGCTGCAAATTTGCAAACAACATTTTTTTCCTTTTTTTTTTTTGACATTTTGTAAAAGCCAAAATTGGGAGGGTTACATTAGGAAGGACATCCGGCAGAAAAACTGTTTCAATTCGAAGATGCAGAAGATGGATGATCTGATGTGGGGAAGAAGAAGAAGAAGAAGAAGTAGAAGAAGAAGAAGAAGAAGAAGAAGATTTAGTCAAAGCCTGATTGACACCTCTATGCCTAGGAGGATGATATCTAACACATGTTTTCTCCATGACTCTTAAGCCATTTTTGTGAATTCTAATAAATTTTAAACATATTGAGACCAATGTTTAAAGAATAAAAAAAACATTGAAGACATGCTATTATAGAAAAATAATCAACATGATGGTGTGATGTGAGAGAAAATATTCAAAAGTGTTTTATTCCTTTTATACTACTACAATTTGACGATAGTTAAATTTTTATTATTGAATGTCAAGTCCATTTTATTATTTATAAAGTTTATCAAGTTCGTTCCACTTGACACTCGTTCCTTCCCCAGCCTCTTTGTTTTTTTATTTTTTGAAGTTAATAAGGCAAAACCACAGCTTGTCATTTTCCCAAGATTCCGGCAGTCCTCTTCCCTGATGATTGTCCTGAACAATATACAGCAACAGCTTCAGCTCTGACTGTTGAAGTGCTGGCACTGGAGACTCCTTCCAAAAATTGAAAATCTTCACCATATTAATGATTATGAGTATGTTTTTATGTTTAGATTATTTAGAATGTTGGCTATACAATTTTGTAAGTTGCTATAATAGAAATGTTAATGCATTAGAAAGATCTCATTCATACAAACCTGTGATTTGCCTTAGAGCCAGAACTACTGTCAGCAGTGTTGCTATAGAAAATGAATCCATTCCATCTGACCAATCAGATTCAAGAATGCAACTATGCTGTGGTTAAGTTTAATTGATTCATTTGTTGGACACTTTCTTCCAAAGCAATTTTGAATACAAGCTCAGAGCTTATCTGTTGCAGACATCACTGCAGCTCGCTAGTAGTCTTGAGAATTTAAATCATAACCTTTGGGTCAGAAGATCAGAACCTAGACCCCCTAAATCCCTGGCTTTTTCTGCCAGGTCCTGACTTGCATTCCTTATACTCATAACTACATACTTTTTGTATTAGTTTCACTGCAGTTCTGAAAGATTCGTAGTAGTAACTCAATAAAATAATTCAAGATAAAATAAATAGTAAACCAGGATGGTCATTGTGCAGGGTGTTTTCAATTTCTTTTTGTTTTCTTGGCACTCACTGAAATAAGGATTTTAATTCATATTCCCATTATAATATTTTTAGAATTATTTTTAATTGTTGATTCATGGTTCACCAATAAAAAGGCTAGAATATTCAAATATTCATAAACACAAATATGAAAAAAAATAAAACCCTGCCCATTACAGTACATTTCAGCATGAACAAAGTTGAAAAAGAAGAATAAGTATACTATATACTATGTTACTCTGCTATTCTTCTAAAAATGTGATCAACATATTGTATGCAGAAGTCAATTTTGGATGATTGAACTGCTAAAATCCTGCTGATTTTTTCCCCTCTTCATGTCATCCTTCTTTACTGGTACACATCTGAGTCAATTTTGGTTCCAAAAGCAATCTGACACGATGAGAACAAGCAAGGAGAAAAATGTGAGCTTTTTGTAAAAAAAAAAAAAAAAAGAAAAGAAAGAAAGAAAGAAAAAAGGCATTAGTGTTAAACATCATGTGTGTGCATTTAACATATAAAAATTCCAAACAATGAATGAGAGCTCTCTACATGGATGCAGGACTTAACCACTGAGATATCAAACCATCACACCATAAACACAAACTCATAGTTTCAGTCTTTTGCTATCACTCACTTACACGAAATAGCAAAGAGAACATAGCATGAATTAGTGCTAGCAACAAAATGCTGTAGTGTTGCTACACAGCCATATGCTGTAATGTAAAAAAAGACTGATCCACCCACTCAGCACACTGATGTGCAGCTTCTAAAATTGGTTCTCTCGCTTTTCTCATGTTATCCCTTCATCTGCCTCATCCAAAGCTCTGTTGCTGGATTCGGGCTTGATGTTGGAAACCCCCTGAGGAAGCAGGAGAGAATGAAGAATGTATAAATGTTTAATGCCTCGCCAACATTAAAACAGAAATGGGAGGTTAATATGGAGTGTCACACATATCAAATCCCAAAGTTTCACTGAGCCATGGTTCTCACACAACTGCAATTTAAGGGAATTACTGAATCAATTAATTGCAATGCTAATGGATCAGCGGCACCTCCTGGACCAATATTGCAGTTTATTTCTCTTTTGTTTCATCATATCGGGGATAGTAATGCTTTCCAATATTCATTTTTTTTTTTGCTCTGGATGGCTGCCAAATTCTACACTGGCAGTGGTTCCAGGCTGTGTTTTATTGTGGATGGCAAAAAAACAAAGAAAACATTTAAAGCTTGAATTTTTTTAATGCTTGGTTAATCCATGGGAAATAAGGATTATAAAAACAAAAAAATAAACAAAGCAAAACAATAAAATAAAATACAAAAAAGGTTACCTTGTAAGTTTAGGTTAAGGTGTTGGGGATGTTAATAGGAATTATACTGTCATTTATTTTGTAGCTAGGTTGGTTGTAGCATTAATATATTTCTGAAGAAGCTAGCAGACAGAGGCTAAAGTATAATGATGACAATGGTGTTCTTGTTAGATTTTTCCTTATCATCCATAAAGAGTTAACATCGCACACACAGAATGGAGTCCAGGTGGAGTCTAACCATCAGGTACAGAGACGTGACAGTCATGTAAGATGAGAAAACAACATGCAGCTGCTTAAGTAGTGTAGAGTAGTGGAGACAGAAATTTGGCCTCAAACTTCCACAATGCATGCAGCTCATGGCAGACAATCATCTTTGCTAGTTAGCGATCTACAAGATAGCAAGCACAATGGCATATTAGCATGATGGTTGAAACTTTAGAACCTGATCTGTTTGCATTGCATGAGTTCCTCAGGATGAATTTTTCCTTTAACACAATCTACGTCTAGTGAAAGCACAAACCATCGGTTCAACATCGGCAGGTATTGCTGTTCCTCTCTGTATCCAGGATGTAAGTCAGTAATTCCAAATTATTTAAAATAATTAGCAGTCAAATGCAGTTTACCCATAGCAGCACTGCTATACTTTGCATTGGTACCACAAATTTACATCATTAAAATTTAACTATAATCTTGAAGGATTCAAATTATTTACTTGTTTCTGAACATTTGATTTTACATACAGTATATATTTTTTTTGCTACACATCCACAAAAACACTCGCCAAGTCACTTTAAATACTGACTATGGAAGAACATTAATGGTATTGGAGACCCTGGGCGAAAATCAATTTTGCCTCCAAAGCTCACCTTATCCCTTGCAATGGTAGTCTGTTGAGCTAACTTGCAATGGTTAACTTGTTGATGGTGGACAGCGTCTCTCCATCCCCCATCTCTCTCTAAAATGTTTTACAGTATAATCACACTATCTGGTGTCTCCTAGATGAGTATGGGTTCCCTTCTGAGCCTGGTTCCTCTCGGGGCTTCTTCCTCAAGTCACCTCAGGGAGTTTTTTTTTTCCTTGGCACTGTTGCCTCTGATTTGCTCATTAGGGATACATTTCAAAAATGTAAATGTATATCCAGATTTCTGTAAAGCTGCTTTGTGGCAATGTCAACAGTGTTAACAGTACTATATAAATAAAATTGAATTGAAATGAATTGAACTTTTTTAGTTAACATTAGCTTCTACCCTTCTTTCCAATACTTAGCTTGGTAGCACGCTGCATCTAGCTAGTAAGACTAAGCATGTTTTTGGTAAACTTGTAAGACTTGAATATAAGTCTAGCTTATATAAGAGATAATATACTGTTGGTGAGTAAGAAAAGAAGCTTTAGCTCTTTTGTTTTTGGGGAATAATTATGAGGTCCAATTTTCCTACTATAAACTCCATTGTAACTGAACTAGCAATGTGGCATATTGTGACATCACAGTAGCACACAACTGCTCACACGTCTCTTAGGAATAACAAAAACATCACCAACCGAAAAATTACAACAGAAATCACTAATCCCATTGTTAATAATTCAATATAAGCATATTTACCAAGAGTGGACTTACCATTTAAATTGACCAAATGACAAATTGTCTGCTTGACTAGCCAGGCTAATGGTTTTATTGTGTCAGAGGTACGATCCTGATCACCAGCTCAAACAACCAGCTAGTATTAGCAGCATTTAGCTTGAAGTTGTTTCTTTAAGTAATTATTGTAACGACAGATTTTTTAGCCTTCATATGTGGCTGTAAAATAATTTCAATACTAAATAAAATGTCACTATCCAGTTCTGTTAGCTGCAGAAAAGGAAAAAAAAAAGATTTGGCTGGCTAAAATGATGTTCAATCTTATGTCCATCTGTATGCTGTGTAATAATGTTGACTAGTTAACTAGATAGCTAGATTTCTACTAAATGCTCTAATCCTCCTTTCTGAAAGTATGATGCGTGCACCCGTGGGGGTGCTCGGACTGCCTCTAAGGAGTGCGCAAGGCAAAAATTATAATGGTGGAAATTTAAAAACATGATATGTAAAAATCTAAAATAAACTGTTTAAAGTGTTTGGGTTTTTTTTAGTTTGCAAACATTAAAAATATTACAAAATTTCAGTATGCTGTAGTCTAATGATTAGAAATGGTTAAAACTGGGACAACATGGACATGCAAAAATGTTGTTCAGGTATTGGGGCAGGGAAAATGGAACAGGACCAGGAGGAGAATGAGGAGAGAAATGGTAAAGGAGGATTGGGGAGGAGCGCATAGCATAGCTCCATTATCAAGCCTGGGAGGGAAAAAAGACAAGGAGACTGAGCCACCACAACATGCTGGGAAAATCGAAAATATGTTGACAACTATTTCAGTTTAGTGTTCAGTTGGATTGGTGAGCTGATTATCAAAAGAAAAAGTGCGCTGTCTCAAGCACGCTTATTTACATTACCACTTGCACATTAAACATGCCTATCTTAAAGAAAGGCCAGTTACTATGTTTAAAACAAAGTTGGAAGATCTAAAGAAGACCCAAAAATAACTGCAACTACATGTTGGCATGCAACTGCAGTCAAATAAAAAGCATTAAGAGTATCAGATCTGGTTAGTTATGGAATTGCCAGAAAGGGCCTACCTCACACCATTGCTGAAGTTTTCCGCTTACCAGATGCAAAAGATCTGGTGGAATGCTTGACTGAGGAAAGGGAAGCAAAAAAAAAAAAAATTGAACCTGATCTCACTTTTCAAAGGTATTTTGATACAATATCTCCATGTTAGTTCATCACACGAAAAGCAGCGAGTTTATCTCTGCAAGTCGATGAGTCAACAGATGTTGCAAGCCTAGCTAATCTATTGGTCTACATTCGTTACCTTTTTGAAGGCACTGTGCATGTGTTTTTGTTCTGTCACCCAATTACTGCTTCTACAACAGGAGACGACATCTTCAATTTATTTGACAACCTTATGTGGAACACTGGAATCAAATGGTGTGCTGTATAACAGTACGCACTGACAAGGCCAAAGCGATGACGGGGAAGCACACTGGACTCATAGCTAACATTAAGAAAGTCTGTCCATCCATTTGCTGGTTACGGTGCAATGTTTATAGCGAGGCCTTCACAGCCAGAAACATGACAGATTACCTACTCTCTGTCCCGAATGATTAATTGAAGATCATCAACTTCATTAAAGCCATCCCCTTAAATTCAAGGCTCTTTCTATCAATGTGCAAAGTACTTCCACTACACACCGAAGTGGTGCTATCACGGGGCAAAGTGCTGACAAGGCTATTTGAGCTGCGACATGAACCTCAGCAGTTCTTTGAATACAACCTGTTTTTGTTGGCATGACAAGGAGTTTCTGCAGAAGCTTGCTGACAGGTCTCTGTTCTAAATAAACTGAATTTAGGCTTGCAGGGAGTCTGTGTTACCCTTTTCAACTCACATGACAAGGTCGACGCCATGATAAAGTTACTATTCTAGCTACTATTCTGGGCAATCTATGTGAATGGGAATACCCACATGTGTTTCTGTTCCCTTCACACGAAGAAATCAACATGGTCATAGGTGTATATGTGAAAAGTCTAATCATGGTGCATATGAACCATCTTGCTGAGGAGCTACGGAAATACTTCCCACCTATGGATACATTACAGACTCGCAACCCTTTTGAAGTTTCCTCCCTGTTCCACAGCTATTGTTCCAGAAGCAGGAGCAGCTGATTGACCTGTCATCTGATGGAGCACAGCAATTACAGTTTAAATGACAGCCATTCATTAATATTTGGGCTGATGTTATGATAACATACCCTATGGTTGTGAGGTGCAGTGGTTAGCACTGTCAAGGTCCTGGGTTCAACCTTTCTATGTGACGTTTGCATGTTCGTTACCTTTGGTTTTCTCCCACATTTCCAAAGACATGCAGATTAGCTTAACTGGCTACTCCAAATCACCCATATCCCCCAACTGAACAGGAGCAGCCAAAAGAAGAAGAAGAAGAAGTTATGATGACATATCTGGTCCTTGCAAAGCAAGCCGTGAGAAGTGTCATGCCCTTCACAACAACTTCCTTGTGCAAGGTTGGTTTCTCTGCTTTGACAGCAATTAAGACTAAATATTGTCAAAGACCGGATACTGTTAGGAAAGACCTGAGGCTTAAAAATGTCTGTAATTGTGCCCAACATCAGTGAGCTTTATGCAGAGTTGCAGCACTCGCATGAGCATGGGTAAGCATTGCCATTTATCCATTGATATTACTGTGGCTATTGGCCAGTAGGCTTAATTGTTATTTTCTTGTAGCCTGCACATACATACTCATGACCATCTCTCTCTCTCGCTCTCTCTCTCTCTCTCTCTCTCTCTCTCAGCTAGCTGGGGAATTTACCCTCAGCGCCAATGACTGATCCACTTTGGTAGACTTTTCCATCCTTCAATTTTAAATCTTCTATTTTTCCACTTTTTTCTTTCCTAAAACGACATATCTGTTTCTATACGGGCCAAGTTTCCTGGCCATCCTCATACATCCTCTTTGTTCCATGACTCATGCCATGTATGACTTTATTGCAATTTGTTGTAACATTGTTGCAGTACTAAATGTCAAGCGCATCTTGTTGCGTTCTCTCTTAAGCGAATTTGGTAGTCTTCGAGTGATCTAAAGATTCTAAACTGCGATACATTATTTTTTATGTATTATTACACTTGATGAATATTTAATGTCCCTATAAATCTGTCATTGTGTAGGGCCTAACCCTGTCTTTGCCTTCAAAATTTAGTTTGTTCTTACGCTGTGCACTATTATTATTTTTTTCTGGGTTTTGCTATTTTGCTGGATGTTTGGATAAGAATGTTGAGTGTGTTTTGCCATCTCTTTCAGTCAAAATTGTTAGACTATGTGTGTTCTAATGATGATAATTGGGTTAAATAATTTTTTTATGTATGATTAAACTTGATGCAGACATTTTAATATGTCTGTAAATATTCACTTTGTAAGTATTTCCCCTTTTGATAATAATGTCTCTGAACCTGTGTGTGTTCCTCACCCTCACTCACTCTTTAAATTCTCTGGCTGTTGTGTAATTCTGTTGCAATCTGTAAATGCATTTGAATGTTGATCTATTATATTATATTGTTAATCTCCTCAACACTGTTATGGCTGTTCCAATTATTATCCATTCTTTTGCTTATTATTAAACATTGATGCCTTTATGCACCTGTAAATGTGGGGTCAACTTGGTCAGGATGTAGTGTGAAAGTTTGAGAACTGCTGCTCTTTGTGTTCACGGTGAGCCTCACAAGTACAGGAAATTCTGATAAGGCAGGGGTTAAAAAGCATTTTCCGTAGGTGTTACTGTGGTACAATGTTTATGTATATGGTGCAGGTATGGGGAAACATAATTCTGCTAGGCTAGGACTGGCACTGCTACGAAACACTTTGACACCATGTCGCATCTCTGTGGTTCCTCACAGCATAAGGTGTTAAAAAAAAATTCCTTCCCTACAGCGACGACCTCAAAACGTTTTCACCTTAACAGTGCACAGACTTAAAATGGTAGTAAGCAGGAGGAAGAAAAGAAAGACAGAACAGTCCAAGATGAAAGATCTATAATTTCCAAAGCTCAAAATAGGACACTTCTTTTCAGCAGCTTAAAATGTGCTATATAAAACATTGTTTACCAAGGTTTTGTAAGGTGCTTAAAGGAAAAAAAGCAATAGATGGAAAGGTGTTTCTTCTCATCTCTGTGGCTGAGGTTGTCACAGGAGGTAGCTTGATAAACGTAGGAAAGTGTTTGGTTTCTTTCTGTGGTCTTCTCTCTATATATCTCTCTGTCTCGAGGCCACTGTGTGTCATTGCTGTTTGAACCTCTGTTGTCTGGATCAAAGCATGCAGCAAAGAGCACAGGTTACTTGAAGTCAGTGATGTGTTGAAACACATACACACACACACAAATGCACACTCTGTGAAGAGCCGTTGGAACTCCAGCGATGGCGCCATGTGGCTCCATGATAAGCATGAGAGGTAAGTGGGCGAGGTGCGATAGGAAACATCGAGCCTTTCTACAAACGAGACCAGATCGAGAGGAATCCCTGGATCTAAACATAGCTTCAGTTATCACTCTGTTTGGGGAAAAAATAACTACGGATTCACACAAGTGATGGATTTTTTCAGTTGTTCCAGAGATGTCTGCAGTTATCCAAAACTGCCAATTGTCCCATTACTGTTTTGATGATGATAAAGAATAATTTATAAATGAGTCATTTATCAGGATAATCTTGTAGATAGTCTTGTATATCTTGTAGATCTCTAACTAGCCAAGCCAAGTCTCTGCCATGACTCAGTGCAACTGCATGCGTTATGGAACTTTGAGTCCAACTTTTGCTGTCTCTGCTATATCAATGCTCGATTTCTCATTAATATAATGTTGAAAATGATGAGTAAGAAAAGAAGTAATCCAAATTTCAGAACTGATGTATGCTGTTCTTTGGTTATTTATCAGGAAAGTAAGAAATTTCACCCTGATAAGGAGATTAAGTATGACATGTATTTGAACCTAAAAATATTCACATCTATAAAGCTTGCCGTTTTAATTGTAACCATGGCAACCAAGCCAACTAGATTACTTTGAGTTTTCTTAGCTGATTGCTTGACAACTGTGTAGATGCAAACTATATTTATACCACAGTACAGTTGAATCCTTGAATCTGAAGATGTTGATTAATTTTCTATAGCATTCCAGATCTGAAAATAGTTCTGGTTATAACATAAATGAAAGGTTTAATATTAATGCTCTTGGTCTTACAGGTTATTGTTTCGATAGTAACAGCTCATTTAGAGGGAGTTGTATGGCAGACATGCCACATAATCTAGGAAAATGTATTGTTATTTAATAAACAAAAACAGATTATTGGTGACATTTTTTGTTAGGAGATATTTATTTAACACTTATGAAGCCTCCAGTGTCAGGGCTTTGTAATTGTCACTAAGGGGAAGTCTTCAGGACAGAGGGCTTTGTGCTGTCCAGTTTATCAATAAGATGACAAGTTTTTCTTTCTTTCTTTCTTTTTTTTCTTATTAACTTCAAAAGAGAGAAAACAGAGAGGCTGGTGACAGATTGACAGTTTATAGCTGCTATGACATAAGTGATAACAGAAACATGCAGACATTCCACAACATTAAAGGTAACTATAAAAGGTTAAAGTGTGTGTTAAAGTGTCCATGCCAAGGTGATTGTAAGATTCTTTGCAGGTTTTAATCTCTACCAGTCTCAGCAACCTTCTCTCTCTCTCTTCATCTGTATGACAAGCTTGCTTGGAGAATGAGCAAACAGACACAAGGTTGGGTTTAGAACTCAGTCTAAGTTTACTACAGGAAATCTAGACATATTTATACATAAAGATACATATGTCAGGGTACATTTCCAAGGTTATAGATAAGCACATAGAACATTTACGTAAGTTAAAAAAAAGAAAAGCTAAGCACTTTGCATGAGAAAGGCATAAAAAGATTACGAAAAAGAACAAGGATGGCATGTTCTCAAGATACCTTATCCTACATATGTGCATTCATGTACATTTATGTCATACAGGACAAAGGTTTCAGGAAAAATAAGAAAATGTGTTAAATTGAAAAGAACAGAAAATGTCTTAAAAGGAGAAGAATAAGATTTTGACCTTAAAGTGATGAGATGTGAAGCTCCCTGTTGTTTCTTCCCCTTACATATTATTCTTTATTATATTTTATATAATATAAAATATCCTATATTCTATATTGCTATATATATATATGTCTGTAGAATTCTGCATTTTTTTTTGCTTATTATCAGGCTTCAGTCTAGGACATGCAACACTTTAATAGTAAAATAAAAAAGTATGGAAACATGAAATTGTATATGTTGTATACATATATTGTAAATGCTTAACTGCTTTATTTGAAGTATCTTCAGTAACTGACTTATCCTGGTCAGGAAAATGATGGATCCAGGGCCTGTCCCAGGAATATGAGGCTGGACATGAGGTGGGAATACACCCTGAATGGGATCATAGTCCATTACACACACACATTCATACAATCATTTACACTTAGAGTCCCCAGTTCACCAATTGACGTTTTTTGGAGGTGGGAGGAAACTGGAGAACCAGGAAGGAACCCACATGGACAGTGTCCAGAGCTCAGGACAGAACTGGGAATCCAGGAGATGTGAGACAGAAATGCTACCCTATTGATACTGATATAATATTTTATGTTAATAATTTACTTATCGTTTACTAATCATTTATATTTCAAATAAAGTTTCCTGCTATAATAGGAGTTAAAGTTTCAGTACAACACAGTACAAGCCAACATGTTTTCCTTTTAGCCAGCTTCTACCTTCTAAACGAAACACATTTTTCTTGTTAGTTAGTACTCTAAGCTATTACAATTCTGTTTTGCTCCTTTAATCAAGGAATATTGTTCAGTAATTACTTATAATGGCTTGAATTCCTGCTCCACAAATTATGCTATACTGTATGGTTACTTTCATTTATTAAATCTCTTGTAAGATGGGCTGAATGGATGGCGGCGTATTGCTCAGTGGATTCTGACAGGTAGATCTGAAGTTCAAAAAACATCCAGGGCTATTTTTATATGCAGCCTGTTTCAGAGTGCAAACTGTTTACATCCATCCATCCATCCATTATCTATACCACTTTATCCATCTGGGTCGCGGGGAAGCTGGCGCCAATCCCAGCATCTTCGGGCGAGAGGCGGGGTACACCCTGGGCAGGTCACCAGTCCACCACAGGGCCGACACAGACAAACAACCACACACGCTCAACTGTTTACATGCACACAAATAATCTTATTAGTGTACATGTAACCAAGATTCCTTCATTCATCTTCAGCACTCTATTCTTGTAAGGGTCACAGTGGATCCAGAGCCAATTCAAGGAATACACCCTGGATGGGACACCAGTCCATTGCAGGTCAACATGCACACACACGTCCACATCTGGACACTAGGTCAGCACCTACAGGCTCTGGTCTCCTCCAAAAGCCCAAATACATGCAAATTAAGTCAACGGGATGCTCTAATTTACTCTTAAGTGTGAATGTGAGTGTGAATGGTTGTTCATCTCTGTGTTAGCCCTGCAAAAGATTGGCAACCTGCTCAGGGTGTACCCTACCTCTCACCTGAAGTCAGCTGGGATCGGCTCCGGTTTCCCTGTGACCCTTAACCTCCTGAGACCCAAACTCTAATTCTGTATGCCTTGTAATTTCTCCTCACTCCAGAAGTTGGCAACAGAGAAATACCCAATGGTCCTCATTTGAGGATCTTACAAGAATATACACAATGTAGCTGGGAGAAAATGTGGTCTCATGAGGTTAACAGATATGTGTTATAGATAAGGGATGGATGGATGGATGGAATCCACTTACTGGCATATTTTAGGAGGTAGGAGTTAATTGGAGGAAACCCAGACAAGCACAGAAGAAACACATGAAACTCCAAGCAGATAGCATCTAAGCTCAGGATCAAACTCAGACAACATAAACTTACACTCATCACACTGACACCTGTGATGACAGCATACTGTATGTTATGCATTAATGGACAAAACAAAACAAAACATGAGTGAGAAGCTAAAGGGTTCAGGTTATGAAACACTTAGATGGTTGTTGTTGTTGTATTATTACTTCTACAACTGCTTGCATTCATAAAGTCTGCCAGTGCTTTTAAAGGCCCACTATGTAGGATTCAGTTTACAGCAATCACCTAAATGTTAATGTTTCGTACATTGAAGTGTACAAGCAGGAGAGCTATATATTATCTGCTGTTCACACGTGACAGAAAGTCTACCGATAACTAGCTGTTATTGTTAGCATTGATTGACAACCAACCCATATTTCTGCTGCTAGCCTGCTACAAATTAAACCCTTGGCATGACAAATTTATTCAATGTAACAGATTCTCACTTACCACTGTCTCGTTTTTTTCCCCTCCTCCTCTTGCCTTCGCATTCTCTTCTGACTCCCTGAAGCATAGGTGAGCTTCATGATTCATATGTTGCTGCTCTGACATCACAAATCTTTTGGCAGGCTGGCAGCAAGCTAGTGCGTGGGGCCTCATTAGGGGGATTCGACGACAGTGTCGTTGCAGTTTCTTGCATGTGACCGATCATAGAATTTAAAGGGGTGCTCACACAGTTGTCATTGCTGTGGTTTAAGTACATAATCAGCCATTCTCATGGGCCCCCTTTCAGCTTGGCCCTGGGCAATTGCCTGCAATTGCCTGCCTGGCCCTGTATGCAGTCACCATCAGTTGCCTGTAGCGTACTTTCAAGTACTTACATTCACACGGCCTTTCTTTTTTCATGCAAAATAATAAGAATGATTCTCCATTTTGACAAAATTTGGGTTCTCAAACTTGTTAGCCAGAACCAGCAAGCATTGATTCCTCTTCTCTCTTCTTACTCCTTTTCCTTTCTGCTTCTTCTTCTTCAGCTTCCTTTCAGTGCTTCCTTCTGGAGTCATGTTGCCACTTGTAAAAATACAAATCATGGAAGGCTCTCTCTAGAGGTTTCTCCGCTCTGGGCTACTGTAGTGCTGCAACATGGCATCCCTGTAGAGGTGGACCTGCTCCCTATGTAGATATAAAGGGCTCATTCTAAGCTTACGAAAACACAC
The DNA here is from genome assembly GCA_030068025.1 of Parauchenoglanis punctatus. Classification (NCBI taxonomy): domain Eukaryota; kingdom Metazoa; phylum Chordata; class Actinopteri; order Siluriformes; family Auchenoglanididae; genus Parauchenoglanis; species Parauchenoglanis punctatus. The sequence continues at coordinate 6,362,095 of JAQQZU010000003.1, read as the reverse complement.
TGATTCATAGTTACAGGTATACACTAAAGAAAACATACTAGTGAATACTATTTTCCATTTCTGCTAATAGATCCCCCTAAATCCTACATAGTGGACCTTTAAAATGGAGGGAAAGTAAGGGGATGTGTAAGATAAAGGAGGGTGGATAAATATATTAGTGTTTCAAGGTGCAATATTTAATATGCAGAATAGAATACAGGGTATAACAATGGCTGTTTATCATGAATGTTTTATCGGTTGTGAGTAAGTAAAGGTAAAAAAAAAATCCTCTACAACATCCTCTACATACTCTAGGATATGTGAAAGAAAGAATTTCACTGTACTGAACTGTACTTCCATGTGTGACAATAAAAGTGCTCTGGGACTTCTTCTGCTGTCTAATTGCAGAATTGATTATATAATTGTCTCCAAAAACATTAATTTAAATGGTTACTTGATTAAATCTAAAGTAAATTTAAAGCAAATTTAGCATTAAATATAACATACTATCACTCATCTATGCTAATGAGTGAAGCGGAACACAATCCAAGTATAGAGTGGAAAGATCTTACTTAAGGTCCCATAATGTCTCTTTGATGGGTTTGCAATTTGGATTAACAGCCTTCCGGTTTTAGCAGAATTTTAACCACTTTGCTAGGAGAGAAACAAGTCATGCAAGGCAAAAGTAGAAGAAGAGAGGAGAGAAGACAAAAAGGAGAGAATAGACAAAGTATGCAGATGCACCACACTCTCTTTTTCAGTCTGTGTATCATGACACCCCCATGCACTGTGTGTGTGTGTGTGTGTGTGTGTGTGTGTGTGTGTGTGAGGGAGAGAGAGAGAGTATTACAGAGCTGAGTGTACAGCTGTGCTTGATTATAATGATATTCTTGCCCCTGCTGATTCCAGAGGATCCAGAAGGTCTGTGATCAAGAGAAGTGCCCCGGGCATTTCGGCTTACTACATGGCGAGCCCTTCAGTCCACAACATCAATATTATATTTAAAAAATATAAAAGAATATGAATGTTAGGGTGCACAGGAAATGCTGAGAATAATGTATGTGTGTGTGTGTGTGTGCGTGTGTGTGTGTGTGAGAGCGAGAGAGAGAGAGAGAGAGAGAGAGCGAGAGAGAGATTGTGTGGAGGTACAATGGGAGGGTGGATTAGGACAGTGGGTGCACATGGAAGAGCAAAATGCAGCACAATTAAAATGTTATTAGAGAATTTATATTTAGTGTATATATTCTGTTTGTAGTTTTGTATGACTAATGTACAGGTCTGTGCTATTATTCTATTCTTAATAAATAATACTTACAGTTCTGGGCACTCAGCATTTGCTTAATGATGTGATTACAGTCATCCAGAACACAGTTCTGTGAAGTTTAAAGCACATAAACACATACACAAAGAAAAAACACAAGCTGTCAAAGGTGCATACAGTAGAAATAATCATGCACTAATAATTCAACATACTTGACACACACACACATGCACATACGCACATGCACACACTTTGTAAGGACCTTCCATTAGCATAATAATTACTGTACTCCTCTATAACTGTTACATACTGTTAGGTGTAAGACCAAACCTAACTCGAACCTTAATCTCAGTTATCAAAAATAAATATTTGCCTCACTTATCAAATTAGATCTCTAAAACACTATTTTTGTATTTTTTTTTGTATTTGTATTGTTGTGAGGACTGGCTGATTGTGGAAACATTTGACACTATCCTACCATTGCATGCCTTTTTGTTCCTCACAAAAGGGACACATTAATTACAAAAGTCAAATCAAGATTTATTCAGTAAAAGTTACAAAGAATCTTAATCTTATATTTTCATAGTTGTTGTTCAAGCAACTAGACTAAAAAGATCTAAATTATATCTTTAAAATGTTTGGACTGTAGATAATGTACACTATATTTTCTGTAAAATTTAATTAGCTTGAACATATTTGTTGCAGACAACAGAGCTTTTAAAGAAAGAAAGGATATAGATAATCTCTTTAAGGTTTCAGACACTGGTATGTTCTAGTTAATTTTACTTTTTCCCCATGTTTTTGTTCTTGTTACAAATTTCTGATAGGAAGAAACAAAACACGTGAAATTGTCTAGTCAAGTCCCATGTGAAGAAACATGAATTTAATCGTATTTCAATTCTCATCAAATCTGAATCCCAAAGCCTCTAGCATGACTCAACTTGACTCACCATCTATCAAAGTACAATGAATACCTGCATCAAGACTCTGTCCTGGAACCCAGGTGGTGGAACAGACGTCCCCTGGCTGTCTGAACAGCTGAGTCACTGGCTGTCTTCAAATGAAGACTGAATACCTACCTTAAAAAAAAATGTATGTTTTTTCATGTAATTGTAACTCATCTGTAACAGGGTTTTAACTTGATACCACTCTTCAACCCTGACCTATCTGTACTGTGAATACTTTTTTGGTAAAAGCTCTAAGGCACTTATGTACACCACTCTTTATATGAGCATCTGCCAAATTCTGTACATGTAAATCCATTTAGAATTTCATGAATTGTTTAGATATAAATTTTTAAAAAGCTTGATTTGAAGGTGCCAATAATGTTCGGCATCAGTGATCAGTATTTATAAAGCCATAAAGTATGACAAGTTAGTGCAAGACCTTGGTAGGTGTGAAGGGCAATGAGGACACTAGAGACAAGCTTTGTCAGAAAGAGGCACTGTTGAATTGTACTTTATTATCTTTGGTACAAATTGTATTAACAAAAAAAAAATCCCTCAAAACGCAACATAGAAATTTTTCTGCATTGTTCTCTCACTGCAACACACAGATCATACAAATAAGCTTTCATTAACTGCACACAGGTGTAGCCACTCACTCATTACCTGCTCATTCTCCATCACTCTTCCCCTGCTTCACAATCAGTGCTTGGCCACTCTCACTGTCACAGTTAACACTGTTTCATTGCTTCTAGAATAGTTTTGAAAAACAACAGAACTCAACTTTGACTAAATATTGTTAACTAAATAGCTTTTCTTACCTTGCATTTCTAGACAGCTATGGAATTATAAGGTATATGTTAACTGAAGGTCGATTTTGTGCATAGCTCAGGGTGACACCAAGCTAGTGGAGTCATTTTTATGATTGTTTCCATGTACAATAATCATTCAGCACAGAAACCTCTCAACCACTAGTAGCATAGGATGCTTTTATTTTACTCATATAATCTTTATTAACCCAAAAATTAAATAATGCAGATGCGACGAATCTGGCAGAAGAGATGATGTTTTTTCCTCTCATTTTCCCACACATTTAACAAAATGTTATGCTAAAATAGTAATATACAAAATTTGCACAGATTTTGATAGTTGAGAAGAAAAGAGGATGAAATAGACCCTACTGAATGTATGATGAAGTGACCTTTTTCCAAGGGTGAATGCAGTAGTTCTGTTGTGTGTATATGTATTTATAAATTTCAAGGTCACTGTTTCAGACTCCCCAGACCTGTCCACAGTTGTATTAGAAAAAGGCTTTCAGTAACTTGAGTTATTCACTACTCCACCTGTGCACTGTAGTACATAACGGGCCTTTTGTGTGAGCCAAGGCCATGTTTCACATAACACACTGAAGTGACAAGAAAATGTTGCTGAAATATCCATTAATACTGAAATGTATGTTAGCATGTTATGGGAAAATACTGCCAGGTTCCCGCTATACAGCCTGACATCAAATGGAGTTATTGATACCACCTCGAATTTGATTATTTTCCAAAAAAGAATGTCCTGAAGTCTTTTATTCTTCTTATACCACAGCAATTTGCCAATCATAAAAATGCTTTATATATTGTAGAACATGTTCATTAATTGGTACAGCAGTAGAAGTGTGTCAGAATCTGGTACTGGTGTCACATCAGGCAATCCTTTTTTTATTATTTGGCTTAAGAACTTAACAGTTTCACATGTTCTCCCCATGTCAATGTTTGCTACCTTGGGTTTTCCTCCCCCTCCTAGAAACATGTCTGTACTTTTATTATCCACTCTAAATTGGCCCCAGGTGTGAGTGAGAGTAGAGATATGTGTGAGTATCTCATCTTATTTTCTTTTTTTTCTTTCATTCTGAGAAATGTTGGAAGAATGCAACAGGCATCCCTTTCCCAAAACTAATTAGTTGCATGTTCAACTGTAGCCTATCAACCAGGATTGTTAATATCTTAGCATATTTTATGTTGTATATTACATGTAAAGAGAACACACAATTGGTGAGCCCATATTCAACTGTATTCCATCTCATATTCCATTTCTATTCTATGTTCCTATTTTTCTTAGACAAATCAAAACTTCTATTCTCATATGTGTAGTGGTAAGGGAAAACTTTTCATCTGGTGAAATTTTGATAGTTTTGAAAACTACAGAAATGAAATATTGTGCAACATATTTCAGAATGTAAATATATGTCATACACCAAAAGTGAAGCATTTAGTTACATCCAAAAGTGAAAAAGTAGAATATTACATAAGGATTCCATTTCAATAACACTGAAGTACATCAACACACCAATTGTCTTAAAGCAAATGCCATTTTTAAATTAATATTTAATTTCACATAATAAATATGACCGTGAAAACCTTTAAACCTGCCAGAAGATGATCAGAAGATTATAGGTTAAGCCTCATCACCAACAACCGACTACTGCCAAGCCCTTGAGCAAAATCCAGGGGCACCATATCACAGCTGACCCTGCACTCTAAACCTAACTTCCTAACATGCTGGGGTATGCAAAGAAAAAAAACATATATGTGGCAATAAAGGCTTTCTTTCTGCTTTTTCTTATAAGCAGAAAAGACAATTTTGGTCAAGATCTCATGTTTTTGTAATTTTGGCCTCCCAGAATTCAGTCACTGCATCACCTGACAGTTTTTCCAGACTGCCATATTGTGAACTAATTCATTCTTAATATAATGTTGTGAATAATGTGTCATTTGTACCCATATATAATAAAGTACAAGGTGGAAACTAAGAATATGGCTATTATGTATCTTAGAAATCTTCCATAATAAGATTTGTAACTCATATTACCCAAGTAAGACATCTTCCTAACTAATCACTCACTAAAATGTCAAGTGTCCACACAAAATGACACTCCACAGGACTCATGACATTTCTTCACATCTTGTCAGAAACAAAGGCAAAAGCAGATTTATAGCACTTTTTTTTTTTTTTTTATAAATCTCACACTATAATCAAATCTGTCACTGACAAGTGAAAAGGTTATGGGCTCTTTGAAAATGTAATTTGTACGTGTTCAAAATGGTGAGCTACGTACTATATAGTAGATCAAACCATTCTTTAATAAATAAGCAAACTAGTACATTATAAAAAGCTATTTTTTTAGAGAGCAGTGCTCTCATGTTTGATTAATTTTACTGTCCATTATTATTATTATTATTATTATTATTATTATTATTATTATTATTATTATTATTATATCCCCTATTAAAGTTTAATATTCATTGTCATAGAGTTCATAGATAATCAGCAGTATATGATATTGAAAACACACACATATTATTAGCATTGGTACTTCAAAATTTTGTCACTTATAAATAATTAAACACTTATAAAGAATAAAACACTCAGCTTATGGACAGACTAATATTTTGTACACTTTTTAGGCACCAGCTTCTGAATCCTGAAGGCTGTAATGTGATTGGCTTACTGTAGCTCTGTATGCACACATTTCCTTTCACCAATTTCCAATGGGTAAACTTTAAACACCATTACATTATTATTATATGAGCCAGTTAGCACAATATGTACTGTACATCATCAAAGTCAAGTATTTAAAGGCTATTAGATTGATTAGCTGGTTATGTAGATAGCTAATGGTGAGTAAACGTAGTTTGCCAATTCTGGTCAAATGGCCTCTTCATATAAAAGTAAGCTGTTCTTGGCTACAAATTACTAAAAGTAGATAGTTTAAGCACACATTGCCCAGAAAAAAAAGAGAAAAACCCACAAAAAACAGATGACACAATCATAAATTTATTGTTTCTTGTTTGCCTGAATGAAAAGGGTTACAGCTTTTCTTTTTATAATTTATGTTTATTTGGTATTAGAAGGAAACAAGACACAATGCCATGTGTAAATGCCATTTAAAATGAATTAGTTCAAATAACATTTAATTCACATTAATTCAAATCAATGTGGAAAAATAGAGATAGAAATAGAAATGAAAGAAAGTTATGAACAGGCCCACCAATAGGTTACAGCTGAAGTGACAACAAATTTGTTTTGGGAAAAGGGAAGCTTATTGTATTTCTCCTTCAACATATCTCAGAATGAAAGGTAGAACAAGAGAAGATAAGACAAAAGACCTTTCTTTTCCCTCCCATACACACACACACACACACACACACACACACACACACACACACAGACACACAGACACACACTACAATCTCTACAATCAATTAAGGTGTACAGAGAACAGGAGATGAGTTTAGATG
>JAQQZU010000003.1:6327220-6339581 GCA_030068025.1 Parauchenoglanis punctatus | reverse complement strand
TGGGACTGACATGGACAGAGGCCACGCCTCCTTCACTGGGACTGACGTGGACAGAGGCCACGCCTCATTCACTGGGATTGACGTGGACAGAGGCCATGCCTCCTTCACTGGGACTGACATGGACAGAAGCCACGCCTCCTTCACTGGGACTGACGTGGACAGAGGCCACACCTCCTTCACTGGGACTGACGTGGACAGAGGCCACGCCTCCTTCACTGGGACTGATGTGGACAGAGGCCACGCCTCCTTCACTGGGACTGACATGGACAGAAGCCACGCCTCCTTCACTAGGATTGACATGGACAGAAGCCACGCCTCCTTCACTGGGACTGACGTGGACAGAGCCCACGTAAAAAAGAAAGGAATGAATGCAGTGAATATATAAACTGAACATGAAACAAAGAAGCCTGTGACCCAGTCAACCCTGTAATGCAACATGAGTACTGGAAAAATTGTCAAAAAGATTTTTGATCCTGATCTGGATTATTCTCACTTCAAATCAATTTTACCTTATTGCATCATTGACTAAAGTCCATACCTCAAATCTTAATTTAGCCTTGAAACATTCTTCTAATTGTACATGTTTTTACAGTACAGCGTATCCTGACTCTTATTCTGAGGTTGAAGATGCTTGAAGTGGAAACACTCAGTGTTATATCCACTGTAGTTATGGCCAGTTTACTGCTTCTTAACCCAGTCACGCTCTGTTGGTTTGGGGCTCTGACCCCGGCCTGCCTGAGTGTACTCTGATTATGGATAGGAACCTTGTCTGTCTGTTTCTTGACCCCAGCTAAGAACTTTATCCTTCTGGTAAAACCCCAAATAAACCCCAAGAAAGTGACTCTGCACATTCTTCCTGCATTTTTCAAATCTACACTGGAAGAGGAATGTGGCGAGAAGTTGTGATGTGACTCAGACCCTCTCGGTGACAGCCAGAGACTAGAATTCACTTCAACTTATGCAGAATGCATCGTGATTTTATTTATAGCTATGCTGTTTATAAGAAAATGTCTTGCTGTTTTTCTTATGGTGCACTTGTATTGGCACAATGTAAGTTATGTCTTTATGCATGAATTGTATTGTGCTGATGTGCAATATTTTCTCAAACAGGAAAAACAGAACTATCCTTACTTATACACTTATTACAATGTAAAAAAGACTACAACACCACTGTAACAACCAGTGAATAAAGAATAGTTATAAATTTACTAAATATGGGACTAATATTAATTACAACATGGAGTTACATGCACTACACTGTGTAAAATACATGCTTGAATTCCACAGCTGGTTGTATTTCCGATCAAACAATAACAATGTGAGTCTGTAAGAGTCAGAACAGCTGAAGAAGACGCAGAAAAATGCACTGTAGATCAAGTCAATCAAATTCAGTTTTATTTATATAGTGTTTTTAACAATTGGAATTGTCCCAATGCAGCTTTACAGAAGTCCAGATATAAAAAAAAGATGACAAGAGGAAAAACCCTTGAGAGGAACCAGACTCAAAAGGGAACCAATACGTTTCTGAGTGACACTGGATAATTTCTCTTCTATAATTATGGAATACTATGGAGTCATAAAGTGCTGTTGTGCTAACAGGTACCCGAGAATAAGCATGATTAAAATCTGAACTTTAATCTACCATATCAAACTGAAGTTATATAATGTCCAAGTATGTAGCTTGTAAATATGGTTCATATAAAAAAAAAAATAGTTTAGCTGCATCCATTTAGGGACATTTCTACCTCTCTTCAGGCACTTTACACCCCTAAGACATATACATCAGCTTATTGAACCTTAAAGCAACTAAATTTGCAAAATTTAAAATAAAATTGCAAACATAGGTGAATCACGGGTGATGAAAATGAACTGACACATTGTTTCTGTTTGCTTTATGTGTTAAAGGGAGCAGTCTTAAAAGGCATGCTAACGTATTGTATATGTGCCACATGGACAAATGGCATCAGCTGAACTTATTTTTGTGCTTCCTGACTTAGTGAATCCTTTCAGTAATTTCCATGTTTGAATCAGCTAATCTTTTAGACATAACAGAGGTTTGCTCCTTTCTCATGCAAATGTTCAGTGTTAGTATTTGTAAGTTACTTTATTTCAGTCATGACTGAGATTTACACTTTTTTTCATCCAGTGAATCAGTGTTTGAATCAGCGACTCTTTTTGTAGTCTGCCTTAGATCACGGTGCATTCAGGTGCACATTAGTGCAACAGAACAAATTGGTAAATGAATCCAAATGAATAAGCTAACTGAATGGATTCTAATAACTCAAACGACTGAAAAAACTCAGTTTCTTCTCAAATTTAAAATAGCCTAATTGTTTCACTGAACACTTCGTGAACTCCTATAAGGCATAAAGGCTCTTGAAGCGGCAATGTATAGCACATTTGCATTTTACACAGCAGTAAGAAGCACTTTATAGTGCAGTGTATTTTATAGCATATAAATGTGATGATTGCACTGGTAATGGCTTTGATTATATGAGTCTGATGAGCAGCAATAATGCATACTGTAATTAGTTTCAGCCTTCTAGTTGATCGAATTATTGTACAGAATGAAAATTTGAAACTCACCACAGTGATTTTGTTTTTCCATTGAATAACACTTTAGTGTTGGAAAAAGCCTTGAATAAGACATTATGAAAATGTGCCACAAGCAGATGCCCCGGAACGGATTAAATATTCCAAATTTCCCTTCCACCATTATCATAAACCCATACCCACTGAGCCAGGCCTCATAACCATATTTAAATGTACATTTTAAATGCCTTTTTCTGCCATGCGGTGACTGGGCTGATTAAAAACCAAATCTTGTTTCCAGACTTTGCATATTAATTAGCTGCTTAAATTACACTGTCAACTCCCAGCACTAAGAGTTTTGTCTAATTAATAATAATAAAGCCCCAAGATGGTGGATTTTGCTAATCCTTTTGCAGAGGAAAAAAATGCAACATGTAATTTTGAGTGAAAATGTCAATGGTTATCCCAGTCGCAACAACACCAGCGTAATAGGAAATGTAATTATGTTTCATTGTACTACACAGATGAGCTCTAATACCACACAGACGCTCTGAGATTAGTCTTAGGTGATACGGAGTCAAGTATCTCTGCATTAACCCGTATCAAGAGTCTTATTCAGTCTTATGAAATTGTGCTAACATTTAAAGGAAGGGTTCAACTCTTGATGACTTGTTGGCCCTTTTCTAATTAAAGTTTATATTTGTGGTGTTGTTATGGGTGATGAATATAACCAACAATACAAAGAAGCACATTTTTTACAAATTATAATCTTCTACTATTAAAGCAACTTTTGTTATCCTGCATAATACCATAAAAACCACTGTATTAGATGAATACTTACTGTTCTTAATATCAATAATTTATTAATCTTAATATGGTATAGTTTCACAATTTTAGACAGGCTTGGAGTCTCATCTTTGCTTCTTTGGTTTTGCACTAATGCAGTTAACAAAATCTTTCCAAAATCTTGTTATTAAATATATTCCCAAATCTTCACATACTCATGTCGCATATCATCATTGAGCTAATTCGCCTCATTTTTCAATAAAGGATTTTACAAGGTAGCAAGGATATATCAAAACAAAACTTTAAACTTTCTTGTCCACATTTAAGCTTAAATCTCTGGCTTCTACAATATATTTACAATATCCAGTTACATTAAAAAAAAAAGAAAAAAAAGATTACAGTATATTATACTATACCCTGAACGACATACATGAGTCTGTGTGACATTAGTTAAAAACTGAATGCTTATTTAGGCAAATAGACACACTAGCTACATTAGCCTTGTAGCCGCCTAGCAAAATTAGCGAAGTATACATCAGACTGTCAGGGTGGCAGGCAGGCAAATTATGTAAATTCAAAAGTGAGCTTCATTAAAACAGGCAGGGAAACAAAATCCAAATCATGTGAAACAAAGGTAAGATTCAAAAATCAGGCAATAGTCAAAACATTTGGCTAGCAGGTACATCAAAGGCTGTGCCAAAGAGCTAGGTCAAAGTCCAAACACTGATCAGACCCAGGAAGGCAAGAACATGAACAAAATGGATTGGTGTAAACTGAGAAACATGTTAAACACTTTGCAAACAAAACAATGAACACAGGACCTTAAATAGATTGAGCAGTGATTAGAACTAAATACAAAACAGGTGGAAACAATCAATAATCAGGAAAATGGGAGCAGGGAAGTGCAGAGGACTGCTGGGAGTTGCAGTCCTCAGTGGACATGTTTGGAGGCTGCTGAGGCTGCTGGGAAATGGAGTCCAGACAAGGAAGCAGTGGCATCGATGAAGTGACACAGACACAAAACATGTCTTAAGTTATTAATCACAAGAATATTGGAAAATTGTGTAAGTCTAGTTTTCATTATTGACAGTATTAGCTAACATTCAATGCCAGTCAAATGCCAGTTTGCACACACCTACTCATTCATAGGTTTTTCTTTATTTTGAATATTTTCTACAATGTACAACAATACTGAAAACATCTAAACTATGAAATAACACATGTGGAACATTTATGGAATTTTGTGGTAAACATTCTTTTTAACAAAAAAGTGTTAAAAAACAAAGCATGTTTCATAGTTTAGATTCTTCAAAATACCCAGCATTTACCTTGATGAAGCTTTGCACACGATTGGCATTATCTTAGCCAGCTTCATGAGGTAGTCACCTGGAACGCTTTTCAGTTAACAGGTGTGTCTTGTCTGAAGTTCATTAGTGGAGTTTCCTGCCTTCTTAATGCACTTGAGATCAGTAAATAGTAAATAATAAAAATATAGTAAATAGCCCTAGTCAACAGCTGTAGTAATCCATGTGATGTCAAGAACCGCTCAACTAGGTAAAAAGAAGCAACAGTCCATCATTATTTTAAGACATGAAGTGTCTTTTAAATAATAAATCAAAGAAAAACCATATAAGGTGTGTGTAAACTTTTAACTGGTACTGTAAATAAACAATAACAGCTAATGTCAATTAACGATTAATGTCAATACTTGAATTATTTGATTCATTTTATTGGTTTACCATAATCCTTTAAAAGAACACCATGCATTTACCATTGGATTTCCGTTCATGATGAAACCTTTATTTAACTGTATCAGCATAAAAATTAAATATTTCAGTGACTTTAGTACTGTTGACACCAATGGTGTGTTAATGCTAACTACACCTTCAGCTCTTATACATTAATAATATATTCTTATATTAATATGTTGCACACTAAGAACACTAATATACTCTTACTTGAAATAATACATAACCAATATCATTTTATTTGGTCCTGTATTCATTAATTATTTCTGAACATATAATGATTAGATAATTGGCATGAATGATTTTTTTATAGCAGAGGAATAGGAGAGCCCTGTGCTTGATTATAGAAATATTTACTCATTATAAACAAAAAACCTGAAGATGTGAGTCTGCCTAAACCATGCTTGTTAAGTGTGCTTCTTTTATGCAGTGAATGTCATGAATTCATATTACATAGCTATAGCAAAATGGACATGTGTATATATAATGAGATATCAGCTAGAATACAATAGTATTATTTTATATTATAAAATATATGATCCCTCATATTAAAATGGAATCATATTCAGAATTATTTCATTGTCTTTTTCTTTCTTTCTTTTTTCTTTCTTTTAATTCATTCATATATTTTCTTCCAAATAAACATCTTTTTAACATGGAGAATAAATGTGCATATTGCATTTTTACCCTTTCTGTATTTTAGCATATACGTGTGAAGTCATAAGCACGATTCTTCTGTCACCCTTTTTGAATTTCATTAAGAAGATTATGCCTGACGTTACAAAGGGCCCTGCTGAATTGTATTAGCTTAATATAAAAGGGAAACGGCTTACATTGAACTTTGGTTCCTGAGGAAAATGGGGTGAAATCCTCTTTAACTCCTCTCTCATAATGTCAGCCATGTCATGTTACAATGTTAAATGGCACCAAATTAATCCTTCCTGTTTAAAGGAATTGTGTTCAAGCAGGATAATCTCAGAGCAGTATATTAGAGTGACTCACAGCGTAATCCTCTCATATGTGTGCAAACCTGTGATTTTGGACAAACCTCAGTTCCCATAGGGAACGAGAAGTGAAATGGTGCAATACTGCAGACTGTGTGTAATCGCTAGAGTTTTTCATCAACACTATAGGCAATATGTAACAGAGTATGCTGAGAAGTAATGTACATGTGCAAAGATTTAGTGAAACCAATTTATGCACATGGGCAAGGTTAAATCCATGGATACACAGGTGCATGCAGGGCAAGAAAAAAAGAAAACCAAGAGCATAGGCAAGAATAATAGCAACAAACAGGTTACCAGAGGCTGGCTGAAGAAGTCAAATCAGAAGGTCAGTAGCAAACCAGCAAGGGTCAAATACAGAGAACCTGAATAGTGAGAGAGCAAGCGATATGAGACACAGTGATATAGTCATGAACTTGTCCTGTTGACTTCCTGTTTTTTCCTGCTCCTCTCCCTTTGTAATGTGTCTTTGCATGTCACCATTTCTAGTATAGTTTCTAGTTCTTTGTGTTTTTCCTAATTCAGTGCTTCATTTAGTGTAATTATGTTTGGACAGTCACTTGCTTGTTTTGACACCAAACATAATACTACTTACATTAATAAAGGAACAGCTAAGCCAAAATGATATGTATGGTATATGGTATATATGTATCTAGAATAATGAGTATTCAAACATAATTACAAAATTTTGTAAAGTTGCAAAATTTTCACTTTAACTATCTTCCAGTGCCCGGACCCCTATTATAAACTATTACAAGTTATTACAATTATAACCTATTACAATTATTACATTTTTCACAAATGTACATACAGTGTACAGTCTGCCCCTGACTCCTTTTTGATGAATATATACTGTGTAATCCTGGAAAAACACTGTAATAGGGATTTCACAGAATAAAATAGTAAAACAAGTAATTGCAAGGCATGATAAAATGACATCTTAGGAACGTCTTAATTAAGTGCTGAGGCTTATGAGCAATAATAACTCAGTCAGAGTTATTCAGGGGACTGAAACTAACGCATGTGCAAAAAGTCACTACAAGTCACCAAATGACCTCATGGCCTAATTGATGTACTCATTGATTTGTCACGATCATTTGCATATGACATGTGCAACATGAAGAAGAAAGATTTTTTGAAAACACTTGTTCTGTAAAAGAAGAAAAAAAAAACACAGTCAAACCAGCTATTTAAAGGTGTAGGCATCAATTCTAATCCAATACTCTTTTTTTTTTTTTTTTCAAATTCAGCAAAAATCTACTCACAGTCCAGTAGCTCTCCATTAAGTGTGTGTGCTGAAAAAAGATCCGATGCTTGCACACAGCTCTGGCTTTGTAAACAGGGAAACAAAGAAAGTGGTTCTGACCGAGCCTCACAACACTATTCCAGCCTATCAGTAACAGAAGATGTCTTCCAGCCAATCACAGGACAGGGTGAAGGGGAGGTGGAGATGAGGGTATCATTGTTAGAGTTGTTGCCTTGACAATGCTCGTCCATGAATTTAGTGGGTGGAGCTTCTGAAGGAGCACTGAAGGGAAGTGTGTATTTGTTTGGCTCTTGAGTTCAAATATCAACAATATTTCTTCAGAATTGATGACTTCCCTTTTAAGTATTTACAGAAATGTATTATTTCTATCAAGGAGACAAAAACATCAATGTTAGTGAGTAGTTGGGAAATACTAACATGGAGGAAATGGTTATGGAAGGAATAACCTTTAATTTTTCATTACTTCTAAATAAAGCCAACAAGAGAGTTTAAAACAAAGGATGAAGTGTGTGGGTGGGACAAACAATGGTAATCAGTGATTGGCCATTAGGAACAATGGTGACAACAATTGGCTGCTCGTAACAAAGGCCATCAGTAGTTCGTGGAGATAAGATTATCAGTTATTGTTTTTTGGTAACAATGGTGATCAGTAATGACCTATGAAGCACATGGCCAATCAGCAAGCACAACTCATTCAGGCTTTACACGCTGATGGTGAGATGGTGAAACCAGATATGAGCTGAAGAGCCACTTCCAGTGTAGGATAATCAGTAACGTCTGTTACGAACTTCGTTAGATAGGTCACAAGGCTTGTTTTTCAAAGAACTAAAGACAATAAAAAGGTCTAAAAAGTTTCCAAATCCAGTTACAAATTTGCTCAGTTGGCAACACTGTTCAAAAGCCTGACACTTGGTCGGAATCAGGGCCCTCAGATGGCAGCTGCCTTGTGAATCTTTATCTTGATGCTGCCCAAAAATGATGTCTACTTGGAACCTTCAAATTAGAAAGCACTGGCATATCTGGCTTCAGGACATTTTCACTCCGAGAGGGACGGCTTGGTTGTTTGTACGTGTCCTAAATATAAAGGCAGTAAATCATTCCTCATAACAACTCTCATATTTGAATACTTTATTACTTTATTAGCTGACAGAAAGTTTGCTAGAAGGTATTTTTAGGGCTGAGGGAATGAGTTAACGACACTGTAGACTTCAGGAACAGATTTTACCCAGCAGGCATAGGGATCTTCCCAGTCATTTCAGTGAATCAGCCAAATCCTTTTATCCTTTTCAAAAGAGCAACAAATGATGGATGGCGCTATTTATGAATGTTAACAGGAGCAATAAGATTTGCAATATTTAATTTACAGTGTTCATTTTGGGTTTCATGTAGCCAAGTACTCCATCTCTATATAACAGCCAACAAAGTTCTATAAGTTGTCCAAGCTAGTCCATAAATGTATAGTTAACAGGCTACCTAATTAATACACTAGCTAAATAGCAAGAAATACCATAGAAAACTAACTACTTCTAAACTAATTTAGAAGGTTGGCCTTATATTATGAAATTCATGATATAAATTTACCATTATTATTATTATTATTATTATTATTATTATTATTATTATTATTATTATTATTATTATTATTACTTTCTGGTTATGGTAGAAATTGTGTAAATGTTATGTGAAATGTTCAGTGCATGGGGAACAGGCCTGCCCTCTTTTCCTTTTGCTTATTTCCTCAATAACACCATATGATATTTTGGAAATGATATTTTTTATTGACCATTCACTGTGAGTTTTGCAAGAAACAGCTGATTCTAGGTCTACATATAGGTCTCTCTATCTGCATCCATCTATCGCTTTGTTTAATGCCTTTCAACGTACAGTATGTGATCTAAAGAATAACTCTAATCACAACAGGCAGGACTCTGAGAAAGCACAGAACACTTCGGAAAGCACTGAGGTAAGCACTGTCTCCATGGCAACAGTCCCAGAAAACCCAGAGAGGAGTTTGTTGGGGTTCACTGGGGTGGGAGAGAGTGGAGAGTGTTTGTGATTGCACAGAGTTGGTTTAAGTTAGTCTTAATTACCAAAATTGCTAAAGCAGACATTATAAAGGTTTAACAGTTGTTTGCCATGTGGCAGCATGGGAATGTCTCACGTTAAGTGTTTCTGCGCCAACTCTGCTTATGCATAAAGAAATTTCTGAAATGGCTTTGGTGCTGCCAAAAAGCAAAATGAAATGCAACATGGCACACTGTGACTCAGCAACACCTGTGTCCAATTACGCCAAATGAACTCTACCGCAATCAGGAATAGAAAAATTACACGTGAAATAATTAACATTTATCTCATTCACTCCAGAAAATCAGCCAAATTTTGTGAGGAAACCTGTTCAAAAATATCGACAATGGTGATGCTTTCCCATGATGGTCTAAACAACAGTGGGCTTTGTCTCTGTGTAGCAACATTTTAATAGTATTGACTTTGTGTGTGATTATTTCTTTACCAAGCACACACACACACACACACACACACACACACACACATACACAAATATGCCTATATAGTAAAATGAAAATGTGTCAGAAAGCAGAACTCTGTTTGAATGAATGCTTTACTTGATAGACTGTAACCTCCTTCAAATAAGAAGTATAATATGTTATTTGGCAAGTACGATGTGTTCAAAAGCCAAAATAAATTCCAGTGAAATAAAAGATTAAGGAATAAAATCCTGTCCAGATATAAAGCTAAAAAATAAATGATGAAATATATCTACAGTAAGCAACTTTCACATATAGTAAATGCTGCAATTTCCTATACATCAGTGTAAAAATAAACAGCATGTACAGTTTGGGTTATGTGTATGTAAATTGCAGGTATGTGTAATAAAAGACACTCATATGGGTATACTCAGGGGTTTGAGCTACTGGGCAGGTTTTGATCCTAAAAATGTGTTTATAATATTACATCTAGATTTAACATTCATCTGTGTGATATAGAAGGCAGTTTTATGTACATTTTATACCATTCATCATCTCACATCATCACAGACCTCTAGAGGTGTGTTGTGGTATCTGGCACCACAGATGTTAGCAACAGATCCTTTAATTCCTGTAAATTGTGAGATGGGGTCTTCATACTGTAGATCTGACTTATTTGTCCAGCACATAAAACAGACACTCAATCGGATTATGATCTACAGAATTTGGAGGCCAAGTCAAAACCTTGAATGCTTTGGTATGTTCCTCAAACCATTCCTGAGCAGTTTTTTGCAGAGTTTTGTGGCAGGGAGCATTATCCTGCTGAAAGATGACATTAGGGAATACCCTGGGTGTGTACCTGTGTGTGTACAAGGGGTGTACCTGATCTGCAACAATGTTTAGGTAGGTGATATGTGTCAAAGTAACATCCACATGAATGCCAGGACCCAGGGTTTCCCAGCAGAACATTGCTCAGAGCCCGATGCACATGCACTCAGCCATCCACATGATGTAAAAGAGAATATGATTCATCAGACCAGGCCACCTTCTTCCATTGCTCCATGGTCCAGTTCTGATGTTTACATGCTCATTGTAGGTACTTTCAGTGGTGGACAGGGGTCAGCGTGGGCACTCTGACCAATCTGCTGGTCATTAAATAGAGTAATATCCATGTAAACCTTTGTATCATCTTACTTACACTGTCAAAATTGGTGCATCCATTCTGTTCTTGTGGTGGTGTCATTCCTTTCTGAACAGTAAATGTTTTTTGAGGGAGCAGAGGGATGCCCATGGGTAACACACCACTCCTCCCCATCATGGGAATGGTTGTAATATTCAGGCAAACATTACAAAGCACAGACATCATTGCGCCCCTTAGTACAAAAAGATAATTGGCAGCAGTGTAGCCTCTTTCTGATCTTCTTTAGACAGACGCATCTTGCTTTACAAATGTCTTTAGTTATTTGAAGTACACTTTGTCGTAACAGTGAACTAGGCTGTTATTTTAATTGCTTTTAGCTTTAAAGGCTGTTGTATCAAACCGACAGACTCTTTTCTGTTGTAGCTGAATGATTAAATGGGTGACTAATTGGTATATTTAATGGCTGAATTCAACAATGTCTATGTGCAACAAGAGAAATAATCAAATGAATGGTAGGTGTCACATCACAGAGAGCTCGAGTGAACTGGTGCAAGGCGAAGCATTAGTGGGTGATGTGGAGGCTGATTTGAATCTGCCTCTAAACGGGACTCCCCCACTGCGCTGAGCCACAGATTTGATGAAAGATTCAGGTTTCCTAAGCACCAATAATGTCAGACATCAAAGCATGAGCTGCCGCCGTGTTCATCACAGGAGACGCTGTCTTTTGGCCTCGGACACGGACCTCGTGCATATCATAACTGAGCCAGGAAGTGTGTTCCTCATTAACGGCTACACCGTCGACTCCCTAAGACACTAACTACTGCAGTAAATTCACATATCAAACTCTAGATTGAGTATTATCAAAAGCAGGTTGAATTTTTCTTTATATATTTTAATGATGGTTGGTTGTAATGAAAATAAGCACTAGGGCTGTTTTTAACTCTAAGAACAAACATCTTACAACCAAAATGTAAACCCATTTTCTGTAACATGAACTTATTCATTTGATAAACTGGCATGCTTCAAACTTTTTTGGAGTTTTCTGATGTTACTTTGTTCCATTCTTGCCTCCGATATCCCAAGCTGCTCTACATTCCAACTGCAGACTGCCAACTAAATCACAAGGTTTTTCTATCTTTTACAATTTCTTACTATTCCCATTTCTTTGTAGTCAGTTGACCATCAAAATCTAAATGAGAACATTATGCAGATCCAATGAATATATTAGTCTACTGGTTGTTAGTCTGCAGCAACTATCCTTAGTCTAAAAGCGATTCTGATGAGGATAGGCGCAGATGTGTACATGTAAGAAACAATGAAACAGTGGGAAAAAAAAACAGACAATGGGGTTGCTCTAATTTTCATGCTTAAATCATGCTTTATATATATAGTCATATATA
>JAQQZU010000003.1:6311699-6327120 GCA_030068025.1 Parauchenoglanis punctatus | reverse complement strand
GTTTAGGTACCTTTCAGGTCCCCCATAGCATTGTATAGTTGTTGCTATGGTTACAACTCAGAGGACTTTAACTTATTCAGTTCTGATTACTTTTAATTAAACACTTCAATGCAATATCCCAATGCAAATTCCCTGTCTAAACCTACTGCATTGGTTTTTCTTTTCTTTTTTTTAGTAGTGTAAGTGTGAAGGTGATGGCAACGCATAATATTGGTGTCTAAACTAAAAATTCATTTATTCATTTACATTGCAGTATTAATGGATTTGTATTATGAAACAATATAGAATAATGTTTTGTCTCAAGTTATTTCTTCAGATATTTTGTCCTGTCTGTACAGATGTTGCAGTTCTGTTATATAACTAAAACAAACAAACAAACAAACAAAAACATCAGAAAATCAATTTCACTAGAAAATGGTGTAACGTATTCCCAAAGTTTTCCAAAATCTAAAGATACTTATTTTAGATATGGTCTTAGGTCCATAGCATGTTCACTGACTCACTTTCAGTACCTGTTTTATCCTGATCATGGTCACATTGGATTCAGAGCCTATACTGGGAACACTGGGTGTGAGGCAGGTAAACACCCTGAATGCAACAATAGTTCATTACAGAATCTCAGATATTGGGAAAATACAGTGTACTCAAACAATGCCAAGCTTCTAAAAGACTACTGCCCAGACTGACTAAAATAGTGTCAGATAAGCAGGCTGAAGTAAAAAAAGAGGCAATATTCAAGTACAGGGTTAACAGGTATGTCAGAGGCTAGGTGGTAATCGAGGTCACAGTATATAAACAAAGTCAAAACCAGGTTAGCGTACACAGTAAACAGAGGCTTGGTATATTCTGGCAACAAGTGACACAGAGCAATTCTTGGCAAAGGTAGTGATTGTCCTTAAGTGGCACTGGCTAAAACTGAAAACAGGTGCAATGGATTAATAATCAGGAGACTGTGAGCGAAAGTGTGTGTACATGCTGGGAGTCATGTTTTTAGGCTTCTGGGGATTTTGGGAAACGGATTTCAAATATTGCGTGACAAATAGTGAGTGCTAACGAGAGCACAATGGGATAAAATGTGTACACGAATAGTGGGAGTGTAGTAATGAATATTTGTGTGTATTACATTACGTGCAAAGTCAGGGGGAACAATATGTAGGCTTAAAGGAGATTTTGCATGCACTACATATTTGGACGTCAAAGAGCTTGAGAGAAAAACTGCTCAAAATATGACAAATAAAAGTGTTGACGTGAGTGTGCATTACATTAGCAGGCAAATTGGAATGAAAACTATTTAAAGGCTTTGTTTACATGCTGATTGCATCAGACATGTGATCATGCAAGGAATATCTAATATAAAACCTTTACTACAGAAATATTAACATTAAGTAATCTCTTTGAGATCTTTCTGTTATTATCTAAAAGCATAATTACTACAAATTAGTAAATGGCATATATTTCTGCCTTTCTTCAATTTTAATACTTATCTACCAGATGTATTAATTTGCACACACAGTTGCTGTCCCCCAAGTTATTTTCAGGTTGCAGTAAATTGCATTATGGCAAAAACACACACAGACAAGCTACTTTGCTCATGTGATCGCAATACTCTGTAGACCTTGGTAGTACACTAGACGTCACTTTTTTTGCAGTTGTTATCAAGTTTGCATGCATTTTCACACAAACAAAGCTTTTTGTGTGCTATTTCTAAATGTGATTACATGTAATGTAAATATTCACTCACAAAGTGGCACAGGGTGCAGGCTCATGACACAGTTGTGAGTAAATATGGTAAAGTATGTGTAGTGATTTTTGCACTTGTGGTGCATGATATCATGAGCCATTACATTTACTGAACATTGATTATGTTAATTGATGAAAAGCATGCATGTGTGTTCCAGCTGATACAGGACTCAGCTTCACCTGCACTGCACTAATGTTCCTTTGGAATGAAAAAAAGATAATCTTTTTGATACTTTTTTTTTGTTGTTGCGTGAGTGTGAGTACCTCAAAGCTTAAAACTTCCTTTGGTGTCTGCTGTCAAACTGATGTTGCAGCTGACTGAAGTTGGGGACGATGGCGCGATGCTAAAATGACAAGCGCTAATGAGAAATAACTCCTCTTATTACACTGTGCCCCGTCACACCTCTGACTGAAGTACTATTTTTTTCGCCTTTCTTTCTTTTACTCAGGAATAGAAGCAGTGTGTAAAGGTGTATTGATCATTAAAAATCTTCCTTCATCTAAGCTGTCCTGGCTTGCAGGCTGAATGGGCTACTCCTTTGATTCACCGTCAGCCTTAATTGGCCATATATAAGATGGTTGAAGTAATTAAGGTGACAGAGGTAGCTTGGGAAAGGATACTTCCATCGTGTATGTACCTCAGAGATCTGACACCTCTGGAGGGTATTTTAGTATGACTCTCTCCTGCATCTTTGAGTCTTCAACAAATAGGGACTTTGCAAGCCGTCTCACCAAGTAGCCCTCCACCACTTACTGTACACTCGAGGCCCCTCCCTACAGTGATTTGAGACTGGGTTGATACACATTAGAGGCACTAAGTGCTTTGACAGCAACTGCTGACACTGCCTTGAAACAAGCTAATAGCTGTGTGCAAAGTTGTGACGCGTTGAGCAGTCCGCTCTCGGCATGCTTCTTGTTACGCTCTGACAGTTTCAGCTGTTTTTGTTTCATCTCTGAGATGTAGCAGGCTGAAAATATGAGAGAGGGAGAGAATGTTGTCTTTAGGGTATTGTACTGAAGATGTGTCTTACCACTTCATGCATTGTTCATGAGCACAAACGCATACGCACACACACTATGATGCTATGACATGTATGACAGAGCTGTATAGGCTTTATTTTACTATTTTAAGACATATAGCTGCAGCCATAGACTATAGGCGCATGTTTACACTGTGTAGCCAACGTTAATTGTATAATATTGTTAGGACTGGAGCAGGCATCACAGCCAAAGCTCAGGGTTAAATCTTATTCTTTTCTACATATTTACTTATTTATGTTAATGTTAATATTCACTTATCTTAAGATTTTATAGAAAAGATCCTATTCAATAAATATTGTTTGTTTATACCTCAGAGGTCTGTTTATTCTTAGAGTGATAGATCAAATAGAGCAAACTGTTTTATAGGAGGGAGGATTATAGCGGGATCACTGGCGTGTCAGGTGTAACTGTGTGGCAATAGTGAATGGTTTACATGGCTCACAGGTCAGGTAGGCGGGCCCCTTGGCAGAATTTGCTTAGCGCCCTACGGAGGCCAGGACCGACCCGGGAAGGGAACATGTTCCTAGCTTTATAAGGAATCAAGGTCACAGTCATTAGGACCCGTGGGACAGCCTTGTTTAATCAAAAATGTCTTCATTAGCCATGCTTCTGATAATAATCAGCATTTTGTGTCTCCATCTGTGAAAACAAGTGTTTTGCAATTATTTGTTAAATTGCAACATTGTCAGATTAAGTGGATGGTTTGACCAAACAAAAGCATGCTTAATTTTCTCTAATGTGATTGATCATCCAAGTTTGGTGTTTCATGTTTGCTTCTTTAATTTTGTGCCAGAGCTACAAGTGTAAGGTAGCTAACAAGTAATGGCAATCATTACCCAAAAATCCTATTATAAATAGATATACACATACAGTATATGTGCATGAAATTGCATTCAGCAGCCATCTTGGACCATTTGTTGTTGTTGCTGTTGTTGTTTGAAGGCATAACTGTAACAAAAACCTGGCTATGAAGAGAATAAAAGGGGTGCTTTTACTGGAAAATAATCAACATTGTGATGGTGTATAGTAATCAACATTTACTGCTGCTTTACTATAAAGCCCGTGACACAAAAAGAAAAAAAATGAATGCAACGTGGCTACAACTGAACTAAAACGAGGGAACAAATTATTAAAATGTAGCCAAAATTTACCAACAATGATTATTTTCCAATAACAGCACAGTGGTTTATTCCTCTTACACCACAGCACTTTGAAAATGATTACAATGTTTTATTTATTAAACAATAACACATTATATATTTGAACAGTTAATAGTTACTTTTAAAGTCCTGAACCATCTCGGAAACAACATAGTTTCTTTAGTAATTTATGTTATAACAACAATATACAGTAATTCCCTCACCAACTTTAATTTTGATCTCCTTTCTAGTTAATAATAAGAAAAATACAGTATATCCTGTCATGTTACAAATTTAGAAATGACAAATTATTTACAAATTGGAAATTGCAAAGACTTTTGTCCTGAAGATTTTCTTGTGGCAGAACATGTATTGATTGTCCATGAATTTTGAATAATCAATAATTAAATTATTATTATTATTATTATTATTACTATTATTATTATTATTATTATTAAATCAGTTTATCATCAGCCTTATATTATATAGAGCATCTGCCATACAAAGTTTGTCATTTAGTGATGCCATTTTTACAGCAAATACAAAATACAAAAACATGATCGACTATTTATAGAAAAAAAAATTCTTTTAGTTTTAGCTCCAATGCATTTATAAAGAAGCAAATGTCAGGCATCAAAGATCATCTTGGCTGAGCTATGAAATCATGATTAAGGAGAAAATTGTAGAAAACTGTCTAACTGTTCCTTTAATTGTTGTAATGGGAAATTATTCCAGCTGTTTAAATGACATGATACTAGCATGCTTCGCTTGTTCCACTGGAGGCAAATTAGTAGCATGTACTTAGTTACAATGGCTTTACTTATATATTTTTTTGTAAACATGGTGCTGTAGCCCTTTGATATTGGAGGAACAGGGGCATCGAGCTGCATGCGTAATCCGCAGGTCGTGTTCAGCTTGACCTCCCACTGTGCCTCATTTACAGACAGCACAAGGCCACTAACAAATGCAAATAAATAATTGAACGAGTTCTTGAATGCAAGATGGTATGAGCGGTAGTAAATTAGTTCAGGCTTTGTCAAATTGTCTTTTTAACTATACTGCGGATAGCACAATGTCGCATGTATTCATCATTTGTTTGCTATAATGAGCAAATCATTAAGAAGCACTATAATGGTGCGTACGTGAATGCATTTAGCTATTTTTTTATAACATCATCCTGAAGGCTGCTGACTGCGCAAGTGACATCAGACTTGCTCCACTATGTGGCAGTTGTAGCTTCACTACTGCATCTCACAATATCCAAGATTTCCCTGTACTTAAATAATGAAACATACCAGGAGCCACAATCAAAGTCATCAATCTGAGATAGGGAACACTAGCCTGCAGGGGCCACTCTTTATCACCACCATGTAAATGTCTGGTTTTAAATAGCTGGCATAAAACACGTATTACATAGTCCTGATTTTAATGATACTTTTATACACTTTCAAGTAGGACAAAATCCAGTTCATGCAGGAAGCTGTTCAGTTGAGGCACAAGGGATTAATGGTGGCTCAGTGGTAGTCCTGGGACCTGAAATCACAACCTTAGTTACTAGAAAGGGGAATGGTGCCTCAACTACCACTCTCGCTAGCCCTTTCAGTACAAAGGTACAAATTATATTAAAGTTGCAGTCACTTTTTGTAATACTTGGTTAAAAATAATAATAATTAAAAAAAATCCTCATTGCAATCCTTCAGCTAGGTTCAAAATTTTCTTTAGAAACTGTTGATCAGGGATTTTACACACACAATAGTCTCTAGAATTTATACCGTGTGGTGTGAAAAACAAGAAACATCCATTAAGCAGCACTTCTGCAGGTGGAAATACTTTGTTGATGAAAGAGGTCAGAAGAGAATAGCTAGACCCATTTAAACTCATCGGAAGTAACTAAAATAACCACACTTTTTTATGTTGTGGGACATCTGTGAACCAAGTTAGTTCCTGTTATCACTTGTGTTATAGCAGCTATAAACAGCTGTATGCTCACCAGACTCTCACTTATCCTCTGTCTTGAGAAAAATGCAACCTCTCATGTTGCCAAGAAACCGTAAAGCCCACCATCCTAAAGATTTTCCCATTTCTGAAGAAGATTTTTGGAAAGTTACAGCTTTACCTCTGACTGATACGAAACTCTGACACTGGAGACTCCATCCAAAAAATGCTTAATAAATGTCTTATAACTTCACCACATCATATGTGGCATATCCACCATACACATCCCTGTCCAAGCTGTGCTGTTATAGAAACATTATCATCATTTTCTAACCAATCAGAGTCTAGCATTCAACAGCACTGTGGTATAATATATTATACATTACATTAAGTCATACATTATACACCAGTGTTTCTATAATGATCCTACACAATGTTTTTCTTAACAGCATGGACAATTAATCGCAGCCCTATTTGAGTTCTTTTCTTCTTCTTAATACAAAATGTCCAGCCACTGTGTGAGCAAGGACAGCTTAGGATGCATTAATGTGTTTGTGTGTGTGTGTGTATGTTGTATGTCCAGAAATCTTATTTCTTTTACCTTATGAAGTGATTTGTTGAGTACTGGGGGCTCCTGATATCCTCTCCTGAACTCTAAGTGGCACCGGGATGCATTTAAAACTTTCTCAGTGTAGGTACTGTATATATTTTTTGCCCTAAATATCTCCTCAGGGCTTTTCATGACCAGTGTCCTGGCTTCAGTAGTAAAAGCATATTAGTCTGACCACACTTCCCTGAGAGTTACTGAAAATATTTGACCTCTGTATTATTTTCTAGTAACATTTGCTGACTGTACCTATTTCTGTGTAGTAGGAAGCCACTGTTTCTTGGTTTTATATATAATTTTACATGCACACAAGAACTACATATTAAATAGAACATTGTGGTCTAATCTGTGTTTCATATTCACAATTCCTAACACACACACACACACACACGCGCACACGCACACGCACACACACACGCACAGTCACACATCTCTGGTGCTCCGGCACAGGCGGACGGAATATGCTCCATGCATTTTGTTTCCCCATGAATATTTAATTTGCCCAAGCCAAATTATCCCATGTATAATTTAAAGCGGGCATGTTGTTGTCTACCAATATGGACTTTCCTGTCATTATGTAGTCAACAGTATTTATAAGACTTATCAGTCTTCCTGCTTCTTGGCCTCTTTCCTCTAACCACACAAAGGGCAAGTCATTATCTGCTGCCTGTGCACCATTATCTGCTAGGCATAATGGAGAATTGGACATTTTAGCCGTGTCTTTTTTGCCTGGGGTTTGTATGCTTGATTGCATATTTGTTAAAGGGATATTGCAATTTTATCCGGTTTCATGACTAAATTCATGAAGCATAATATGACACACAAATGGAAGAGTAAGTCACGTAATCCAATGCATTTATTCGCAGTATACATAATACAGTAAAATGAACTCAAATCTAATTTATCTTAATATAGTAAAAACAAATAGCCTTAGCTTTAATTATCCTCATTCTCTCTCGAACCATTTGGTTTTCTTTCCTTTTAAAAGTGAAGCTCTCTAGCAAAAGCAGAAAATGTCTAGCAGTACATTGGTTGGTTAAATAGCTTTGTGTATCTTAATGGATCTTCCCAAAGCAAGCGCATCTGAGCTGCGTGAAGGCCTCACAGCCCCGCCGTGAAAAACTAAAGACCAATCAGCAAGTAAAAATAGACCCGCTCCCTTGGGTAAGTCAATATCTCGAAATGTCAGAGAAGATCCTTATTGCATCTTTCCAAAAGCCCGCAACCTGTAAAAATTCAAAAAGATGAAAGTAAAAAAAGTGCACAAAACATGAGGATGACATTTGGGACTTTTTTTTAATGAAGAATAGATTCAACATGCACAAAGGGAACAATATACTGTATGGTGGGGAAGATTATGGATCATTCAGAAAAATAAAATATTTGTTGAGAGATTATATAGCTCAGATTCACTAGATTTCATTAATGATTAATAACAAGTCAACCTAAAATAATGTTTTCACTATTTTTTCACTCTTCATAAGCAGTTGACCTCAGGGAGAAAGTGTGGCTCAAATTTTATGGTAGAATTACCCAGGACATTAAAAATCATGCGAGTAGTAACTTAGCTCTGGTTTGTATATTATTTTTAAATCAGGAATTATTCTACTATTTTATGAAACAGTCAATATTATATTCACTAAATTACATTGCTAAGCCAAGATATTTTGAGGTGCACATGAGATTTAGAGTTTGCACAGTGTTAAACTGGTGTCTTTACGCTTGTATTGTTTATTAGTCATGTTAGCCTTGTAGCTGTATCACAAAACTAAGTTATACAGCTGTAGACCCTTAACACTCAATGCTGACTGAACCCTGATGCATGGCTTTAATATTGTAGCTGTATACAGAAAGCATATGTCTGTTTCTTGCTCTTACCTTGCACTTGCTTGGTCATGTCAGTACTAATGGTCTTTTTCAGTGACCTCCTGATGACCACAGAGCAGCCGTGAGACAGTCTTGTGTAAGTTTAGCTAAATGTATTTGTGAATGCTGTAAATACTGGTGTTTTCTGCATTTTCTATGTGCTTCAAGTCACAAGTGTTAAGCATGAAATATTAGTTAAAATATTAATGAATTTCAATGAATGAAAATATTAATTAAAATTAGGAATATTAGAAATACCTACATTATTTTGTAAAATGAATGTTACTGTAAACAAATGTAATATTACCAGGATGAAGGTCAGTTCTCACTGTGAGTGTTTCTGATGCATGTTTTATTCTTCTGCCTTTTTAATAAATATGCATTCATTTTTAAATATTTTAATTAACAGATATTCTGTGATCTGTAAAGATCTTAAGCTTAGTAACCAAAAGGAAACCTTTTGACTTTTGTAGGTTTGTTTGTCAATTTTTTGTCAGTTATGTCCCCATCAAGGTATAAAAACATGCCCACATATATATATATATATATATATATATATACACACACATTATTCATTTTGTAAACTTCACAATAATAATTTATACATTTTGTGATCCTCAAAATGTGAACACAAATGATGTTTCAGAATAATCTGTGTTTGCTTGCTGTTCAGTGGTACATATTTCATGTTTACTGACACTTGAAAGCTTGAGTGTTTGATTAGCTGGAATCAGAATAAATCATTTTCTTTATACCCGAAGCACATTTTTCCTCAATTACACAAGTAGTGCTTATAAAACAGAATGGGAAGCAATGTCTAATTGATGGAGAGTTGCTTACACAATTCATGCATGTGCATTTTGCTGTAAATTCTATGTAAGAAATATTACTGTCTGCTCTTGAGTAATGCTTCAATGGCTCCATGTAACATACTTTAGCACATATTACTCATCTTTCCAGTGAAATTTTTTTTTAGCTTACATAGACATAGGAACATAGACCCCGAACCCTGAACTTATGGCCGGAAAATGAAACACTTGGGTTACAGTTTCTGGTGCATTAGCGCTGAATTGAGCCTCTCACCAACATAAAAAAAATGCAACTGCAGAACCATGTGACTTTTAGAACAGTGGAAATTAACTAATCAATCCAAAAATTTTTTTTTTTTTTTTTTTTTTTTAAATACGAATGCCACCCTGTTTCACATCAGTATATTCAAGATATTTGAAGGTGTACACAATCCACTATAACATCATCTGTTTTTGTTTTTTTCTGTTTGTGGTTTTTTTGTCTCAGTGCAAGTTAGCTGCCTTTTGAAGCTCTTGTACTATAAGCAAAAATTGCTGTTGATTGTCTAGATGAGCCAGTATACTGTATCTAGCAAGATTTTTGTTTATTACACTAAAATAAAATCACCTCATTTAATAATTGCAGGTAGTGGGAGGAAATCAGTAGGTGTAAACAGAGTATCATTATGTAACAGTATGTAGGCCTTGAGCTTTGGAGAGGGCTATTCTTGGGGATTATGTTTTTGGTTAAACCCTGTTTATGCTTTGGAAATTAACAAAACCCTGGAACCAAGTTTAACCCAAAGTGGAAATGAGGTTGTAGGCTTTATCTGGTAACAATCAGCACACCATTTTAGTCCTGCTTTAAGGATATGGTTAAGACAAGCAACACACTGGAATAAACTGAAGTGTTGCTGTATTAAATGACATTTAAAGGTCCGCTATGTATAATTTAGAGTGATCTATTAGTGGAAATTTAATTTGACAAATTTGAAGCTAATTACTTCCGAAGTGAGGAATGTTCTAGTAATGACTGAGTTTTTAGCCTTAATCTAGACTTCATCTTGGGTTTGTAGTTTCTTTCATTATTCTCTCATTAGCACACAGTTCCTGATGGTATAAGGCTAATGGTTCCTCTCAAAAGTCAAAGGGCAGTATTGTTCATTACTCCACTGATTTGAAAATCCTTGCAGAGGACTGGAATTCACCTTGCACCTCTAATCTCTGCAGTATGTTCTATACAAACACATACCATCCACATCACAACCACTGTACATACATTTTATGAGAGCCATATATTTCTGAATGTGCACGCTCATAAACACACACACACACACACACACACACACACACACACACACACACACCACTGCTGAATCACAGCCTTGTTTTAAAGCAAAGTGATGTGTTTCTCTGTAAAGTGAATATCAGGAATTCAGGAGTTTCATGATGGAGAGCTGGTTGAGAGGAAAGATGACTCACACAGTACAAAGAGGCGTTCAGATGAAGGAAATATAGGACAACAATCTCACCACCATCCCAATTCATTACACAGAGCAAAAAACACACTCTCACTCACAAAACGTACCCAAAAATAAAATATTTTTGTTGGAAAAAATGAGCAACCAATTTTCTAACCAATCTTCCAACAGATTCATGCTTTGGAAAAACACATTGTTTGTATCATGTGTACTTTTCAGCACTTTCTGGTCTCCCACCTCTTGGTCAGATACATGAAAATTACCACTCTGAGATCTCTATGATTGACTTTTGCCCTGTGCTAAAGCGACATAATTTTTTGGCAATTAGTACTTTTTTAGAGAAGTATTTAGGAGGCTTGAAGTATACAGTCTCACTGTCTGAGAAAGGTCTTGTGCTGCTACATTTTTGTTCAAGTTGTAATGTAAATATATTTTCAAAAATAGAATCTTCAATATACAATTATGTTCCTTAAATGTGCTTTTTTCAGATAGACAACAGTCACTTTACCAGGTAACTAAAAGTCAAAAAGACACACTCTTGATGCTATCACCCTGTGGCCACATTTCAGCAGCCAATGTCTCTTCCATGGCAAGTGCTGTGCTGTGCTGCAGTAGTGGTGCTGAACGAACAGCACCACTCTTCACTCACAGGCCTGGGGGTGGTGCAGCCTCATTCATCAGCCATACGGACTACATAAAAGGGTCACACTACATCAGACAAGAGAGTATCCCCCTGGTTTGTACTAAGAATCATTGTGGCTATCCCGCTGTGTGTATTCAGAGAAGGAAGAGGAGGAGGAGGAGAGTCCCCAACATACTAACAACTGAACAAAGGCCTGCGATGATGTGCTGCCTAGCCCATGCTCCTGATGGGAGAGGACGCCACACCGACTGCATCTCTGCTGGGAGAAGACACCACACTGCCTGCCTATGCGTGGGAGAAGACCTCAAACTGTCTACACACCCAAACATCTCACCCCACTGCCTTAAACCCCACACATATTAAATAAAAAATCACGTTTCTACACATACCTCTACCTCCCTGAGTCAGTCTTCCCCCCACGCCTGTCTGACGCTGACATCTGGTGGAGAATGTGGGCAGAGGACACAGAGCCGGAGGCTATGGCCCCCTCCTGGGAGCCAGTGTTCCAGTACCTGCTGGAAGCCAGCATCTGCTAGGCCCAGGTGACAGAGCTGAGCTCATCAGCTCCAGCACATGAGCCACAGAATCCCCCCTCCCCAGCCCAACCCAAGATACACAGTGCCTTCTCACCAAGCTCGCTCCTGATGATGACATCGAGGCCTTCCTCATGATTTGAGTGGGTTGCTAACTGGGAACGATGAGGTTTAGCCTTTTAGGAAAACCTTCACACTGTGGCAAAGCCATGCCAACTTAGTCAGACTGGTGACCCCACCCTATCCCACCAAGCCCTGGCTCACAGGATGTGTGGTTCATGCAGACTTCTTGGGGCCCAGCTCTTCTTCTGTAGTATGGCTTAATGGGTGCCTGTGGAGGCCCTATTGGATTCCAGGAGCACCATCAACCTGGTGAGACCCTCTATACTCCCTACTCCCATCCAGCCCTGCAGTCACCTGCATCCACAGAGATGTCTGGGAAGTCCCACCTGCCGAGGTACTCTTGGGGGGCCCCATGGTGAGTGGCCACTCCTAGTGGGCCTGGTTCTAGAGCTTCCTGTATCACTACTCATTGGAAGAGACTGGCCAGAGTTCTCTGAGCATCGTCAACCCTGCCACCATTGCCTTCACCACCCAAGACAAGCACCTACAGCTTGTCAAACCAGCTACCCCTCCCTGACAGCCCAGGAGGATGATGGTGCCACTGACTCAGAAGGTGAGTTGCTGCCTTAAATACTTTTCACCATGCAGGAGTTGCCCCAAGCATCCATGGGCTTCACCCCCTTCAAGCTGCTCTTCAGATGGCAATCCTGGGGCCTGTTGAATGTTGCAGAAGAGGCCTGGAAAAACCATCCATCCTCATACAGGTCAATGATAGAATACATGGAGGCATGCAAGCCAAAATTAACACAGTCATGCCCATTGTACAGGAACATCTAAAAGCAGCTTCAGACAAAGAGCAATAAATACACTTAGTAAAATGACCACTCTGCTCAGCACTGGGAGTTCCAGCTGGGGGACCACATCCTGGTGCTCTTACCCAGTGCCTTCTGCAAGTTCTTTGCATGCTGACAAGGCTTTTACACAGTGATGGGGAGAGTAGTCCCAGTCAATTATTGCCTGCAGCAACCAGATAAGAGAACTCCCTGACAAACCTACCTCATGTACCTTTTGAAACCCTGGATAAAGCCAGTTCCTGCCATCACAGTTTCTCTCTCTCCCCTCAAACCAGGTCTACTCCACAGGTATATATCAGCAATGACCTCACCCCATCCCAAAAGCAGGATCTCCTTGAGCTCAAGGACTAATTCTAGGACATTTTCCAAGACATTAAGACACCCCTGGGAGTCCTAGTCCACAAGCAGCCCTACGAAGTTCTAGAGTCCCGGCATCAGGCTATAGAGGATGAAGTGGGCCACATGCTCTGGGATGGGATAACTGAGGAATCTCACAGCCCCTGGTCCAGCCCAATCATCATAGTGCCCAAGCCCAATGGCAGCCTCCCACTCTGCAATGACTTCCACAAACTAAATGCTATCTTCGAGTTCAACAGCTACACCTTGCCTTGTGTAATGACCTTATCAAGAGGCTGGGGAATGCCCAGTTTTTATTCAACATTGGACCTGACCAAGGGTTACTGGCAGGTGGCTCTCACACACTCTACCAAGCAAAAGACTGCATTCAGCACTACTGGTGTTTTGTCGCTAACTTCTCCACTGTAGCCTCCCCTGTCTCTGATCTGATCAGAAAGGGTAAACAAGAGAATACTGTGGCAAAAGTCTGACGGCCGATGCCACTTCCATGGCACGTACTCATCGGCGTGCTGCAGCGGTGGTGAGGAGCACCACCAATGTTATAGACCCGTGGCCTGCACATGGCCCTGGGGCAGGACCACCTCATTCAGCTGTGCGCCATTGGTTATTCACTGTCCATGAGGCATTGGGACAATATAAATGGACTGTGCCATGTCAGATGGGTGTGTATGCTCTTGGGTTCTCAGAGTATTCAGTGGAAGAGGAGGGGAGCCCTCTGCGTGCCGAGTGCTGAACAAAGGCCCATGACTCTGCAATGCATACCCCACGCTCCTGCGGGGAGAAGATCCCACACTGTCTGCCTACCCTGGGAGAATATCTCACACTCCCTACACACCCATACACCTCACTCCACTGCAATAAACCCTGAACTTGCTAAATAAAGAACACTTTGTGAGTCTGTGTTCCCCTCACGCCTGTCTGTTACTGACACAACCTGTGATAAGCTTTGGAGCCTTTGGGTACAGTTTTATACCTAAGGGTGATAAAGCTTGAGTAAAGGCCATATACAGTCAAGTCATGTTTAGATTTCTAATTAATTTAGTCTTTTATAATTAAATGTTATAAATGTTTATATTTACCAGTGGTGGCTGGTAGTCCTTAAAATAGGGGAAGGGGAATACTGTAGACTAATATATCACTTGAATCTAAGACTGACAGTAAATACAGACAATAAATTTTACTGGAACAAGAAAGCTAAAAAGAACTTTTTTTCTCCCTGACTATTGAACTAAAATCTTGGTTGTTATTCTGCCTTTTCTTTACATTTATCCCCTCATAAGTATGAGTGTCAAAAGACTTTTCTAAAATCAGATCAACATTAGCATTGTCTGCCATCCTACCAAAAAGCAGCTAAGCCGATAGCTGAAGAAAGAAGTGACAGCTAGCTAGGTACAACCCGAATTCCAGAAAAGTTGGGATGTTATTTAAATTTGAATAAAATGAAAACTAAATGATTTTAAACTCACATGAGCCAATATTTTATTCACTTTAGAACATAGATAACATATATGCTTAAACTGAGAAATTTTACAATTTTATGCACAAAATGAGCTCATGATGCTTGCTACAGGTGTCAAAATAGTTGGGACAGGGGCATGTTTACCATGGTGTAGCATCTCCTCTTCTTTTCAAAACAGTTTGAAGACGTCTGGACACCAGCTGCTGAAGAGTTTGTGGTCGTCTTTGATGTATTTTTCGTTTAATGATATGCCAAATATTCTCTATAGGTGAAAGATCTGGACTGCAGGCAGTCCAATTCAGCATCCGGACTCTTCTCCAACAAAGCCATACTGTTGTAATGGCTGCAGTTTTGCATTGTCCTGCTGAAATACACAAGGCCTTCCCCGAAATAGACGTCGTCTGGAGCTGAGTATATGCTGCTCTAAAACCATTATATACCTTTCAGCATTCTCTGTGCAGTAAGACTCGCGGTGGGGGCTTGTGTTTATATCAACGGTGCAAGAACTCTGTGCTAATATCCAGCTACTGCTCACTGCTTGTGGAGTTTGTGATAGTTAGATGCAAAACTTTTTTATTTACCCCAAGAATTCACCGCCATGCTCATTGTCGGAGTGTACATTCCCCCCAGCGCTAACACTAAGGATGCGCTCTGGGAGCTGTACAGGGAAATTAGCGATCTACAGAATTCTCACCCCGATGGATTGTTTGTCTTCGGGGATTTGAACTATGCAAATCTCAAGTCAGTGCTCCCGAAATTCCACCAGTATGTGGACTTTGCAATGAGAGGGACAAACGCGCTGGATATTGTTTACACAAACATTCCCGGCATGTACTACGCGGAGCCCCGCCCCCACCTTGGCTACTCAGACCACATCACTGTTATGCTAATGCCAGCATACAGGCCGCTCGTCAG
>JAQQZU010000003.1:6273083-6287911 GCA_030068025.1 Parauchenoglanis punctatus | reverse complement strand
GTAGTACTGTATTGTGTGTAGTCTGTAGTATGTGCTTATGTTATGTTCTGTATGTCATGTATGTTATGTCTAGTATGCCCTTGTGTTTTTGCACATTGAGCCAGGAGAAACGCAATTTCGTTCTACCATGCGGTCTCGAATTGTATGGTCTGAATGACAATAAAGTTCACTTTGACTTTGACATGACTTGACATGGCCCACAGGCCAAAACTAGTCAGATGAAGGGTTTACCCTGGCCCACCAATGTTCCGAATTAAAATCATCTTGTGGTCCGTAACTGAATTCAAAGATAAAAAAACCTAGCCACCATTGTACAACTGGGGCAAAATAAAGCAATAAGTTCAGCACCATACATTCAGTTGTGCTAATGTTGAGTAAGTCTTCATAAGCAAGCTAAAAATTGGACATAATCCCAATTAAAGATCCACTATTTAGTATTTAGTTGATTGCAACCAACTAAATGCCCCTGCCTTTCCAAGCACACATGAACGCGTACTGCAGCCATTAGGCACCCATAGAGTACTTCCAAGTACTTACATTCATGATACCTTGCTTTTTTCTCTTGTTAAATAATAAATATAATCCTCCATTTTTTAAGAATTTGGTTTCTCAAACTTGTTAGCCAGAACCAGCAAACACTGATTTCTCTTCTTTCTTCTTTGTCTTTCTTTCTCTTCTTCATTGTCCTTCCAGAGCTTTCTTAAGGATTCACACTGCCACTTGTAAAAACACGTAAGGTGAAAGGAGATCTCTAGAGGTTTGTCTATTCTGGGCTAATGTAGCAGCTCAAACACAATGATTCGTAGTTGCAGGTAATTATACACTGATGAAAACATACTTCTGAATATTATGTGTGAATTCAAATTAATTCAGTTCCAGGTTTTAACACTACAAAATGTGGAGAAATGTGGAAGGGGGTGAATACTTATGCAACAGAGCATGTGGGAAACCCATAATTTATGGGTGGTGGAGGTGGGGTGAGCGGATGGTGTTATAATGAACTGCAGTCTGTTTTGTAGGTGATATACAGTATATTCAAACCATGTGTCCAGTCAGAATGGATGTTTTAGATAAATTTTCTAAATGAACACATTTAAAAGGTAGTATTAATGTGTTATTGTCTACTAAACCTTTTTTTTGACTAAGTGTAATGTGGCTTGTAACCTAAAATGAGTTGGACACTCCTACACTAGTTCTTTCCTTTTAGTTGAGGTTTTATCTGGGGATTGGTGTGAGCTTCAGAATTGACCAAACACACGATAGTCAAGTTCAGTTCCTCACTGAAGCTGAAATCTACAGACAGCAACACTGTAGGACTGGTAGTGGCAAATTTCAGAAGCTTGTCTTGATACTGTTCATCATAATAATGAGTGTAGGCAGCACAGTGGTATATGTCTGTCACTGATATGCCATTTTTGCTAAGCCAGCAGTGGGATTTTTCTACTCTGATTGAACAAATGAAATGTGGTTGGCAAGGTCTCCTCTATATCACATCAGGATTTCTTCAGAGTCTCAGCCACAGTGGAATGTATTTAATTGGACTGAGGGCGCAATAATCCCAGTGGAAGACAGTAGGTGGGCGGATGGGTGTGGCACCACAACACTGAGTTTTGATAAGAATGAAGATGTACATGTCAGGATCCCCTCACAGAAAAATCACATACATTTCAGATGTGAACAATGTGTGCAAAATCAATGTGTATAAATATGGGAAAACTGTGAATCCCTGAAAATGCACATTGAATTCACACATGTGACATCATGTGAACAATTATCATGTAATTAATTACTCATGCCAGAAAATCACTTGTATAAAAATAAAAACACATACACTACATGTGAAAATAAATTAATCATGTGTAAAAATTGGGGGGAGCATTTTAAAAGAATGTACTACATTGCAAAAACATCTTAACAAGTGAAAATATCTTAAATGTGGGCAAATGTATCTAACTTTTCATATTATGAGATTATTATAAATCAAATATAAGATTATTCAGCCTGTTTTTAGATGTTTTTACTCATTTCAAGCTTTAAACTTCATTATTCTATTGGCAAATTAGTTTTGCTTTTTTTGCTAGAAGTTATTTGCCAATAAAACAAAACAATTTCAAGCTTGTAATTAGTAAAAACATATGTCCAGAAAGGGGTTTGATAATATTTATATAAAATGTATTGTAATCTTTGAACAGATAAATTTGACTATTTGAAAATATTTTTTCCTTGCTAACTTTCTTTCTTTTATTACTTTTTGTGCAGTGTGAAATAATACCATGTAAATGTAAACAAATTGTGGGAAAAAAATTAATTATGTGAAATAAATCACGTGAAAAATAAAAATACATGCACATGCACGTGTGCAGCATCCACACACGGAAATATGTTAAACCTAACATGCCAATAGTCTAAAAAAAAATTGTAAACTTCACATGTGGGTCAATCAATGTGATTATTCACGTGAAGGTTGTGTGACTTTGCTGTTTGCCTTTATGTCTCATCCCATAGCTTGAGAAGTATAAAACCTAAATATTACAGCAAATTAGCTGGTTGAGTTGAGAAACAGTCCATCAATTAAATATCTCAAGCAAACATCAGTCCTGACAAAAATGGAGCCTAGATGACAATAAACATAACCTGGGTTTGAAAAAAAAAGATGTGAAATAGTTTCTGATCAGACACCTACCAGTTTGACTAACAAAGATGGTGTGTCTAATAAAGAGCCAGAAAGTGAACCCCAGTGGTCCTCATAGTAGAGAACCAGGGGTCCATGACGTATAGTCAGGTTTTGATGTATAGCCAGGCTACATTTTGATGCAGTGGTGGAAATCACAATGCACCATTACAAAAGTTGTATTTATTATTGAGTCCGTATAGTCATTAGAAGAGTTATGGTGGTGCAGAGGGTCAAGGATGGAGCGGGATGGAACGGTTACTGAAGTTGAATCAGGTGTAGTTATTAGCCTGATTTCACTTGATTTAAATAGCATTCATCTAAACCTATCAACAGAAAATCAAGTAGCCATATAAGCAATGTCAACTCAACTTAACACTTCAGTAAATGAACAAAATGTTTAATGCCTAATATTTGAATAGTTCATTGAATATGCTGAGGGGTCTATGAAAATTTCTTTATAATAAAATGGGTTCCTAGTTGTAAAAAGCTTGAGAACTCCCAACAGATATACAGCTCTTGATACACTTGTACCAACACCAGACCAGACCATGTACTGAAAATGTTCCACCACCCAAATAATACCTGGTTGTGCCTTAACAGATCCATTAACAGATAGGTTAGAGATGGTCTGACAAATCGCGCATAGCAACAGATGGAAGACAGACAGTAATTGTTGCCTTCTCAGCTATCTAAACTCAGTGCTAACATCATAGCACTGAGACATGGTATACGACCTGTGCTTTTACATGGTATTTGGAAGGACCTCGCCAAAATCCATGCCAACAGCCTCCCAGGAGCTGTAAACAATCAAAACAACACCAACCTCCCTCATGGCACACCTGCAGCTCATGATGAGCCCCTGTTTCAGGTGCAGCTCACCCTCCAGCTGTGCCCTTAACAAGCTCCGCACTCTCTTCTGAAATAGAAGTGAAAGTCTTCATAGTCACTATTTGTTTTTGTTTAAAAAAAAAAAAAACGAATCATATGTCTCCCCCTGTTCACTCCTGTGGATAAAATCGCAAGCCGTTTTTCCACTATATAGGGAGGTAAACTATGGTAATATCAATATCATTTCTTTCACAGCTGCCCCGACTGGAGCAAGATGAGTACAGGTGTTCCTGTCACCGCTGTTCTCCATCTTCACTCTGAGCTCGCTGTACTGACCTGCTGTTTTGGGACTGTGCTGTACACACACTGGGGACATCTGGAGTTTTGATGTGATTGCTGTTGGTCTCAAATGTGTAGTGTTGATGGTAGCTCTTTAAAGGAAAATTTCACAATGAAACACATTAAATATGTTTACATTGAAATGGTTGTGATGCATTTCGTTATTCTGTAGTTTGTTGGATGGTTCCGTATTTTCATTTTCCAGTCAGAAGTTAGAGTTCGTTCACTATGATGACATCAAAGGGAGACATTCCAAGTGCAGCTACAATGACGCTGAATAGCTGAACAAATTTTAGTGATCACAAATGGTCTGGATTTCACTGTTAGTTCTTTAAACAAACAACCAAAAGAACCAAGAGCTTCTTTTCTGACTCAAAATTCAACATCATATTTATTATAAAGCCCAAAGTCAGCTAGTTAAGACACCATTGAATACAATTCTACACCGTTACACCAAGTTACAGCAGAGACAAATAGTTTGTGTAAAATTTGATGCTTTGGAAGTTGCATCAGCCTTAGGTAGATACAAAGGCTAAATCCCAGATGATGATGAAAGAAGTTTAAACCAAAAATATCAACTAAGGATTTCATTACAAGATAACTCTTGGATGGTATTAGAGTTCACATTACTTTTTATAACTATATTGATTAATGTGCCAGTTGTCAGCATAGATTTTTGACTAGTTACTCAATCTGAATGCAAATAAGTTCAACTGCTGTGGATACGGATACAGGTTCAGAAGTGGAGTAAGAGAAAGACATCGACTCACTGATCCACCTCACCAGAATCTACAGCGAGGACATCAGGATGTCATTCGGATTGGATAAATGCAGATGCATGGTGGCCAAGAGAGGGAAGATTATCAGATCTGAGGGAGTGGAGTTACCAGAAGTCAAAATATCAGATACATAGGACAGCTACAAGTACTTTGGACTCGTACAGGCCAATGGGAATCCAGATAAGGTTACAAGGAGATTAGCCACAGCCAAATATCTCCAGATGGTCAGACAGGTGCTCAGAAGCCAGCTAAATGGTAGGAATAATATAAAAGTCATCAACATGTACGCCCTACCCACCATCAGATACCCAGCTGGAATAGTGAACTGGCCACAGGAGGAAATAGATGCCACTGATGTCAAGACATGGAAACTGCTCATGACGCATGGAGGGTTTTCATCTGAAGTCCAGATCCCTGAGACTCTACGAACAAGAGGAGCAGATAAGGAGCAGAAAACAGCAGTACTGATAGATATGGCAATCCCAGCTGACAGTAACATCAGGAAGATGGAGCATGAGAAGACTGAGAAGTTCCAAGGCCTGAAGGAACAACTGGAACAGATGTGGAAAGTGGAGTCCAAAGTAATTCCGGTGGTAATAGGATCATTAGGGGCTATGAGTCAGCCATGGAGAGTGGCTCCAACAGATCCCAGGTACAACAACTGAGGTCTCTGTCCAGAACTGTGCAATTGTAGGAACAGCTAAGGTACTGCAGAGAACTCTCAGACTCCCAGGCCTCTGGTGGAGGACCCGAGATTGAGGAACAAGTAGGGAGGTGAGAGGACGATTCATATATATAAATCATGTAAATGTGTGTGTGTGTGTGTGTGTGGTGGTTTGTTTGGTTTTGTGTGTGCCAGAGGAAGCACATTACCCTCCAAGGAGTTTGCTGTGTCAGTCAATATGAAGCTTGAGTTGTCAGTAAGAATTGGTGATGACTGAATTCAGAGAAAGCTAGGTTCAAATCTGAAATATTTCATGTGACGGTTTGGTTTATATGCCTATATTCCTAGCTCTAGACGCTTCCCTTGCCTATATTTAAAACACAAACACATGCTGGGGAAGGTCCTTTATTGTGGTGCAATTCAATAAGAGAAGTGCATGCTCTTTGCAAAGACAAACACATCTTCATCTAAAGCGTGACTGGAAAAGAAGAAACTTGCACTTAAGAAAGATATACAGGGCTCAATAATGCACCCAGAATACCCAAAATGCATTCCCAGAATGAGCCTTTAATATCTGCAGAGAGAAGGTATATGGTGCATATATGGTGCAGTGTGTAAGTGATAGGACCATGACAGTGCTTTCGGCTCTGAAATGCAGCATATTGGATGTGAAATGTAACAAAACGTTTTATGTACAGAAAGGAAGTGCTGAGAATTATCGGCCATTTGGTCAGGAGTGGTCCTATTACAGGGGGCTGCCAAATAGCAACAGATGGGCTACAGTCTGTAACTATATACCTACAGAGTGTTCCTATATGTAGTGGTACAGGTAAATCTATCTCCAGGATTGTATAAAATTGAAGGAGGTCAATTTGTGCCATATGCAGAACAGATTAAGTAGGTGTTTCCAGGCACCATTTCCGTGATGAGCTGCAGCCTTAGTCAATTGAACTTTAATGTCAGACGTATTACAAGCTCATTTTCTGGATGCATCACTCACATTTTGCACTTCTCGTGTACATACATATGACCCAGAGAAAACATTTTTTTCCCTTGTCACTCTGGTGGTACAATATAGCAGACATTTTTTGTACGTTTAGTAAGTATCTTTTACCTGAAAACAAGAATATATTTCAAATATTATAAAAAATATATACAAGACAGGGATAAAAAGCATAGGGAATTTAAAACAAATCCCAAAGCAGAACAGCATGTTTTATTCAATGTAATTGAATATGTGAACATAATCACTCTAAATTATTAAGATGAGCTTAATGAGTTAATACTTTTCTGTTTCAGACTAAACTATAAGCAGAATAGGCTTCTAACCAGCTTCTAATTAAAGAGGGGGCTGCAGCACATTGGAGCAAGAGCATAAAAATATCATTTTTGTTCAGAAGCTAAATGAGAAATCAGTCATTTCTAATCCCTGATTTAAGGTATGTAATTAGACCTGATGGGCCACTGATGTAAAGGCACATAGTAAACTCCAAGTGATGTTCCCTTTATGACACCACCCCATTGACAAGTAAAATCTTTATTTCTGATGTACTTATTTCATTGGCTATTATGAAAGGATAAAAACGTAAATGTTATTGTATTTAAACATATGTTGTTTGTTGCATACTCATATTTTAAATGCATGTTCATATTTCTCTACGCAACAATTTAAGCACATCATTATACCATGAATCCTCTTTGTTCACTATGTGTGTTCATTTGTTTTACTGTAAAGATCCAGACACAAAACTTATCAGAAATTGTCAGAACCAGAACTTTCTGTTTGTAAAATCAAAATAACGAAAAATGTCTCTCCTCACTTTACTTGGATAATCCAATGTACAACGCCATCTCGGAACGATCATGTAACAGACGATCAGCTGATTTTCAACATGTCAAAGGTTTATGTATCTTTCAACATGTGATAAAATATATTCATAGAGTCTATGTAAAGTGAATTTGAAAATGTGACCAGACTAGGAAGGAACTGATAAGTTTTTGATGATCTACTAAACATCACAAGCTATAAACTGGACCTTATAAAAATAAGTTGAAGATCTATAGAGTGTGTACAGCTTATATATTGAACATCAACAACTATAAAGTGTTGACATGTTACATAAAATTAGTTAAAAGTCTGGTTAATTTGTTGACAAGTTATTGTTGACTAGAGTCTGTTGGAAAGGCATTTTGATCTGATGTGATCTGAATCAATTCTGATCAAGAAGAAGGCAAATATGGCAACATCTCAATCAATCCCAATCTCAAATCAATCCCAATCTCAAATCAATCCCAATATCTCTTCTAATTAGAAGTAATAGAAATTAAACAACTAAACTGAATTTCAAAGGTAATATCTAAGAAACAGCCATCCATTAATCAATCCATCCATCTATTTTCTATGCCGCTTATCCTTTGTGGGTCACGGCTTAGGTGGAGCCAATCCCAGTGGACTTCAGGAAAGGACACCCGGGAAGGGTCGCTAATCTATCGCAAGGTTAAGATAGAGACAGACAAGCATTCACACTTACATTCACATTCATGGACAATTCAGAGTAGCAGGTTGATCTAATCGGCATGTCTTCAGACTGTAGGAGGAAACTGGTCGACCTGGAGGAAACCCACATAGGCACAGGGAGAACATGCAAACTCTGCACAGGAAAGCTCCTGGTCGACCAAATCTGGAACCATCTATGCCATTACAACAGTGCTAACTACTACACCACTGTGCCACCCTCATCTAAGAAAGAGTGCCAGCATATTTTTCTTTCTTAATTGTTAATTTTCTTTCACCTAATTTTTAGTTCTTAAGTCTCTAATTATTCTGTCTAATGATGGAAAGTTTATTGCCACCGACTCTTCTTTGGTCCATGTGCTGAGACACAACGTTCTCCAGATGCTAATACAACATTTACGGTCCAGTTATAACTCCAGTCCTCTTATTGCACATGCTTTCTTTTGCTAAACATGGATAGATTTGTGTAAAAAAGTTTTAATTTTTGTGACACAGCTTACACTGACCCTGAACTTCATAGTGTATTTGAGAGCAAAACAATACTAATAAACACACACAACATATTATATAATGTGAGTGACTCAGTGCTGTTAATGTTGAGTGATGGATCGATGCCAGTAGGTTGTTTTCTTCTTCTTACTTTCTTCCCTGGTATGAATGAGAGTTAATTGTCAGAGTACATGAAGGTAAAAAGAGTTTGTTTGAAAAACTTTTGCTGAAGGTGACGGTGTGAAGATATTTTTGCGGGCAGCTCTTCATAATGAGCTATATTTTTGCCATGGTACTATTTAACAAAGTAATTATCACGTATTCTTTTTTCAATGACAACTGTTGTGATGCTGCCATGGAAACAAGGCTGAGAAAGTTAAACTTAGAAACGCATAACTACAGAAACTATTAGCACGCTTTTAGCGCCATGCGTGCTCAAACGGGAACGTGCCAAAGCTGCTGTGGCCACAAATTAATCCTCTTCAAAGACGGGCCAAAGATCTCGAATTGTGGGCGTCAGGAAGCTGGAGCGGAGTTTCACTAAGCTGAATCTGTGGACTCCAACAATTTTCTGAGGGCCTGAATGGGAGGAGGCAGAAAAGGGAAAATCACAGTAATTGCATGCAGTGTTGACAGAGGCTATTACTGTACTGAAGTACAAAGTGAGGAACATGAACCTCAGCAATCCTGAACTTTCAGACCTACCCAAAGTTGAACAAGACCCACTTAAAAATCTTTTGGAAATTTAACTTAGGCCTGCAAAAACTTGCTTTCGTTGAGTAGAAGAACGGTACTAAGTATCTAATCTTCATTTCTTCATAATATATGTATTACTCTGAGTTTTTATTCCAGCAGTTATCAGAAACTAATCCATGGAAATGCCAACCATACCACAGCACTGGAACAAATTTTTAACAGCCCACTTAGGTCTATATTCAACTCTTCTGATTGAATTTTTAAGAAAATTGCATCACTTAACCATCAGAAATAAACATCCCTCCCACACAGATCAGGATCTCACCCAGCGAAACTGCACCATTTCAACAGCCTTTTACTGAATGTCATCAGGTTAGAGTCTGGCTGAAGGGAATTCTTTTTTTATTCCTTTTTTAGTCATTAAATCTCACTTCTGACATACACCAGTTAACTATACAGCCAAATGATTTCTACATGATGCTGAAATACCATTCTGTGCATGATTCATCAATATAAAACAAAACACCGCATCCAATAATATCATAGCCCATCATCATCATCATCATCATCATCATCATCGCTACCTGCAATGCTACCTGCTGCACCATCATTATCCATACAGACGTTATTTGTTTAATTCCAAAGTATGCTATGTTAAGAAGAGAAAAAAAAATATTTTAAAGCTCACAGTGCTTGTTTAATTCTTCCAAAAACACTCACATCATCCATAATGCTGTTACACTGTTCATATTAGTCTTATGTTTGAAAGTGGGTCACATGATGGGTCACATCAGATACATAGCTACATCTGTGGAGACAATTTCAAACATCATATTCCTCATCACATTGCTAATCTGGCACAGTCATGAAGGTTTCTCCTTCAGAAAGAGCTGGACATTCTCTCCAAAGAGGCCCCTCAGATGGTTGTTTAGTTCCTTGGAATATCTGGCATGCACTACTGCAAATAGGACCTGGCAGGTCTTCCCCTTCGTTTCATCAGACCTCTGCAACAGATCCAGAATTCAGCTGCATGATTTGTTTTTTAACCTCACCAAGTTCTCACACATCATTAAACATTAAAAAAATAAGAGTAGAGAAAGCAGCACTGCTTCTGCTACTGTATAACCTCATACTATTTCCTTAAAAGAGCTTTAGCTTGGGAATATTCTTAAATTCAGACTTATTTGTACTATCATGGTTTAATGGAAACCACACAGATCTTCTGTCACTCTTGATGAGGATGCCTGCTAAATGTTATAAATGTCAATGAACGTAATCTATAGCAATAACTCTGGATTTGTCCTAATGAAAAATTGGATCATTTAAAATGTAGACAAATCTACTCATTATTCTAAATTTAATATTAATACTTCATATGCCTTAATATGAAATTAAAATATAACTATCCTGTTCACACTCATCACATTTACTTAAATAATATTGTTTATTTGTTTCAAACACACACACTAGTTAATTTCTGTTTCTTAAACCTACAGCTTAACAAAATATTTTTATATAACAGTTGAAATAAAAATGGGTTGATGGTGGCTGTAGATCTTGATTGATCTTGTAACGTCTCATATTTTAGATGGAGACATTCAGTAGAAGTGAGACTTCCATTTCTGTCTCCTCATGTGGTGATGGTGAAGAATGGAACACGGCGTCACTTTGCTTTTCTGCCAACCCGAGCAGCTGGACGACGACACCTGGGGTGAGTGCAA
This sequence comes from Parauchenoglanis punctatus, assembly GCA_030068025.1. Lineage (NCBI taxonomy): Eukaryota > Metazoa > Chordata > Actinopteri > Siluriformes > Auchenoglanididae > Parauchenoglanis > Parauchenoglanis punctatus. The sequence goes on along the minus strand of JAQQZU010000003.1, from coordinate 6,277,206 downwards.
TGAGCAGCTCGTCTGTCTCTAAAGCCGATTACATCACCGGTGCTCTCGGCTCCTTACTAAACGACCCTGCAGGTGAGATCATGCCAACAGTCTTGATGGGTTTTGTGCTTTGGAGAGTTAACACATGCCTTTGGGGCAGAATGATTTTTTGTGTTTTATTGTAAGACTAAACCATGAGAATAGTGCTTCCCTAACAAAGAGAGAAAAACAAGAAGAGAAGAAAGAAAAAAACCTTCACACTTTATTTTATTTAATGGGTTTTTTTTTCTTCTTTTTTCTTTCCCCAGTCTGTCAGTTTGTAGTTGCATGTCTTGAGATGTATGCATGTCTTAAGATAAGATTAGAGAAGATAAGAGAAGAGAAGATAAGATAAGCTTTTTATAATTTAGTAAGCTTAGAAATTCAGTTCCAGGGTAGTAGCAAGTATAGCATATGTGAGACACATTGAAAAATTAACAAACACGAGAAAAACATGTATATACAAAGTAGAATTTTGCATGACTCGTAGAGAAAGAACATAAAAATGTTTTGGGTCCAAACAAGGACAAAAAATTTCAAGTGCTTTTTTTGTTAGAAATATGACACTCAAGGACTCTATGTCCAAACTCGGGAGCTTTTTTATATATGTTATTCTTTTTTTTCCACAATTGTAGAAAAAAAGCTTTTATTTTGAAGCACACACACACACACTTCTTAAGTCACTACAAACATCACTCTTTTGATTATGTATGGTGATTTTACTTCAACAACTGCTGCTGAATACCAAGAGGTTTTACTTCAGAGACTGAATAACAAGTCTTGTTATTTTGTACGTGCTGGACTGCAGTTTATAAAATGTTGGTCAGTTATGCACATTGTGACATGTTTTTATTGCCTTTATTATTTATTCTGAGTGTGTAGCTGCTGAAAGGAAAGCATTTCCTTTTAAAAATGTGATATTCTATATATGCCCACCTGTTGTCTTTATAACAGTTTGATACCTATTCACACCAAACACGTTACATGTTAACTCTGCCAGACTGCTCAGCTGATCATTACCAATTATGCTCTGCCTATGTGTTATAACTCTGCTAGACAGCTCTGCGTTTTTCCTTTTTTTCTATTTTAAAAGTATGCAAATTCTTTCCCTTGTAAACAACACGTGTTGTTGTCATGGACAAACAAGAAGCCTTTTGTTGCGAAAACGTGCAGAAAGTTTTCAGATTTCACACTGGCAACGGCACAGGCTCCATGCTGGTGAGAAAGTGCTAGAAGAAACATCTGCTACCTCATCTGGAGCATCTGAGACAGGTCAAGATGCTCACAGAACACAAAACATGAGCAATTTATCTATTTGTGGCTTTATTCAGAGTTGAGTTAAGTGTGTAACAGGCCTCAGGCTTTAACTATCACCTTAAATGCTTCTTAGAAATTTGCATGAAACAGATGTGTGTCTCGATTACAGACATTTTTCTCGCCTGATATCTGCTCAAGAGAGAAGTCCAGTGTGACTGTTCAACAGTTCTAGCAATAATATATCATGCTGAAATTATGTTTTGGCCGTAAATACAATTAAAAGCCTGTGGAATGCCATTAAAGGAGAATATTAAATTTATAAATGTGACACTTAATTAATTAATTTGATCTTTTCCAGATAAACCCCTCTCTGCACATGTTGCTCTTCCCAGCTTGGCAAATGCTGCTTGTTCTGAGTTCAACACGTTTTTGTTATTATTTAAATTGACATTTCTCCTATCCTGTTAGCTCATTGCTTTTTTTAATTGTCAATTATCTCCGTCATCTATGTCTCCTTTCTAATCGCACTGTATTTCCAGTTTGCTTCCCTGGTTTTCAGTCCTTGCTTCATATTTCTTATTAACTAACATACCTTTGTTCAGTGTAATTATTATTCATTCTGTATTATTTGTAAATCCTGTGTGCCTTTGTATCTGGCGTTTTGTATACTTCCATGCTTAAAGGCCCTTACATAAAGGATTTTTTTTCCACTTCGGACGAGACAGCATCTTAACCCGAGACAACTTCCATCATGTAAATATTGATTCTGAACTTGCCAATATTGCTGCCTTTTGTCATATCAGTATCTCAGAGACCAATATTGTGGTAATAATTTACAAATGATATTACATCAGCCTCAGTGCAGTGGCTTACATAAGGGATTAATTTGAGGAAAAGTTTACTGTAGTCATTGTAAATCAGCGCAACATTCCTGACATGTATGTCCTGTATGCTGCTGGATTTCTACACTTATTGGTCAGTACAGTGACACATGCACTCATTGTTACAGCCAGCTCAGGATCCTACAGCGGCAGCCCAAAGCTGTTGACAATCCCACCTTTAATGGAGCAGGGATCAGAGTGGTCAGTGCTATGAAGTCCTCATTACTGCTTCCCTATTAGAAGTGTCACCAAGTGGTCACTCTGATGGAAGGCAGATGAGCAGACATGTTCCTTGGTCCATGGTCTTCTGAATCGAACTTCTCTTAGCTGGTTATTTGACAGTCTTGTTTTTTCTGCATATACAATGATGAATAATGTAGCGATATGAAGAGGGACATTCAGGTTCATTTAGCAATGTTTACAGACGATTGCACGGCGGTGATTTGGAAGTCTGAATGCAAATGTGGCATCTCGCACTGAAAGGTGAGGTGTTCATTCACCCAAGCATGAATTGTTTCCCTGTGATTCTTATCCAACTGCTACATTTTCCACCTCCATATTTTTCCACCGGACTACCAAAAAAAAAAACACCTTGAAGAAATAGACACAGTTTTGTTGCCCTGAGCTGTAACCCTATTCAATATAAGACTACACAAATCCTTTCAGCATGAACAAAAATACTGTTAGTGCTGGAATACGGCTCTACATACAAATAGCACTTATTATTCACAGTTAAATGCATTTACACTTAGAACAAGTACACTGGGAAATTTTTCTTGTGTGCTGATTTATGTACTCGGGCAAACACGAAATAAATTATAGTTAGAGACATAGTCAAAATCTATCACTATCACCTTCTGTTGTTAATCATATACACAATGCTGTACATCATACACTATACATATATGTTTATAAAAAAAATAATAACCAATATTATGTAACAGTTTAAAAAAATAACAGCAACAGGGCAAAATTTTACAAGAAAATAATCAATGATGGAATGGGATATTTGTATGGCCTTTTATATATGTTTTGCCCCACCCTTGGGTGGCCTATGGAGTGAACAACCCTCACCCTTTGACCCAAATCAACTACAGAAAACACCTTTAAAACAAACAAATCCATGGGATTTATTGCATTAAAACTGCAAAATTCACACAGACAAACAACATCACCACAACCAAATCACAGGCTGAAGGGCAACATGACCATCAGTCCCTAAAATAGAAGCCTCTCTGCACATAAGCTTTTTAATTATTATTATTAAGTATGAATCCTACCACTATACCCCTGCAAACACTAGAATTCTCTTTCCAGCTCTAGAAAAGAACAAATATAGAAATACCAGCACTATTAGCATTTCTACACTAGTTGGACCTATTTCCCAAAATATAAACAAACTAGTAGACTAATTTAACCCACTGCGACCCTGACCAGGCAGTTACTAAGGATGAATAAATAAAAACAGCAAATGCATGGCCACACACAAAGTTACATGTACATATTAATCAACATGGTCTTTCTTTGTCTTACCAGCTTCATATCTGACTTCCTGTTCATGCTTCCATAAAAGTTAATGCCTCCTTGAATAGTGTGCCTCCTGTTTACATTTGTTTCTTCATTCCAAATAATATATTCATATTCTGATATAGCTCTAATATAAATAGGCTATTCCCTCGAGACCCAGCAGGAAAAAGGTTGTATTATTGCGTTCTTTGACATAATACAAGTGCTTTTGATTGTAATAAAAGTTAAAGAGAAAATAGTTTCAAGAACATTACCTATTTATATTTTATTGTCTGTCACTTGCAGTGGACATCAGGTCTTATTTGATATAAAATGTTGATGACCGAGTAGATCAATGCTCTTGCTGTTAATTTAACCCTTGTACTCATTAGACAAATACAGTGAAGAAGAAAACATCCTTTCAAGTTTCTAAAAGTTGAAATAATTATTTCATTAATTCA
>JAQQZU010000003.1:6249983-6261765 GCA_030068025.1 Parauchenoglanis punctatus | reverse complement strand
CAGAAAGGCACCCTGGGTGACCCGGGGATCGAACCCAGGACCTTCTTGCTGTGAGGCGACAGTGCTAACCACTGCAAAACCGTGCCACCGGCCTTTTTTTCGTTCTGCAAATTTCACGTGACTACCCACATGAATGTAAAAACCAGCCACTCTTTATACCTTTTTCTTGGATCTTGCAGATCTCATGGAATCTCAGTCCTGATGCACACCTCCCTGAGTAAAATCAGGAGTTTACTGCTTAGATGGAATTAAAACCTGCAACCACACTGCCCCAATATACACACTTGTACTCTAACCATGTATAGAGCTTCAATTAGGCTTGAAATTCTGAACGTGAACCAACCAGGAACATTATCTCTTTGCCTGATAGGACACAATGTGAATAGTTGGGTCCTCAGGGTTTATACTGCCATCTAAAGTGAATTTGACTGACAGGAGGAACTTAGTTTTGTTGGTTCTGTGAATAAACAGGTGTGGTACTTACATACAAGCTTTAGTGCCTCAATCTAACACTGACATGGTGACCTCAGAGTTAAGTCAGTGGAGATAAAGTGATGATTTAAACTAAAATAAGATACCTATCCCTGACAGAGACCGGTCTGATTTGGAGCACCACCAGTTAAACCAGTAGGATGTAGAAGTGTATGATTTGGAGTGTAAAGATGGAGAAGCTGTGGATATGGAGGAGTGAAAGCGTAAGTGTTTCGGCATTTGTACTTCACCGAGTCTTTGTAAACCTCATTAGTCAAAATTTTGGTGAGTAACTCTGAAGTCACACAAAAGCTTCTGAAGTAGTGCATGCTAACATTAATGAAGCCACTTAACATCTCACACACACACACACACACACACACAAACCACCCACAAGCACACCACACACACTCAGAATGGACTCGGAATTACCATAACGAGGTATATTATTCAAGTGGCTTTAACACAAAAACCCCTGCCACCTCCATTAGACAGCCATACATCTGCCTTGTTAGCAGCGTAGTGTTTTTCTTGACATAGAGGGAAGCGACAGAACATGCACAAACTGTTTACTGAACAGCAGAAAATTTCTTTTTTTGTTTTAATTTACGTTCTAATTCGAGTGATGGGAAAATTAATCAGAAACATCTGTTTGTTCTGAGCTTGCTGGCAGACCTTCATTAGTGGAGCTTGAGAATCGAAATGGCAAAGAGAGAAAAAAAGAGGAAAGCAGGAGACCTCAGATGGAGTTACATCAGACATTGCTATAGCAACACTATGAGGCGTCCACATTGCAGCACTGACCCTGCAAGGGACGTCACAAAAGGAAACACCATTTCTTGGCCATGAGAGAAACAAAAGTCACTTATAGCAGCAAGATGGAGAGAGAGAGAGAGAGAGATGCTGTATACTTTTTTTTTATTCTTGGCTTTGCTCCATTTCATTTAAATGAAATTGTAATAAAAGACATTGCTTAGCATTACAAAAAAGACATATAAACATCACATGTGGATAATTAGTTTAACATATTTTGCATATATAGAGCATGTGTTTCTTTTTCTTGTGCTTCTCACGAATCATTTATTTTTCTGCTTTTTTTATGTGATTTGTTTATTTTCGCATGCGATCTTTTTCACAATGCTTATATTTTCATGTCATTTTGTATTTTTGAAGTGTTTCCTTTAGTTCCACAATTGTTTTAAACACAATTCTTTTATGTTTACATGTGGGTTTTTTTTCACATTTGAGCATGTTACTCACATAATCACATAGGAAATGTGTATTTGTTTCATGAAGCTAACCCTTTGTAAGAAAACACTGCTTTCATACATTGAAATGTTGAAATCATGATGTTACCTTGGCAAGAGATTCTCACACTTGCACTATTTGCTAAAGTATTAGGCTATGTTCACATTACCAGGCTGAAGTGACTTAAACCTGATTTTTTTGCCTTAATGTGACACAGATAAGATATTTTCAGGGCTGAGTAGACACAGAAACATGATCTTTTCAAATCAGATTTCATATGTGTTTCATATGTGTTTCTATATACGTTACTATGTATCCAGTTCATGGCCATGCGACATGAATGAGAAAGGTTAGGACGGAATTCATGTGGTTTTTTGCTTATATGCATGCACGGAGATGGCTCCTTTCTCGTTCCCACACATCTCTTGGTGCAGCAGTGCCAACAATAGCTTCAAAAACAGCAAAAGCTAACTGTCAGGCTTTTATTTGCCTTTTCAATCTGATAATGTACAGCTGAGGAACTGTTTGCTGTGCTCCAGAGCAGAGTGCGATGCATACATTAGCTACTTGTGCGTCCGATTTTGGTTTTAATACCATGTGTTGTCTCACAAATATCGTTTTATTGTTGTTGGTGACGCAGATGACTTGTGCAAAAACATATCGATGTGCACATGCCGTTTTAGTGAACAGATACATAATATTACAATTAGATACAGGTCACTTCTATCAAGATGATCAAGAAGGCAAATCCAATCTGAGCAGAAAATCGTGACTGAACAACGAGGCTTAATATCAATGTAGCCTTAGTGAATCTTGTTTGAAATTTTTTAAACAAAACGGTTTCTCTTGATTCTTGATAGTGCAGTTGGATTTTCTGGCTTCACTATATCACTTTATTTAGTCCTTAAGGATCATGTTGTGACATACACACTGTGTGGATCTCACTATTACTAACACGGCTCACTGGATCCATGGTCCATGTCAATGGAAAGCTCCAGAGTGGAGTTAATAAGTCTCTGAATCACAGGGTGAGTCGACTTCATATCTCAGTAAACAGAAATCATATTGCTCTCTAGATGTTGGTGCTGGGTGATTGCTCCCTGCCACTCTTTTTCTCTCGCTCTCTTTCTCTTGCAGGCAGGATGAAGTGAAATCTTTGGTGTCAACATGTCCTGAGCGCCAGTGTGCTCCTGGCATCATTAGGCTTAAACATGGGGGGATTCCTTTTTAATATCCTGTTTGCCTCGACGAGATTGGCCGTCTTCTGAGGCCGCGCTGCTTGTCGATAGCATTCGGGAAGCTTTTGCTTCGATTGTTACTGTGGATATGGAAATGGGACAGCAATGCGGACATGCAAGGAATAGCTAATTGAGCTCAGCCATATCAGGGACGCTGAGCTAGCAGGCGGCACTTTCATTAATTATAATTGATGAGCTACATTGCATATGTAAATGTTTTTTTTTTTTCTTCCCTCCTCGCTGAGAACGGTTCCCAGGGGGGTGTTTGAATCATAAGGACACAGAGCAGAGGCTCTGGGATTCCTGCTCTACTTTGTACATGACAGTTTGTGGCTTTTCTCTCTTTTCCCTTTATTTTGAAGCTCTGAAGCATCCCTGAAGAGCCTAGTGATGTGTCATCTGTCATAATGCTGAGACAAGACCTTCAGATGTCTAATGGACGCTGAGATTTCCAGCCGATGTGGCCCTGTGGGCTTAATTAGCAAGCTAATTGATCCACAGAGACGCAGCAGCTATGAAGTGGGCAACTCCAAATCCACCTCAAGAAGGAAAAAAAATCCCCATACACCATTGTGGTTAATCCATGTTGAGTGGCAGGTGTCATTGGGTGAACAAGGGTGGAGCTTAAATTAAATTTGATCAGCCAATCACAAACATGATTATATGATACAAGTATTAACGTTTCTAGACATTTTTTTGCTCATATCATGTAGTGCTTAATGTAAGATGTTGGTAATGATCCCTAAATCAGAAAAGTTGGGACAGTATGGAAAATGCAAATTAAAAACAACAACACAAAAAAAAAATGCAGTGTTTCTTACATTTACTTTGGCTTTTATTTCATTGCAGTCAGTATGAACCGAAGATGTTAAATGTTTGGTCTGGCCAACTTCATTTCATTTGTTAATATACATCCATTCCTGCCTTTCAGACATGCAACATATTCCAAAAAAGTTGGGATGGGGATATTTAGGTCTAGTAATGAGGTAAAATATGTAAATAAATAAATAAATAAATAAATAAATAAAGGATGTAAGTTCAAACACGTGATGTCAACAGGTGATTGTAATGATTAGATTTCTGATTAGGTGTAAAAGAGGTGCAAGTCCATGAAAGGCTGAATCTTTGAGGAGCAAAGATGGGCAGAGGATATCTAGTTTGTCAACAAATGCATGAGAAAATTATAGAAATACGCTGAATACCCATGATCTCAGATCCTTCAGATGGCACTGCATCAAGAACCGTTATTTATCAATAGCTGATATAACCACATGGGCAAGGGTTTACTTTGGCAACCTTTTATCAAGCACTACAATATGGCGTTACAGAAATGCCACTTAAAACTTTACTGTGCAAAAAAGAAGTTAATCATATAATGTTAATCATGTCCAGAAGTGGCATCAACTTCTCTGGGCTTGGAGGCATCTGGGATGGACCATCACACGGTGGAACATGTATTGTGGTCAGATGAATCATTATTCCAGACCTGTTTTGGAAGAAATGGACACCGTGTGCTCCAGACCAAAGACGAAGAGGACCTCCAAACTGTTATCTGCAACAAGTCCTAAAGCCAGGGTCTGTCATAGTACGGGGTTGTGTCAGTGCTCTTGGCAAAGGTAATTACACTGCTGTGATGCCAGCATTAATGCAGGAAAGTACATTGAGATTTTAGAGCAACATATGCTGTTTGAAAGACAACATCTTTTCATGGCAGCATCCTTTACTTTCCCAAATTTTTCTGATTTGGGGTTGTAGTTCAACAGCATTAGCTAAGCTAACTAGCTTCCTTATCACAGAAGTGACATTAAATTACAGGACTGCTGCAGAATATAAATATTTTTTGATATCTAAACATTAATCCTCTTTTTTTTTACCTTTCTTACCTTTTTTTTAACCAGTGGAACTGAAACAGGGAACCAATAATGACCATAACCGATAAGCAGATCTGGAACCAGAATCGATCAAATTCAAAAGATACCCAACCCTAGTGTAGCAAACTAGTTAGCTTATCATTAATGTTAAGCAGACTAGCTAATGATATGTAATCTACTTATTTCAAATTACTAGCAAATTCTAGCACAGGAGGAGGTCACAGTACATGAGAAGGGATTTGTTACAGTATGGATTAAGAAAAGTAATGGCAAAATGGAGTTTCTTGCAAATCTGTGCATTTATTGATAGACCGCTGGTTCACATCTTACCTGCCACCTAGTGCACAGATGTCACAAGCAGGTTCTGCACATGTGCATTTTAACAATGAAGTGCCAGTTGTAGGAACTGTTCCTCACACGGGGCACCAAAAATATAAGTGCCATGACTCCCAGTGTGTCCCAGTATGAGGTTTAAATGTCAGTGTATGGCTGGTTTCAAATGTTGTGCACCTTAAAATTCATTCCTCTTCAGCAAGAACTGGAAGGGACAGAGTAGAGGTGGGGCGTACCCCAGAAACACTGGGCATGAGATGAGAATGCACTCCACATGGGACATCTAGCACCACAAACCTTCACCCACTCACTCACACCTAGGGGCAATTTAGTGTAGTCCACCTACTGATATGTTTTTGGGATGTGAGACATGAAACTCTGAAGAGACAGTAATCAGGATGGAATCAGGCACACTGGAGCTCTCAGCCAGCAATGTCACCTCATGCAACATCATTGTTCCACCTCAGCAATTTTAATTTCTACATTCTAATAAAATCCGGTCAGTCTGTTTGTGACCAAAAGGCCCACTAGGGGTTTTGTTAAAAAGGGCATTCTTAATAATTGAAAGCAGTAGGGATGATAATTCATCTTTATCATGTCAACAATATCATCATGTCAAAATGTGCCGATTATTAAGAGATGATAATTAACACTGCGTTAATTCATATTTATAATACTATTGGAATGAGTCCTACAACACCAAACATGAATGAACTGAATGAAAAATTTCAGCTATGTTAAAATGAATATCCAGGATATAATTAAATGTTAATTTAAGATAAAATATAATATAAGATAAAGGGTTTTCTTAGTCAGAACTATAGTCACACCTTTTTGACCCTACTCTACTATTCTGTACTATACTGTTTGGATTGCTGAATGAATGTCAGGGCATGTTGTAATAGTGTCCAGCTGTGGTCAGTATTCTTTTCTTCTGCACCCCTGTCTTGGATGTAAAGATTTCAGAATGTCTACGACCCACGCTGAGAATCTAGTAAGCAGGCAACGCAGGCAGCAAATCAATGAAGGCTGGGGACAGGAAACTGCCTTCCTGCAATTAACAAAAGTTTCTTATGCGTATGTATCTCTGAAGGGGACTTGGTGTGGGAGGAAATTTATTGCACCATCACCAATCACCTCAACCATGCAGATGGAGAGAGACAGAGAGAGTGAGAGAGAGAGAGAGAGAGAGAGATTCATGATTTTCGTTTGTTTTTGGTGTCTCCGTGCAGATGCTTGCCCAAATTCAATTCTTATATGCATAAAATCAGATGAACTGAAACCCCAGGAGACAGAGAGACAGAAAAAGAACTACAACTACAGAGATGCAAAGAAAGCAAGAATGCAAGAAAGAAAGAAAGAAAGAAAGAAAGAAAGAAAGAAAGAAAGATAGAGAAAATAAATTTTACTCCTTGGAAATAGTTTTTATAAAAACTATAGGAAAACCAGACGAACATGGAGAAAAACATGCAAATCTCCAAACATACCCCTTCTCCACCAACATGGGCAGGTTCTTGAAAAGAGTTCCATTCAGGATTCTTTGAACCTTGGTGCCAGCTAGTGAACCAACCTGCAATTCCACCAGTTTTTAGTTGAACCATTGTTTTGAAGGATGCGTCAACAATGGAGGGAGTTGCACAATGAACAGCTGAAGTAAACATTAGTATCAAGATGGCAGATCGCACTGATTACCTGCAAGCTTTTGTTCTGTTATTGCAGATCGTTGTCTGATTTATCTTTTTCCATTGTCTTCTTCATTGCTGTGCTCTGCTTCCTCTCCAAACTAATGACACACCCACTGATGTCATCATGACTTGCACTTGGAAAAAATCTTTTGATTCCAGCTGGGAACCAACTTTTCAGAATCTGAACCAATTTTCTTTTGGTCAAAATGCTCCAAAGGATTCAAAATTTAGTGTGTGAACCAAAAAGAAACCTGTTCCCTGTTTGTGGAAAAGGGGTAATAGGCAGAAACTGGACAGAACCCCAGAACCCTGTAGAGCTCTAATACAAATTACAAAAAAGCAAAGTTCAGATACCAAATATATGTGTGGGGTAAGAGGAACATTGTGCAAGTTTAATTTTTTGGCTGAGCTATTCCTGTACAGTACAGTGATATAAGATGAAATTCAATTAAAGTTGACTGTGGATCAAATAAAATACATGGGCATGTTATATTAACTTGCACCTACACTTTATTATAGGAGATAATATAATAATAGAACTATATGTGAGGATAAAGTTGCCTGTGGAAAGTTTGAGACTTCTGGCAGACAGATACTTGTATTTATAATATTTTTATTTTTCTTTATGCAGAAAATTCAAGCAATCAAGATGTGTTCATGTTTTGCTGTTTGTGTCACCAGGCAATGTACAAATCTGGGATGAAAGAGATTTATTTACACAGCTTATGCAGGGACATGTCCCTAATCCATACTACTGAGACTTCTGGACAGATTTTAAAGTCACGAAAGACTTCTGGACAGATTTAAAAGGCACAAATTAAAGGAGACTTTTGTTGTAGGTGAGATTTAAGACACAGCTGTATTATATTAGCTCGCACCTCACACATTGCTGATGTGCGTGGGAAGCATGAGATTGATGGCAGGAGACACATCTTTGCTGGGACTTTTCAAACACCATGTGTGGGAGTTCTATATTATTCTTAACTTGTTCAAAATGTACACAATGAGTCATTCACTGACACCTTTAGGTGACCTTGGAGTTCATAAAGTTCGGATTTCACACATTTTACTTGTGAGCTAAATTCAAACTCAAGCAAATAAGATAAGTTAAAGATAAGATAACAGTATAATGGTCCCCAGGCAGGGAAATCTGGGAAGTGCAGGTGCTGGTATATGATTGACAATGTGGTGCAATCTGTTGTTAGCATACTTTAGATCAGGAATATTCACCTAAAATATGTGAGGTTTAGCTACATAAAATTCCTTCTGTACAAAGTTCTGTTTAACAAATTAACATGACTAAATAGTGACAACTCTTATCATTTATGTTTTAACCATTATTTATTTGCTTATGGCAAGTACATATGTTTTGTTTCACACTGGGGCTTCACGGTATCACTTTTGACTAGTGCCATGGACTCACAAAACACATTCTCCTCTGTCCAATCATCTATGATGTCACATTGCTAATCAGACCAGAGGGTAAATGGAATTAAAAAAAAAAAAAAAAAAAAATCGATGAAAGTTTCTGCTACAGAAGCAGTGATGATTTATATTTACAAAACTAGAGTCACTAGTTTTTCTAAGAGTCAGCAATTTTTTTATATGTTAAGCAGTTCTGCTACAGTATTTTTGAGTGATTGGTTCGGTGCACTGAAATATTTCCCTGGATCCACATCCATAATGTGGTTCACCAGTTGGCAACCTCTGATATAGTTATAATGGTCTTGAAAAATTAAAGTCTGGAAAAAAAAATTTAATCTGCAGAATTTCAGACAAAATATTTTGGCACTTTACCACTTACCACAAATGTAGTCCGTCAACCAAGATATGCTTGTGGTTTGAAGTGTCGAAGTGTTGAAATATCTCTTGGTTGATATATTACATTTAGAGTAAGTGCCAAAAATAAACAGTTGCAGTCATAATGGACATGGATGTCATGGCAATATAGGGCTTTCAATGATTTCTTTGAACTGTTTCTGGGGAAGAATGACTGTACAACATCCAACCATCCATTATCTTTGTCCATCTGGGTCACAGGGAAGCTGGAGCCAATCCCAGCAGTTGTTTCGGGCGAGAGGCGGGGTACACCCTGGGCAGGTCGCCAGTACACCACAGGGCCAACACAGACAAAGAGCCACGCACGCACGCACGCACGCCTATGGGCAATTTAGAGTAGCCAGTTGACCTAATCTGCATGTCTTTGGACTGTGGGAGGAAACTAGAGCACCCGGAGGAAATCCACGTATGCACAGGGAGAACATGCAAACTCCGCACAGAAAGGCTCCCTGGGTGACCAGAGATCGAACCCAGGACCTTCTTGCTGTGAGGCGACAGTGCTAACCACTGCACCGCCGTGCCGCACCACTGTACAACATACAATCTTTAATAGAACAAAAAACAAGAATTCGGTGCACAAATTTTAATTTATTTGGGGTTTTATGAACTTTTAAAAATGTAGAGACAAGATCAAAAATATATATACACAACACACCTAATATTTGGTTAAATGTCCCTTAACAAGTTTTACTTTGGCATCAACAAGCTTCTGGCAGAATTCTGGTTGGATATTTGACTGCTCTTCTTGGCAGAATTGCTTGAGTTCAATTTATTTATTTATTTTTTCTGGCACAGGCCTGACTTTTCAGCCTAGTCCACATATTTTTAATAGAGTTGATTCCAGGATATGTTCTAAGCTTAATGTTAGCCAGCTTTATCCATTCCACAATCAGCTTTAATGGGTGTTTTGTTGGAGTCATTGATTCAACAAGTTTCAACATCCTAGCTGATAGCCTGAGGTTATGCTGAAGAATTCTGAAGTTCATGATTCCATCCACATTGTGCAATGCAACCAGGTCTACTGGCAGCAACACAGCCCCACAGCATGATGCTACCACCACCATGCTTAACAGTTGGTACAATGTTCCTCTGTACCTCTAGTCATTGTGGCCAAACAACTCAGATTTTATATGATCTGACCTCAGAAGGCTTTTTCTTTGTCCATGTTGTCGGCTGCAAACTTTAGTTGAACTGAAAAGTATCAATTTTGAGGCCAGAGCTTCTTTCATGGACGGCAGCCTCTCAATCCATTGACTATAGACAATGTTCCAACAGCTTTTAGGCCTTGGTCTTGGAGAGTTCAAATAAAGTTTGGAACTTTCAGCATCACTGAATTAATAATCTAAGTCAGTGTATGTGTATTGTTGACCCTCGCTGTATTATTTTGACACTGTGTGTATTTCAGAAGTCCCAAAATAAACTAAAACTTGTGCACCAAATTCTTTTTTTATATATTAAAGGTGCATGTTGTACAATCATTCTTCTCCAGAAAAAGAACAATTCAAAGATGTTGAAAACAGAATATGACTTGACAATGACTGTAGCTGTCTTTATGTAGCTTAAGCATTAAGTCTTCAAGCTTTGGAGAAACCTTGAAACAAGCTGCATTCATATATTTGGAGTATTTTTGAAAAGTAATGTTATGGAGCAGTCTTTACACCAGAGCTTCACACACTCCTGTGGTCTTTAGCCATTGATGAAGTGGCGCTCTTATTTCCCAGCTCCCAATCTGTCACATATTCCTGCCTTACACACATGCAAATATCCTTGCCCTTTTGCTCCAAACGATTTCTGAAGAGCACTTTATGAAGCACAGAGACCCTACTCTACTGTTTTAAGGATTCACAAGCATTGATTCATATTGACTGATGATGTTCCAGTATAGAGAATGCAAGGCAGTCACATCCATTCCATTTGTGTGTTTTGTATATAGAAGGTCAAAAGTAATTGCCATGAGCCACAGATAGAGGCTTGTCAAGTGTTTATTTAAAAATACTCGATATATACATTACATGTAATACAGGACATGTTTTTTAAAGTGCAATGCATTCCTATGTGAAAGAAACACATGCATAAAGAAATGCTTATCTTGATTGAAGCAGCTTTCGGTATTCTATACAACACTCAATTCTGCAAAAAGCGCATGAATGTATATCAAATGTGAAACTTCTTCATGACTCATTTTATTATTTTTGTCCTTATAGATGCACTCTCTTTCACCATGCTGTACCTTTAGATGTGACTGAGACTGCATGTTCATCAAAGCAGAAATGGGTGCTCAACTGAGATTCAAATATTATGACACACACCTTGACATGCCAAAAACTAGCCTCTAAACTAGGCTCAACTTAACCTTAAGTGGACAACTATATAAAAAAACAAAAACCATGTGATTATTAATGTGACATTCACTACATTTGTTTGCACAATATATTCTGGATTTTTGCCTTTATTCTGAAAAAGACAATATGCCTACTAAGCTACATGGATAATGAAAATTAATATTCCACTAATATGCCCATTTCCGATATATATCCAAACAGAATATCCAAACAGAACATGCGGTTTGCATGACCTGTAACCAATTCAGAATATTGTCAAATCCAGAATAATAGCTGAATATTAGTGTGCATGTAAATGTACTGAGATGTGACTTTGCTGTTTGGAATGCAAATGTTGCTTGAATTCATGGTTTTGGTTTTGATATGAAACTTTCCTTTTCTACTCAGACATGCTGAAAATCAGCTACGAGTTGTCATTCTGACAATACATTCTGAACATAGCTGAAGCCATGGATCAGAGTTACTGCCATTATACAAAGCCGTACTTCATAAACCCAGAGGACTTAAATAGACAAACTAATCAAGTGTAACAAGCAGCAGCTGCGACTAACTAACTACCATGGCAACAGGCTAATAAGAACAATGACCATATAAGGAAAGTAAGGAAGAAAACCTGGGTAGCAGGCAGCACTTACTTCAACACAATTATGCACTGTGCGTTGTGTATGATTCCATTATTGTGATATGGTTAGCTCTTTTAACTTTTAAAAACTAAACTTTATTTTACTCTCTCTCTCTCTCTCTTTCTCTCTCTC
>JAQQZU010000003.1:6230647-6245455 GCA_030068025.1 Parauchenoglanis punctatus | reverse complement strand
TAAATGAAATGGTGCAAACTCTCAACCAATCCATTTTAATTCCAGGTTGTGAGGCAACAAAACATGAAAAATGCCAAAGGGGTGAGTACTTTTGCAAGGCACTGTATACTGGGCTTGAGCAGTCATTGTCATAAATGTTATCTCTAGTGGATCATCTATAGCACAACAATAACTCTGACAAAGTTGCATATATGGCATTGGTACAAACAAATACATGACACATACACTTATGGCCATTGATATACCTACTGTAGTTCATTATCTTCTAACCTATTAGCTAACTTATCTTATAAATAAACAGCTAGATATAAAACAGTAGAAAGCTATGAGCAGAAAACATCAGTGATCACAATAACTGTAACAATATTACAACAACAATTGTCTAATATAAAAGACATGTGGATGGAAGATGGTTATTACATGGCTTTTAGTCACTTCAGTATTTTATTCTGAAGCCTTAAGCAGAGGGAAATATAAATAAAGTATAGGTATAGTAAATATTTCCAGAGAACTAGTTTTAGAGACCACACTCTCTGCTACATCTACATTTTCTAACCCTTTTTCCACAATATTTATGGGTCAGTATATATCTATGTTTGATTGCTCAGTTTTGTGAGCAGGTAGCACAGTTGTTTGGTCCCAGCCAGGGCTCCTTCCAAAATCGAGCTCATCAATGAGTATACAGGGCATAATGCTGCTCGAACAAGACTTCCCCCAACACTGCCAGCTCACTTCCTTTTCTCCTTCTCTCTCTTTCTCTTCCCATATTGTCATACTTTCTGAAAGGGTTCAATATTGTCCCTCAAATGAGTCAGTACTTTTGTTGCTCCCGTTCGAAGATGGATGACGAAGCTGTCACTGTTTTATCAACAGCTACAATTTTGCATAATAATTCTCTCCCCAACTCCAGCTTACCCAGGCTCTCCACATGCTAATCACACAACTAGTCATTGTGGAACAGAAGCATATTCTCCCTCCTCTCTATTGATTTACTGAAGAATGACAAATATTTTTTGCAGTGTTTTAGCAGTCTTTTTTTTCCTTAAACATTCACATTAAACACAAATAACTCTTGGCTTCCTGTTGCACTTGAGAATGGGAATCATTCTGGATTGTGCTAATAATCAAAATTTGTCAGGATTAAGATTTGAGGAGATGATTGAATTGATGTTTAAAAATTTCACTTTGTTGTTGGCAGAGGTTGATTGTTTTTTTTTGTTTTTTTTTTGTGTGCCTGGGAATCATTTAATCAGGATATTTATTCAAACAGGATTCTCTAATTGTCTGACAAATGGGTATGTCGGAGTATATGCCATCAAAAGTTCATCTATGGGAAAGTTTTTCAAGTCTGCTGAACTGGTAAACTCAGATTCAACCCGAATGAACTTTACAAATGGACAACAGACATCGTTTTCATGTGTTTGTATGTTTTGATGGGTGTTGCATAGCCCTGCCACACAACTGAAATAGATGCTACATTCAAATACCCAGATAGCACACAGACATCTAGCCAATGTTGGCACATTAAATCTCAGTGATGCCAAATGCAGCTTGTTTGCTAATTGGGAAAATGTCTGCAAAACCTCATTTTTACCACTTTTAATGCATTCAGACATCTCAAATCTCACGTACTGGCCTTGAGACACATGCTTTGGGGCCAGATTTCATAGCCTCATGCCAAAACCTTCGAATCTCACGCACTACAGAATAATCTCAAATAATATTTGAGTTTATCTCCTTCATTTCATTTGATTTGTTGTTATGGTGATAAATGAAACCTGAAATCTAAATGAAAATGCACTGACAGTGAAAACACTGAGGCTACACTGAGGCTTTCCATTTGTCAGCTTTCCAATTTTAGTGAGCTTATGCCAACTGTGGCCTCAAAGTCGATGTTGTCTTCTGCTGGTCCAGCCCAACCGCCTGAGGTTTTAGGTGTTCGGAGATGCTTTTCTGCTCACCATTGTTGTATAGAGTGGTTATTTGAGTTATTGTAGCCTTCCTGTCAGGTATAACCGGTGTGGCCAGTCTCCTCTGACCAACAAGGTGTGTTATTTTTAAGTAGCTTTTATAAAACCTCACACGTTATAATGTCCTGAACTTTATTGGTATGTTAATGTTCATAATGTTGCTTTCTTGCTTTAAACATGTTGGAAAATTTATTCAGTTTCTGATTGTAGTCAGTCGTACCCTGGCAGCTAAACAAAAAAGAAAGTTAGAGTATAGAGTAGTCACAGGAGGGAAGTAGTGTGAAAGGAACTTGTGCAGAAACTGGCTATTAAATGATGAGAGATTAAATAAATGGTTTCAAGGAGGGAGTCCTGACTGTTTCAAAGTGACATGCTTGAATCACATATATTCAAGGACAGCTGATAGTAGCGATTGATCAAAAATGACATTGTACTGATGTCTACCCAATAAGCAAACAAGCAGTATGTAGCATCATTGAGAGGTAATTTGCACTGTGTATTTGTACTATATGGGATGAATCATGTTCACTGTGGTGACATGAAAAAAGAAAAAAATCATTTAAACAGCCAGCTTCACAACATTATAGGTTGTGACTCCATCTTGTTGTTATCTCCATATAGGTGAACCCTTGAAAGTTTAGCTCTTGATGCTAATGTTAACTATAGTGTAATTAATTGTGCTGAGTATTTTCTTTAATTTAAATATATATTTGATTCAGTTTCTGCTGTCCATTTGCCTTTACATTGTCTGTGCTATCTTCCTTGTTAGCCTCAATTATTAGCTTAAGCTGAGCATCCGTATTGTGTTCGCACAACTCTGTGTGTGTGTGTGTGTGTGTGTGTGTGTGTGCTCCTTCCCATTTTGAAAGCATAATTCACAAGCTCCATTTGAGCACCAACAAATGTATTGTCTGGAATGAACCACTTCAGGATACATATTCCCAATTTTTTTGTCACGATGCACCAGCACACTGCTAGTTGGTATGATTTTCCCTAACCTTTCATTCCGAGCATGACCTCATCATCCAGTTAAGCCTCTGTTTCCCCTTCATACTGTTATCTGCATCTAAACACAGAGCTAAGAGGCTCATCAATGACACACAGCCGTGTTAGAACCATACAGCAGCACCATTATCACTCACGCTCTCCAATCTCCATGATTCACATGCTCCTCGCCTGTAAGGCCGGACCGGTGCAGCCGCTCATGAAGTGTGTTTTGGGACAAGCTCGTCACGTCGTGGCACTCTCTCGAGCTGCTCATGAAGTGTGTGTTCAGGAACTCATCACAGCATAGGTCAGATGTGGTGTTGGGGTGATGGGTGTGTGCTATGGGAGGAAATGAATACTCAAAGAGACATAATGACTAAACAACCCCCTGCAATGATGTCACATTACTGAAAAAAACACACACGCACGCACACACGGCTGAGGGAAGAGATCTGGAGTGATGAGAGGAGGATGCACCAGCCCCCACACCCATTTTTTAATATTGCCATATCAGCAGATGATTGACAGTTCCCATAGAGACAAGGAGCCTCTGGAGGGGTGGCTCGGTTACCTCAGCCGCGTCTTATTAAAGCGATAACAGGGACATTCCTATACGGCTCTCTCTCTCACACACACACACACACACACACACACACACGCACACACACGCACACACACACACACTATCTGTCTATATCTGTCCTCTCTCGTTCTCTCCTTTTCCCCTGCTTTTTACTCCCCTTCCTATTTCCTCTTTTCTGTTGCTGTAGTTTCTTTCTCTCACTTTTTCTCTTCCTTTCTGTTCATTTTCCCTCCGCCTCTCCTCACTCTTTACGTTGTCCACATTATCTATTTCTCCTTTCCTTCTCCAAGTTCTCTCTCTCAGACCATTGTCCTCTTATTTTATCTCTCATCCTCTCTTCTTTTCTCTCATTCTTGATTCCATTCTCTCTTTCTCCAGTTGCTAGAGTCCGCTGTATATCCTGTCTCTCACCTTTCTCTGTCCTGTCTCTTTCTGTCTTCTTGTCCTTTTCTCCAATACTTTCTCTCCCTCTTCATCTATTTTCCCCTGTTTCTCTCAAGCTATCTCTTTTTCTTCCCCTACACCTTGTGCATCCACCTCCACCTATCTCTCAAATCCCAGTTGTAGTTAAATTGAACAGCTAAGTCTGTAATCAATTTGTTTAATCCCACTAACATGATCATGGGATCTTGACTTGATTTATGGCTTGACGAATGAGTCACTGAGGGGTTTTGTTTGTTTTTTTTTTGTTTTTTTTATGTGAAAGGACAAAGTGATTCTCATTTTCCAGCTCCATCTTTCTGTTCTTTTTCCCTCTTTCTCCATCTTTTTTTGTCTCCAAGTATAGGCAGTGTTGCCAGGTGTGTGGTTTTCACAATGAACTGGGATACCTTTCTTGTTTTGTCATTCATTCTAATAGATATGACAAAATGTGTACTAATACAATTTGATTTTAGCACCTTGGAGGAAAAACAGTTTGGGCAAACTATGTTACATGATGCTTGGTCACTGGACACAGATCTGGCAACCCTGATCATAGTGCAAACATCAGGTACACATACTGTACATCACTTACTTTTAGCATCATGTTTTCTGAACATTGCAGTTTTATAAACTGTGGTTTGTTCAGGAACATTCAACATATAAAGTGATCCAGATGTTCTGTGAACATTTTTTTCATGTTTTTTTCATAGTTTAATTTAATTTTTTGTGTGTAACTGGGAACATTGTGTGAGCAAAATTTTTATTACATTGTGAAGCAAAACATTATTGCAGCAGAACATTATGTCTGTAATGTTAAAGCCTAACCTTCTTAGAACCTGCCATATATGTGCTGAATGTTCGAATATCATTCTCTCATTTTTCCTCTCTGTCCTGCTCCACTCCTTCTTGCTGTCTCTCTCCCTCTTTTTACCTCCATTTCTTTCTATTTTAGTCTGGTCTCTATCCTATGTGCTCTTTTTCTCTATTTCTACCCTGTCCAGTCCCAGCTTCTCTACTCCCCCACTTCTGTGTGTGTGTGTGTGTGTGTGTGTGTGTGTGTGTGTGTGTATACACAGTATATTCTGAGTGTAATGGGAGGTTGTGAGTGTATCAGTCTCTCCTTCACTAAGTAAACAGATAAGGTCAGCTCTGAGCGTGGCGATACAACACCTGGCATATCGCGTCTCACACAGGATGTTGTTATTTTTCCCAATCCTCTGGGCGCTGGGCTCTAACACCCTGCAGATATTCGCACGCAAATACGAATAATCATGCGGATAGATGCTGGCAGAGCTCGCCTCCAGCATTCTCTCGACACTTGTAAAAAGTGTAGCGTGAGCATGCCGGCATGGCCCGCTAAACCGCCTTCAGTCGATACACGCCGAGAGGAGGAGGAGGGAACGAGGAGGAGAGGAGAAGCTCCAGGTCCCACAGGCCCCCGAGAGCTAAAGGATGGATAGACTCATAAACTCCAACACATGCTCGCCTGCCAAACACCTCGTCCTCCCGCACGGCCCACAGATACCAGCTAGGCACGTGATTTAAACCTCCCTGATCACAGCAAGAGAGTAATACCAGCTAAATCCTGCCCTCTGCCACGGAGGCGCGCGAGAACGCCAGCAGCGTGATGTTTTTATTGGTTTAATAATGCGTGCATGCCACTGGGCGCCCGAATCCTGACACACCACGGCTTACGGCACAGAGATGTCTGTTTCAGGAGGATGCAGAACACAGAGTGCCAAAGCCAGAGCTGTATTTTAGTACAAACACACAACATGACAAATCACAACTCATCAGTCATCCTGAGTCTTCTCTCTCTCGCTCTTCCTCTCTCTCTCTCTCTTTCTTTCTTTGTATATATTTCATTCTCTCAGTTATTCACTTTTGCTCTTTTAAGGAATAGTTCAAGGGGGAAATTCTAATTTGCACAATTTTCCTCTTACCCCAAAGGTAGTCAATCAGCCAAGACACATTTGTTTCCTTGCTTTTGCAAGGCTAAGAGGCTAATGTAGCTTACAACTAATGGTATGACATAATGGTATTGTGTCTCACACAAAATCTTTTTGCTTAAATAGATCATAGAAAATTTCACAAACACGCTTCAAGAAACAGCCTCATTCACCTTTAGATCAATAGATAGATAGATAGATAGATCGATAGATAGATAGATCCTGAGGGAAACTGCAGTGTTACAGTATTTGTTCAGTAACCGCTTTAACACAGTGTGCAAAGCAGGGCTTCACCATGGAATTGATGCCAGTCCATCAAAAACCACCATGCACACACACACTCACACCTAATGAAATTTAGAGGAGCCAGTTGACCTACTGTATGTTATTGGGAGGTGGGAGAAAACCAGAGAACCTGGGGAAAGCTTACATGGCAAGAACATGCAAAACTCTCCACAGGCAGTAATCCGAGCTCAGGATCAGCCCAAGGACCATGAAGGTACGAGGCGGCAAAGCATGGTGGTTCATTTTCTTCCGTGCTGATGAGAAAATTATAATAAAACAACAAGTCTGAGAGAGTCTACACAACGTGCGCTCAGCCCAGTTTCAAGTGAACTCTAGTGCAGTTCAACTGCAGAAAATAAAAGCGTTTTATTTGTAGAAGCGAGTCCGTAAACTGACCCACGAGATGCAAACTGACCCAAAGTACAGTGCTGCAGAGCTGTAGAGATGCAATGGGTTCTGGATATCTGAATTGAAGGGGAAAAAAAAAAGGGGGGGGGGGGGGTTGGGATGCTGGATATGGTTCAAAAAATGGTTGAACTGTAATATATTAATTGAATATTAATTTATTTGCTACTGACTCTGTATTCTCCCTGGTGGTTAATTTACATAAATGTCTGTGCACTTGCCAAAGGATTATTTATTTCGATTATGTACTAGATTTTGATGAGTACATTCTCACAAACTGAAAATCAAACTGACAAAATTGACTGACAGCAATAAGACTGTCAATCTGTCAAACTGTCAAACAGCAATTGCACTTGAAAATCATAACAGCATTTTTTTAAGATGACCCATATTCAGATGCATATCAGTTTTATACAGCATTACTCGAACATCTAAATTGCAATTTGTCAAATTATTTATTCGCATATAATAAATTTAAACAGAATGAAAGTATCAGTTCCACCAAAAACACTACTTGTGAATGCTACTGTGAAACCTAATGGTCAGAACATCTACACATCCCCACACTGAGGTATTCTACAGCATTAAAGTGGAGAAGAACTACGTGTGCTTTAGAACACCAAATATGCACTTTATAAACTTTTACAACTTTTCATTCACAGTTTGTGAGCACAGTTGGTTTCTGTCGCCCAAAAGCCTCAAATCCAATGATACAGTATCTGATGCAAATTGAATGTAAAATCTTTTCTGTGCTGAACCAATGAGGCTTCACTTCATGAATATGGATGACTCCATATTCCACTGCCATGTCACTCTGCTGAGATATGTATTCTAAACAAATGTCTCTTTTTTTTCCTTTTCAGTCATATACAAGATGTATCCTGCATATTAAAGTAGAGCTTAAAACCTTTGCATCCATATGTGAGAAAGATATAGGCGCATAGAAAGTAAAAGGAAAGCACCTTGTTTACTTGCATGAATGTAAATGGTGCACTTGGCAATATCTGAAATCTCAATATACACTGCGGTCTAATACTGTCTAGTAGCTGGATGATCGTAGCATAGTAACTTGTTATATTGAACTCGTTTTGGACTTGTCAGTGACAATGATAGATTTATTGCCATCTGAAGAATAAATTTATGGGAAAGAATTTTGGGAAAAAAACTGAAGATTTCCATTACTTTTGCTACATAGTCTGACACCAGTGCAAATGTGGCAGCGCTGCAGTCCTAAACACTATGCAACTAGAAGGATAATATCACAGTAACAACTACACCACCCTGAGAAAATCCTACTAAGGGAAATTATTTGAATGACCAAGAAAGGGTATGAAAAATAGGGGTAGGCTCCCTAATCACACGCTTTTCAAAGGAATAAAAGAAAACATGCAAGAGACGTGAATTCAGACATTCATTCTTATTAATACAATAATGATAGATAGATAGATAGATAGATAGATAGATAGATAGATGTACCTTTATATAACAAGAGGTAATTTAGGTGTTACAGCAGCAAAAGACATTGGGACAATAGAAAAACCAATGTACAAATAATAAATAGATAGAGTTGAATATTCAGCACATAGTAACAACTCACACACAGTGCAAAGCCATCAGTGTAAAAGAATGTGACAAGGTGAAGAACACAACCTCACACATACATTCACAACAACCAGGTGGTGAGATGGTTTGTGGGATATGTGATACCATGTACATGAATGAATTCTGTCCAGTTATTCATTCATACTGGGGGGCTGGAGGCAAGTCCCATGGGTGGGGGCACTGTGGAGACTGATGGCAGCAGGCAGAAAAGACCCCCAATACTACTTTCTAGAGCATCACAGTGGAGGACCCTCTGAACGATTTATTAAATCACAACTGATTGTTTTATCTACTACCACAACCATAAATCATGAATAAAGAAAAAAAGATAAATATACCTCTAAAGGCCTTTGAAGGAAATTTGAAGTGGAGCCAACCAAGTAGGAAAAACACCAATGCCAAACATCTCAAAGGTAACTACACACCTTTGCGTATAAGCATCATTACCTGTAGTCCCACCCCACATAAGTATTCCCCTTGAAGTGATAATGAATCATCTGACTGATATTTGATAACTTGATCATTTTACCTACTGTTTTCATCCAACAGTACAAAACCACGTATCGGTTTTGGTGGTACAGCAGGTAGCAATGCACCTCACAGCTCCAGTGTCTATGGTTTGATCATAAGCTCTGTGTGGACTTTTTGTTTTCCTTCAGGTTCCTCACACCACCCAGTAACATGCCAGTAGAAGAACTGAATACACTAAATTGTGTGTACAAGCTGCTCTGCGATGGACTGGTGTCCCATCCTGGGTATTTTCACACTTTGCACCCAACTTTCCCAAGATTTGCTCTGGATCCACAATAACCCAGACCAGGATAAACCTCTTACTGATAGAGAATGAATGAATGATTTTGTGATTAGGATTAGGAATTAATGTTGACGACACTTCTTTGTTGAAGTCTCTCTGTCTCTCTCTCCCTCCATACATAGCTTATTCTTTGTACTGATAGAAAAAGAAAACTCAGAAAACTACAAAATTTGCTAAGTTTTCTGCAAAATAATTTCTAAAGTTCTTAAATCCCACCAAAAATCAATTGCAAAAATGTGACTATATAACAAATTCGGAACTTGATTCTTACCAATTTTCTCCAACTTCTCAGCAATGAAGGCATACATTAAAAAAGAAATTCTAGATGTTTACACTTGCTTGAAGGTTGTGGGGTATCCTTAAGCCTTGAGAAACACATGACTACGCTGCTGATGCTTAAACATGGGCAGACACATCTGGGAAAGTCTACAGATTTAGAGCTTAATTTACAAATCCTTTTAAAGTTATGTTTCAAAAATATGTTTCAATTAGAATTTAACAAATGCCCCTTGACCTTCATTATTAGTGAATCTTAGGTGAAAAGGGTTACCATTCTGTATTAAGTGGGTAATGTGTTGAAATTCTAGTCCCACACTATTCATTTGGAAATTACGATTAAAAAAGGGTGGAAAACTACGTTAATGTTCTAGTTGTAAATTCTGTAGTGTTAGTGAAGTTTTTGTGACTGGAGGTAAATTCAGACTGCCTCTCTCTCTCTCTCTCTCTCTCTCTCTCTCTCTCTCTCTCTGTGTGTGTGTGTGTGCCATATGACAGTTGCACTCTGTAGCTGTGAACCCTTTTACTCCGCTTGATATGAAAAAAACATCAAAGATCAAAAAGTGGCAGAAAGAAGAAGCCAACTGTTGTGTTTGTTGGAAAAAAGAGAGTGGCTCATCGATCGTCACACGCTGCGACTCACACCCTGAGGCGATTTATGGCCTTTGGGTGAATACGCCACACCTAGTCACATACTACGCTGCATGGCACAACCCAAGCTAAAAGAGGAGTTTAACCCTTCAGACTAGAATTTGTAAATCTGAACCATAAAAGTGCTTTTCATCTCCTGTTTCCTCCATATCTTATTCACACTTCCAGCCATGAACCTGTCTGAAGAGTATGTTATTGGACTTTTGAGCCTGATTTTCATCACTATTGTTTAACCAATGAGATAAAGATAAGGGTAACACTTTGATATAAGGCTCACAAATAAACATATATTAATACTTAATATGCTCATTTGCTACTTTAATAGGAAGACCTGTACCTCTGCCTAGTCATTATTATCAATTATCCAATAAGCAAATTATGTATCAGCACCACAATTCATAACATCATACGGATCCAGGTCAAAAGTTTCACATAATTTTCACAATAAACATTAGAATGTGGAAAACTGTGATGTCAGTGACTCTGACTGTAACATGAATGTTGGTGCCAGAAGTGCTGGTTTGAGTATTTCAGAAACTGTAGACTTACTGGGATTTTTCTTTTTTACACAGAACAGAAAACACTTTAGGGTTTACACAAAAACATCCAGCAAATGGCAAAAGTTCTGTGGGCAGAAACACCTTATTGGTAAGATGTCAAAGGAGAATGGACAAACTGGTTTGAGCTGACAGGAAGGCCAAGACAACTCAAATAACCACTCTTTACAACCACAGTGAGCAACAAAGCATGTTGAACCATGAGGCAGATAGGCTATAATGACAGAAGAGCAAATCAGCCAAGAAAAGGAATCTGAGCCTAGAATGGGAACAGGATCACTGAAACTGGACAGTTATAGATCATATTTTTTTCCAATTTCATTGTCAGGAAACATTATATACCTATAGTCCTTACTGTGTGCTTGAATGGATCAACGTCTTGCAAGAGATCATCATACCCAATTTTTTTTATATAATGTTAGGCTAATAAAGTAGGTTGAATTTGATCATGTCATCTCGAAGCAACTTGGTAGTGGTGCTTGGCTTCAAATAGTGACTTGCACTTTTATATGTACTACTGAAATCCAATATAATTCTGATATGTAGCAGTGCAACCTCAGTATGAACAGGCAAATTGGAATTCATATGACTTTTTCCAACTCTGCATTCATCATGATCTTGGCTAAACCATTGTTCCTGGGTGTCAAATAGTGCAAGATTTATGTATGTTGACTAGAGTCATTGACTATTACCCCAGAAGTGAACACCACACACTGCCTTGCTTTTGCCGGCAGACAGAGCGAGTATGACACTTTCATTTAGCGACTCACAGGCTGGGAGTTGTATTAAAATATAATTATTAATGCAACTTGGGAGTTACTCAAAGCGATCCAACATTAATCAAAGTGGCATGTAAGACATGCTGCAAATAAGCAACTTAGCTTAGCACAGGATCAGGTTGCTCAGACAGAAAGAGGTGGTGAGAATGTTTAAAAGGTTGGATTAAATATGCAAATCAAGAAGTGATCAACACCAATGTTTTTCTTTTTATTGCAATTCGTCATTTCTAATAGCATTATTGTGCCAGAAACAAAACTACTATGAAAAATTTGGCCTATTTAACCAAATTTGCATTCACTTTTCAGGACTCTGGCCTATACTGAAATATAGAAAATATATTATTGTTATTAATTTATGATTTATTTAATGTAGTTCCATAGAAATGTATGTTTAACCAACAGAATTTATATGAATAACAGCCTAAAGGTGTTGATTTTTGATTTTCTGTTTCAGAAGCATGAATGGTTTTGACTGGTGTCAGCCATTTAGCCACAAAGATAATGTGAAGGAGATTTGAGATTAGAAGTTATGGTTAGGGTACAGGAACCAAATGTTGGATATGGTTAAGTATCAGATTTAAGTGTTTAAGGTTTGGGTGTTAGGTTTTCAGGATTAGCATTATGGCTCAGGAGTATCAGCAGTCTGATGTCTTCTGGGTAACCAGGAATGTGGATGGAGGAAAAGTGATGTAAAGTTGTGTGTCTCCAGACCATGAGCCCAGCGATTTAGTATAAAGGGAGAATAAGATGGGACCAAGAACTGACCCCTGTGGGACTCCAGTAGTAAGAGTGTGAGGTCATGAGGATGTGGGGGTGGGAATTAAATAAAGAATAGAAGGTAGAAAAGATAGAGAAGAGTTGATATTGCTGATATATGCATGTCTTTGCTGGCTGTAGCAACAGACACGGACAAGAAGGCATACAGCACCTGACACCCAGCAAGGAATATTGCAGAGGAAAGTTCATTTTCTCTCACTTCTGCAATGTTGAATTTGCCCCATTTTTTCCAGCACTGCGATCTTTTCAGACCAGAGAATGTCAGACAGCCAGGAGCCATAAGGCATCAGTCTAGTTGGTTTGGAAGTGAGAGGGCAGAATGAGTCCAAAGAGACCTGTGCAAAAGGTAGAAGTAGCTGTTTCAGCAGGCAAATCTGAAAATAAAGAAGGCACTGGATGTAGGGATGAAGGCATGTGTGGAGACAATGATGGTGTGAAGACAAGAAAAAGTTTCTTTTAAATGTAAAAGTATCAGTGGAAATAGGGAGAGGTGGCATGATGTAGAGAACCAGTGGAAGAGAAAATGACACAAAGAAATGGTCTGATACCTGAAGAGAGTTTGATCTGGTGAAGTTCTTGGTAAAGGCAATGCCTTTGTGGGTTGCTGCTGACTGTTAGTGATTCAAGTAGAAGGATCTGAGATGATAGATGACAGTGGACATGGTGCCTCTGGTTTGGAGAATGACATCTCCAAGCAGGACCAAGGGATCAGTCAGTCTTTGAAAACACATAAGGGAGAGAATCAAGTTAAGATATGAATTTGCCAAGAGGTTCTGGTGTAAAAATAGACCACAATGATATGATGCATACAAGTTTTCCAAACTGCATGAAATTCAAACAAGGAGAGCTGATGTTTATCTGCCAGCATATAGAAAAAGGTAATAAGAAAACCTGCACTCCACCCTGAGTCTCTATGGACGTACTCTGGCTTGATTCAGGGTCTCCATCATTGCCAAGAATTGAAGGGAGAAACTAGTTGTGTAAGCTGTGCAAAGTCAGCTTTGTGCACAACTGACTGGCAGTCCCAGAGGGTGAGTGAGGTCATGTTGGCATGTAGAATGCGTTCTTCTAATGAGAAGTGGTGAAGACAGGAATCCTCCAGAAGCAAATGATTAATAAATGGAAATCTATATGTTGGAGTAAGTCAGTAAGATGAGGTAAACCAACAGAGTGATAGTCCTCATAGTCGTTTCTCTGTGGACTTCCTCACCACTGTGTTAATATTCAAGATTATTGTCTGCAAGTCTTTTAGCTGTTGTTAATAATAAAACATAAGACTGATATTTTGCACAACATCAATATGTTTCTGGATGTTTCTGACAGCCATTTGGGATTTATTCTTATTGAATGAATTAATATGCATTAGCAGGCTCTTCAGACCTCCTTCAATCAGCTCAGCTCAAGTGGATGGAAACATAGACACAGAACTGCGGTTTGATGTGCATGTGTAATGGTTAGTCATTATAATCCATTACCATGTGTGTGTGTATGACATAACAAATATATTCAGAAGTCAGATCACACAGTCATCACTCATTTATAGTGTTAGGGGTTACATATTACAGTTTAGGGTTTAAGTGTTAGGCTTTGGAGGTTAATGGCTTGGGTAGAAATCAGAAATTATGATTTAGAAATCAGCATCAAGGTATAATTTTTAGGGTTTGAGGATTACAAGTCACACTTAAACTCACTCACTTATCCATACCCTCAATAACCGACTTACAGTTTTTTTCAACTGCTAAGGCGATAAGAATGCTGGACCCCAAGGTATTTCACCAGAGCAATGTCAAGGATGGATCAGGCATGCCAAGAGATACTACCCACGACGTAGCGCTAGAGAGAACATCAGATCCATTGTTGATGAGAACTTGTGGCTGAATCCAGAGGAGCAGATAGATTAGGAATTACTGCTATAGTATTGTTACAATCATGGACCAAATGCAAGTGTGTGCATTTTGTTTCTGTCTGCAGTACTGACAATAAGTACTTTTTTTTTTTTTTCAAAATAATAGTCTGTATTTACCTTACAATATGAAAAATAAAATCCAGATTTACTCTAAAGACGAAGATCATTTAATGATGAACCATTTTATATTTTATGTAATGCAGCCTGTTGTTAGTGTTTTGTAGACTATTCTTTTGTGTGACATAGTGTTCTTCCAGAAAGACAGTAAGTGCTAAGGTTTTGGTGGTATGAGTCTATTTTGAGACATGGATTAACTGTTTTGGTGGCTGTAGTGCATTTACGAGGAGAGATCAACTGTTCGGTCTAGCTGATTGTTGGTATTGCAGACTGTGTGAAGAGTTTGGAGAAAGTGACTTCAGTATTGCAGGACGTAAAAAACTGAAATCATAAACACCCTCAATCACGTTCTCACAAACTCCATCACTCTTTCAGTCATTCATTTACTCCAATTACACAGTCTTTTTTACAGCAACATGTGTTTTTAAAATACCACCAGTGACACCTTGAGCACTTTTTAGGGATTCTCACAGCTTTTCTTCTTACTATTTTAGGCAGCTTCTGTGCTGGGTGAAAGCTGCTCAGGCTGATACATTTTGCTCTCTCTCACTCCCTTTCTGGACTCTCATGGGGTTCCTGATTCAAGACATCTGCCATGTTGCATGTTTCATGTATGTCTTGTCTGCAAGATGGTGAAACTGAAGGATTGGCAGCATGTGTGTGTGTGTGTGTGTGTGTGTGTGTGTGTGTGTGTGTGTGTGTGTGTGTGTGGGGGGGGGGGGGGGGT
>JAQQZU010000003.1:6217106-6229970 GCA_030068025.1 Parauchenoglanis punctatus | reverse complement strand
TTACCCCCCCCCCCCACTCTCTCAGGCTCAGACTCCTCTGGAGCAGCAGATCTTCAGTCTCCTGCACAGCAATAATCAGCCCGTCACTGACCCCGTCTTGACCCCTGTGGAGGAGGCGTCCATCAGGGCCATGAGTCTGGAGGAGGTGAGTGTCGATCAGTTCTATCATAAACTCCACCTTCAGAGTTAGGCCACGCCCCCTACCTGAGTGTGCCACCAAGTTATGAGCAACAGTTGTACGTCTTTGAATGTTTATAGACAGCAGTGTGCAGACACAGTAAGTTAGCAGCAGTCCCCAAATATAACTGCATAAATCCTGTGCAAGATACCGGTCGCATTCGTGCGGCGTTTAATTAGTCTCTACCCAGCGATCAACGCCACATGTGATCTGTGAGCAGAAAGCCATACTCGCAGCTGTTCTGTGCACTCGCATCATGTGCACATGCAGCTCCGGTCGTCGCTCATATTCAGTCAACTCTACGCTTTTATAAATCACGGCAGCTGCAGCAGAGTCCAGAGACTGAGTGTGAAAGACTCGAGGCTTCGATAGTATCTTCACTTCACATTATAGCAGCACTAGCATGAGGCCCAAGGCTAAACCATCATGAGAGCTTTTTAATATCTTCTGTCCTTGTTGCTGCTAAATACAGTGCAATCGTGATTATAGCCATAAAGTCGTCTGTCTGCTGCCTCAGAACTTCCACTGAATAAGTGTTTTAGGAAATGTTTAGGCTAGAATCTGGGCTTATTCGACGTTGATTGATGGTGCCTGTGTGTGTGTTCATGCACATTGGGCTAGTTCGAACATGTCTCTTACCTGATTATTTTATTTCTGATGTTCTTTTAAGCACATTTCTCTGTATAGGAAACGCCATAAAGACAATAGATAACATTTAAATAATTGTAATTGATGTGAGTAAAAGTGAGTTAAAGGTACATGGGGAACGTTACTAGGTCGTCATTATTACATGTTAAATAATTATTCTCTGCTGCTGTCAGTAAAAAGAAAATGAATTTAAATTAAATGGTCAGTTAGATTTTTTTGGAGGAAAATGAATCTTTTAGATTGATCAACTAATCAGTAAAATACTCGATAGATTAATTAATAAATATATGGTTAATGGCAGCCCTAAAGCTGCTATTTTAATGTTTATATAAATATAAAATGCGCAGTGCTGCTAGTTTATTGGGGGCTTTCAATATAAAACTGGATTAAATTATTTGTGTATCAGACCTTTTTGAACATTTTCAGCATATTATAACAATACTGCATGTGATATTTATAACTGTGGTTGTTTTGGTCACCCCCTTGGGGGGGCTGATGTTGCGGTGGGCCTAATGTGGGATATTAGGGGCCGGGTGTCTGGGGGCCGGGTGTCTGGGGGCCGGGTGTCTGGGGGCCGGGTGGCGAGTGGCGGATGGGAGGAGTTTCAGGAGATTGGTGTTGGTGTTTAAGTGTTCCTTGTTGTGGTCTGCAGGCGAAGATCCGGCGTGCTGAGCTCCAGAAGGCTCGAGCGCTGCAGTCTTACTACGAGGCCAAAACTCGGAGAGAGAAAAAGATCAAAAGCAAGAAGTAAGTATAGTCACGTATAATAGCAGCTTGTTATTTTATGTTTTATTACCCAGTGCGTCGCAGTGCAGGCTGTCCTTCAGCCCCCGACGGTTCCCGCAGCTTTATACAGACCGCTTCAGAGAATTTTATTTTATTTATGTTTTATCTCATATACCATAATTAACACCATAACTCATCTTTTACCAAAATATTTATTGCAATTTCTTTCACTCACTCTCTCTGTTTTTCTCTCCCTCTCTCTCTCCCTCTCCCTCTCTCTCTCTCTCACTAATATACAGTGAACCTGTCCTGTCCCATGGGATGGGAAAGGGGGATATGGATGGCTTCTGAAAAGACATATACAGTATTATATACACAGTATATATACAGTACTATACACACAGTACTCTATTCTCTAGTTAAAATGTGTACTCTGAAATATTATTCTCTTCTTATAAAATACTTGATAAAAATAGGATCAACATATACGGAAATAAATTCAGGATGATTAAAATATTCTTAAATTGAACCACCATTCAATTTAACCACCTGGCACATTTAACCACCTGCCACCTGGCACATTTTGCAGAGTTTTTCTGCTACTGTCATCCTTATTTACTGTTACGCTCTTGCTATGTGCTTTAAAAAAAAACACACACATTGTGATCCATAGTAGTACATCAGATATTAATATAATTGACCCTTTTTGCTACTAGCTAACCAGTAATTAGTTATACACCATGTCTGAGTCATTTAAGGGTGTTAATTTTAGGCCCAAAGTTCTTCTGAAATAATGCAAAAAAAAAAAAAATGCAAAGTGGAGATATAAGAGAACAGCTTTGGTAATGGTAACGCACGCTGTTATAGCTGTTTTTGCCAAGACCCTTGTTGCTAATGTGGCAGTTGTATTATATTTTAGATGCTTTTTTAGTACTGGGAAGCAGGTTGAAAGTCTTGCAGTACACAGAGATTAGGTTGGAAAATGCTGAAATATTCCATTAAGCGCTGAATTACTACTGCCCACATTTCTACATTTCTGTTTTTCCACCAAGCAAAAGCATGTGAGTGAAAGTGTACACAGGTCTTGAGTAAATATTTTAAAGATCCAATTAGCTTTTGGCTGTTTGCAGCAGAAGTGCTACAGCATTATGGTGACATTAATGGCCAATGCTGGATTGCTGCATTTCTCTGCTCAGCCTGTTTACGGGCGAATGGGGAACTGAACCTGTTTCCCTCAGCACAGGACAGCACCATAACCATAACGAAGCCTTGTGTTGCCTGGAGAGAGTTCTGCTTCACTCCTACACCTACACACACACACACACACACACACACACACACACACACACAGACACACACACACACACACACGCACACACACACACCCCCACACACAGATTCTCACACATGAAGCTAATCATAGCCTCCTGCCTGCTGGCAGCTAACCTCTGTGTGAACTAAAGCAAGTCACTATCACTTAATCACACTATCTGCTTTTTTTTTCTTTCTTTCTCGCCACCTCTCTTTCTCTAACTCATTCCCGCTCTATAACTTTGTCAGAGTGCAGGAGAGGCTCGTCTGCGTTTGTATGGAAATAAGTCAGAAATTGGGTAATGGTACATGAGCGCAGGATCGTGGCTCCGTGTTGTGGTGTTTAATCAGCAAGTCTGGAGCATGCTGCGTGATGGCGAGAGGCTTAAAGATGAGGGAGGAAGCGCAGCGCTATCTGGCCACGGTGCTGTCAGAGAGGAAAAGCAATTTAGGTCTTACAAAAGGCTTAAATGCGACTTACAAAGACTCCAATATGCTAATGTTAAACAATTTTCCTCTTTTCAAATGGAAGAGCGTGACTGACAGGTTGGATCATGTTTGTAACACAGTCTCGATATTAGCGTAATGTTGCTCTGTTTAAAGCAGCAGTCACACTGGATTTTCACTTCAACATTTATTTTTATTATTCCAGCTGAAATGGAGCAAAAATAGGTAATTATAGGCAGTCCTTTTTGGTTACTCTGTTTTCTGGGTATCTGGGTAACTGGGAATTTTGTTTATAGAATGCTATTTTTGCAATAAAAATGTTTTCAAGAAATCTGGGAACCTGGATGAATTGCACACGGACATGGAGAGAATACAGGAAAATTCATGCAGACTATAACCTGTGCTCAGGATTGAAGGAGAGACCCTGGGGCTGTGAGCGCTATCCTCTGTAGCATGTTTGTTTCTGATTTTGGTTCAGCAGGCAGAATTATGAGATTGCCAACATGAGACGGATACATGTGATGCTTCCTTCATAAATATGCCCAATATAAGAGAGATGCCTTCTGAAGGAGTTTTTACCTAAAAGCATGTTTATACTGCATACAAATGCTGCCTGCTTCGTACTGTAGCTGCTGTATGATCGGAATTTAATGATTGAGTGACACTTTAGACTTTTTTTAATCTTTGAGGCCTGATATGTCACACCACAGACAATCATAGTGTCTTATTCAGAAGGTTAAAAATGCTTTAGGCATATTTTCAGAGCATTACAGTAAATGAGTGTGTTTTGACTGACAGATGTAAAAGTGCTTCTGTCTGCAACCTTATACAAAAAGGTTTCAAAGCCTAGAGGTTAATACTTGTAACTTTTCCTTAGCACCAGGCTGCTGGACCTAGTAATAAACCTGACACATTCTCACACTCAACTTCCCCTGAGGCTCCACTGCCTCAAGCCACTGTTCTATTTATAGCGCCATTTCAGTAGGTTATACTATTCATGCTTATACCGTATTGAATGTAGATTGGACGGCCGTAGGAGACGACTTTATGCCAAATGACAAGATCTATTGCTTTATAAAAACCTAGCATTATGCACTCTTCTACTGACAATATCTCTCCTGCTTCCATAATTCTGTTAGTGAAGCTCCTGTTTATGGGTCTGGCTGCTGGCCCCTAAGCTACTGTGTCTCCTGCTCATAGAGGAGTGTGTGTGTGTGTGTGTGTGTGTGTTTGAGAGTGAGAGCGAGAGAGAGCTCTGGGATTTCTCTCAGGCTACAATGTGAATGTCGCCAATCCGTAAGATTGATGCATCTCATAAGCAACTCACATGTTCACTGGATCAGCTCCCACTGTGGTACAGGTTCGGCTTTGTCCTGTTTAACCCTTTTAGTACCAGCTCACCTATGTGTCTGGGTTTAGATTTGTGCCTAGATAGGGCATTTTCCCATTGCATATTCATATACAGGAACCGAGCTAATTGGGAGCCAAAGTGAGACACAGTTGGAATAATCCTGACAGTGAAAGCAACTGCAGCATTACATGTGAATCAACCCTTGTGATAAGTTCAACATGGAGAAAGTGCCATCTGTGGGCAGGACTCTACAGAGCAAAATTGCTCTCTGTGTCAATCACAGCTACACTAGGCAATCCTGGCCGTCTGTGAGCTTTTGTATGACGAAGAGGGTAGATAACACTTTCCTCCAAGCGTGAAGTCACATTCTGTATGGAAATGAATTAAAACAGTTTTCAATTTTAGATATCTTATTATTATTAGTAGTAGTAGTAGTAGTAGAAGTAGTATTTTAAATGATATCATAAATATATATTATATACAGTTATAATAAATTTGGCAAACTATTGATTTCCCCCTCATTTTGTGTAGACTCATGCCATACCGTATAATCCCAATTAAATCCATTTCAGTTCCACAAAACCGCAAAATGTGGTAAAGTTCAATTGGGTGAGTACTCTAAAATAATAATGTTCTATCATGTCCTAAAAGCACAGTTAAATTTCTAGAGGCACACACACACAAAAAAAAAGTCAGCACTTGAAAGCTTGTGCTTCTCCTTTTATCTTTTTTCCAGTGAACAAAGATACAGATTTTTCCTGTCTTTTAGAAATTTGTACAAGCACACAATTCAAAAGACACCTCACACATCTGCAGGCTCAGTTCTTGCTGTGTAACACAGCAGAAGGCTTAGCTGGGCCTGTTTAACCCTGCTGTGTGTGCTGAACCACATCAGTGTGTCTAAAAAAAAAGGAATTTTATAGCTTCATGAGTGTTTAAGATGGAATTATAGGAATGGTCTGGCAAAAAAAAGAAAAAGAAATAAAAAAATCAGATTTTCATGTAATTCCGAATACTCAGCCAAGACATGTTGTTCTTTAAACATGCTGTACTGGAGATTAACAAACAATATAAGTTTATGCCACTCAAAAATGTTTTCCTTAAGAGAAATATCTACTTCAGACTACCTCCAGTTCTCCAATTACACAGACTCGTGGTTTAGGACACAGTGTGACTTACTGTAATCTATAAACACGAATAAAACTTTATGGGGACAGCTGTGTTGAGCAACTCAATGGGGTTGAGTCATTTTTCCTTAACGCACTTTGTTAATGAGCCACACAATATGGCAAAAGACAACAGCTGGTTAACGAACACTAGTTACAGCTAAGAGGTTTAGCATTACTCAGAAAAGCAACAAAATATCCCATGTTTGGCCAGAATAATGTTTGAAAATAAATTTATACTGATTTTACAAAACAGTCCAGCTCATAGGGCCACCTCCAAAGCATCGGAAAGCTAGATGGAAATCATGTGCATGATAATAAAGGCTCAGTAAACTATTTAGCTACTTTACAAAATATGGTAGTTTCTTTTTTAAAAAAGAAATGGATTGTGTAGTTTAATAATTTTGTTTGAAATAAGAATATAAAGATTTGGTGATGTACAGTACCAGTTTAAAGTTTGGACACATCTACTCATTCTTGGGTTTTCTTTTTTTTAAATTATTATTATTTTGACCATTTTCTACATTGTAGGACAATACCGAAGACATTAAAATGATGAAATAACACTTATGGCACCTATAGAATAATGAGATAAATAAAAAAGTGAAAAGAAAAAAGAAACAGAATGTTTCATATTTTTGATTCTTCAATGTAGCCACCATTTACCTTGATAGATTTTGCACACTATTGGTATTGTCTTAACCAGCTTCATGAGGTCGTCACCTGGAAAACTTTTCAGTTAACAGGTGTGCCTTGTCTAAAGTTCATTAGTGGAATTTCTTGCCTTCTTAATGTGTTTGAGATCATCAGTTGTGTTGTGTCGCGGTAGTGTTGGTGTACAGTAAACAGCCCTGTTAAACAATTGTAGTAATGCATATTAGGTCAAGAACCGCTCAACTGAGTAAAGAGAAGCGACGGTCCATGAAGTGTCTTTTAAGTAATAAAAATAAAGAAAAGAAAACAATTAGTGGGTGTGTCCAAACTTTTGACTGGTGCAAAATGTCTGCCACAAAATTTAAGGCAGTGCAAGGGTCAAATTTCAGACAAACCGGGTGATACAGGCCAATCAATATGAAGCACAAAAATACACACTGAATCTGTGATTAAACCCTCACAAAGACAGGTAGACAGTGAAGTGGTATAAATGCACAGAAGTAAATGAGAGTTAAGATGATTTGACAGGTGTGTGAGAATGAGGTAATAGTTGTGGTGACTAGTGATTAGTGGTGAATACAAAAAGTTGTTTTTTTTTTGTTTGTTTTTTTTTGCCAGAAAGGTTCAGGGCATCTGACTGAGAGATGCATCATGCACAGAGGCTTGCATCATGGGATACGGCAAAAGCATCGTTTGAGCAGGAGGTTTTTGTTATCGTGTAGTCGAGTGGTCAGATATGAACAACACAGGACATAGAAAGACTGAATATATTTTTAATTAGAAAAAAAAGACAAAAAGAAAATAAATTTTCTTTATTTTTTAAATTTTTTTTGCTAAACTATTCCTGGTCAATAAGAAGCAAAACAAACCAGTGTCATGCAACAATATCATAGCTTTGTATACATTATGTATATATCAAAAGAAAGCATTTTTATCATTTATATGTCCCTATTACTAGAAAATGCAGTTCTGTATTACATTTACAAAGCATTTTTTAATTCTATTATTCTATACACTCAATAAATTATACAGACCCTCTTCTTTTGATGCTTACACCTGGCCCCAGGCTAACAGAACCGTGCACTCTAGCCCTAATTAGCTGGAGGTGTTTAATAATCTGTCCCAGGTGTGTGTTTGCATGTGTGCATATGAGTGTGTGTATGTGTGTGTGAGTGTGTGGCAGCACATGCCCGCTTTGCGAGGACATTAATGTCTCATAAGCAGCATCTGTTTTAGGGCTGCTAACCTGTGGCTCCTCTGCTCTGAGATTCAGCGTCTGTCTTTCCCTCTGTCCTGCTGGAGGAGACTGTCTCCCTGCTGCTCACGACACACACACACACATACACACACTGCCAGGAAATCTTAATGTGCACTCAAATCCTCAGCACTCGCCTAAAGGTGCAGCTTTTTTCTCCCTGCTCGAGCATTTCTTCCCTGAGAGTGCTGGAGTTCCTGGCACCTTTCGCATGGATGTGTCTCCTGCTGCCTCTTTCTTTCTTTCTCCTGCACACACATTTTCTCTCATTTTCTCATCATGTATCTTCCCCCTCTGGTTATATAGCTTTCTCTCTCTTCTGGGTTTTTCCAAGCCTCTCCACAGACCACAGAACATTACGGGTAGTAACTTCGACAAAAATTTAGTGTGAATGTATTTGTGTGTCTCTCTCCCTCTGTGTGTGTGTGTGTGTGTGAGTGAGCATGTGTGTGTGTGTGTGTGTGTGTGTCGTTGCCAGCCTTGTTAAAAAACGCCGGCTGCCCACGTACCTCCCACGGCCCATACTGGTGCCTATTTTCCTCCAATGTAGCACACGTTCTGCTCATGTTCCTTCGAGCTAAAAGAAAAGCCTAGCGAGCATGATCAAACTGCAAATCTCTCCCGCAAAAGCTCATTATCCTCACACACCTCACACACACGCTCGTAGCTGGTCAAAGGTGCTAGAGATCACAGCGGCAAACAGGAAATGTGTAGGTTACTTTTACAGGTACCTACCTTCAATTAGTGATTGAGGTTTTGCATTGTAATTTTAGAACTAGTGATAGAAATGCTTTAGATTTACATCATTCATTTCAAATGTCTGGTGTCATACATGAACAACGCCTCAGGATATATATCATAGGGGAAACACAGGTTTCGGGCAACCAGGGATATGTTTGTGCAGTTTGGTATCATCAGGACAGAATTGGACCAGAAGAAGCTGGAGGTTATGCAGATGAAATATAGTTTAATTTGCATTTATGGACTATCACAGCCATTTTACAAAAGTTTAAAATGTCATTGAAAATAAGATTACGTAACATGGCCTTGGACGGGAAAACCGCTAAGAAGTGTAGATAATGTTCTTAAAATCTTACTCAGTTGAAAGTGGAAATATATAATCAAGTATGTAATCAGCCAAATGTATTCAAGGGAAAGTAAAAAGGAAAATTTGATACCTTTAAATGCACTTTATACCAATCAGCCGTAACATCAAGTTCAAGTTCAAGTGGCTTTATTGTCATTTCAACCATACACGTGATACAGTGTACAGTGAAACGAGACAATGTTTCTCCAGGACCAAGGTGCTACATATAAGACAACATAGAAGTACAAAAGTGCACATGTGCAACAGAAGACAACATAAAGTGCATGAGTGCAAACACTGCAAACAGCGCAGACATAATGAGACAAGACAAGACAGTCACGAGACGGTGCAGACGTCACAAGACAAGACAGTCAACGAGACAGACAACATTAAAAACACTGACAGGTGAAGTGAATAACACTGTTTATTTCATTACAATGGCACCTGTCAGTGGGTGGGATGTTTCAGGCAGCAACAGTCAGTTCTTGAAGCTGATGAGTTGGAAGCAGGAAAAATGGGCAAGCGTAAGGATCTGAGTGACTTTGACAAGAGCCAAATTGCAATGGCTAGACGACTGGGTCAGAGCATCTCCAAAACAGCACGTCTTGTGGGGTGTTCCAGGTACACAGTAGTGAGTACCTACCAAAATGGTTCAAGGAAGGACAACTGGTGAACTGGAGTCATGTGCACCCAAGGCTCACTGATTTGTTTTTGAAAGTGAAAGTTAGCTTGTCTGGTCTGATCCCACAGAAGAGCTACAGTAGCACAAATTGCTAAAGTAAAATCGCCAATATTTTCTGTAAATAACCAATATTTACCATATTTACCATAGCTAGAATGTGACGCACTTATTAGCCTATTATTTCAGCCCATTTGATAGATTTATGGCATGCAGTCACTGGTCCGATGAGAAAAGAGAGACCTTTGAGATTTGTAATGCATTCTTTGAAGGTCTAAATAAAAATGTAAGGAGTAAAAAGTATTTTTTTTTTAGGAAATGTAATTAAGTCAGTATTCAATTTCAATAACATTCAAATAAAGTATAAATACCTCAAAATCTTTACTTAAGTATAATAATGAAGTACAGTTCGTTGAGTATATTCCA
Source organism: Parauchenoglanis punctatus (assembly GCA_030068025.1). Taxonomy (NCBI): domain Eukaryota; kingdom Metazoa; phylum Chordata; class Actinopteri; order Siluriformes; family Auchenoglanididae; genus Parauchenoglanis; species Parauchenoglanis punctatus. The sequence goes on along the minus strand of JAQQZU010000003.1, from coordinate 6,220,042 downwards.
ACCCAGAACATGACCGTGTCAACTGAAGCAAAAAAAATGTGGTGTATATATTTTGGATTTCTGAGACAGACTTGAATTATTTGTTAAGGGCCCCATTGCACATGTACAAAAAAAATTAAATAAAAAAACAAATACTGAACACATGTATGTTTGTGCTGATCAGCTATGTTTGTGAACTACATGTGTGTAAAATTATTCTTTTATATCTTTTTATTAAAATAGACCCAGTTGTTTTGTTGTTGTTTTTTTCCTTCTGTTCATGTGTGTGTTTTTTATCTTCACTTTGGTGCTTGTTAGAAAAAAAAAATGCAAAAAGCTTTTTTCTCAGACCAATTTATTCAGAAGTATAGCAATTTACATGGAAGTACTGTGAAACATGTAATGTCAAAAACATGTAATGAGTCTGAAAGTTGCAGTGCCACAAACACCCTAAGTTTCTGCATGATAATTAGTTTTCCTCTAACTGTAGCTAAATGCCTGCTTTAAAAAAGGTTCTTTTTTGTTTCTAATCTCTGTTTACCCCTATTTTTCTTTCTTTTTTTTTTTCAAAGAATGAAAAAAAAACTACAGAGATGTTTTATAGACCCACACATGTTATGAACAAACACCCTCACGTTCGGAGGAAAACAAGAACGGCCCTGAGGGCAGCGGTTTCCAGCAGATGTCGGAGGAACTGGGAGTGCCATTCGACGGCGGCGCATCACATTTCCATTTGGCACGTCTCAGCCGCGTCTCTGAGTTATGATGGTCTGTGCCATTCTCAAGATGCTGCGCCATTCAAATCTCATTCATTATGAATGCCAGTGATTGGGAACGCTGCCATCGCGCCGGCCTGCTATAACCACAACACAACACCGAAAAATACGCTTTCACTACAAAGCATGCTTTATATATACTGCTCCAGATAGTGGAAATGAAGATCAGAACATAGAAACTGTGGAAGAATTGTAGAAGACACAGCATCATATTTGCTCAGCACCTTAAATCTCAGGCAGCAGAGAAAAAACTTTGTGTCTGATTGAAATGATGGTTGAAAGGCACCACTTTTGTGTCACTCTCTTACTTTTGAGATTTCTTCTCCCCCTCACTTCATATATATATATATATATATAGAGAGAGAGAGAGAGAGAGAGAGAGTGAGAGAGAGAGCGAGAGAGAGAGAGAGAAATTGAAAACTACATATACTGCTTATTTCCTAGGGGACGAAAGAAAGCAGCCTCGAAAGCTCGAAAGTAAAAGACTGACATAAAAGTGATGCCTTTCAATCGACATCAACAACGTTTTTCTCCCCAGCCACATCTGAAAGGGGTCATTTGGTGATCTGTGATGAGCGAATGTGTGCATGTGTGTGCATGAAAAGAGAAAGACAGACCACTGGACTAATAAGACATTTTAGCTGTTGTAACATAGCCCTGCATATGCAGATGTTTGGGGCCATGTGCATGATACACATTTACTTTCACACCTGACTGACTTTGCTACACTCACTTATCGCTCACTAACAGCTTGCTAGAGAAAGTCTGAGTCTCACAGCCTCTTCAGTGCCCTTTTTCCAAACACACAGTAGAACAAACGTCCACCAGTTTATGTCCAACCCATTAGATAATGAGATGTTAAGGGTGATGTGATGTAACCTGACACACACCTTGACACGTGAAGATGGCGGTTTGTGAGTGTGTGATAGTGGTTTGTGGTTAATTGGGATAATTTAATAATCATTATCATTATTCCAGATGAAAACAGATCAGAGAACAGGCAAACAATAATAACTAGTAATAACTAATAACCTCCTGATCATTCATGAGAATACAGGCACTGGTCTAAACAGAGATGTGTGACTAGAAACAGGTCCCACAGGAAACTACGGCTCAGAAATGTAAACTTTACAATGAGACGAAGGAACATGAGGGTATATAAAGACAATCTAATCAAGGAATGAACTCAGAACAGGTGCACAGATTAGGTCACAGACCTTTGATGGACGAAAACACATTGCATACAAAAGCACACAGAATCAACTCAACATGAGAGAGGTGCTGATTGCACTTTGAATTATATCGATGCCTGCAAAGTTCAGGCATCTGTCAAAGTTTATTCCTTCTATGACTTATAAAGTCATTCCCTCATCACGCTCTCTTTTTTTTACTTTTGTAGCTTGTCATGTTAGTGAGAAACAGGAAACACAAAGTGCTTTGTTCTGAAAACTCTTCCATTTTAGAAAACCTAAAGTTACAAAGCACTGACAACGGAGAGTCCTTCCATAAACGTTAAATAAACCTGTTCAAGCCAAGTGCAACAGTAAAGCATACACTCTTTCGTCCACAGATCACCAGTTCAAATCCACAGCCATTCGTGGCCAGGAGCTCAAGAGAGCCAAATTGGCCATGCTCTCAGGGACAGAAGGGTGGCATTCTCACTCTCTCCCCTGTCAATTACAGCGACACTAGCCAATCATGGGCCTTTGTGAGCTCATGCATACAGAAGAGAGTAGAAAGTGTTTGCCGCTGAGTGTGTTACTCTGCATGTTACATAGTTCAAAAAAATGTAAGGTTAATTTGCATGATGTGCCTTCTTCCTTCCTTGTTGGTAGCTGTCATGTGATGGGGAGAGCTGTCTGGTGGGTAGGAATTGGCTATGACTAAATTATGGATAAAAATCTAAAAAACAAAAAGTGAAGTAAAAATAAAATTAAAAAAAAAACACATATTTATAATCCATTAATTATTAGTAATAGATGATGTACAGTACAAATCCCTGTGAATGAGCTGTTACTATAGAAACAATGACTTATTAGAATTAGTAAAGCTACCAACCAACCAGATACATACATTATCTATACCGCTTCATCCACCTGGGTCACTCGCATTCACACCTATGGGCAATTTAGAGTAGCCGGTTGACCTAATCTGCATGTCTTTGGACTGTGGGAGGAAACC
>JAQQZU010000003.1:6197458-6213175 GCA_030068025.1 Parauchenoglanis punctatus | reverse complement strand
TATAACAGCCCTATTGAACAACTGGAGTAATCCATATTATGTCAACTAAGTAAAGAGAAACAACAGTCCATCATTACCTTAAGACATGAAGTGACTTTTAAGTAATAAAAATAAAGAAAAAAACATTAAATTAGAAGGTGTGTCCAAACTTTTGACTGGTAGTGTATGTTATTTAGGTACCCAGAATTTTGGGAGTCAAACTCTGATACATATATGATTAATGATGTCTCATTAAGAATGGCCAGACTGGCTGATGTTTTTTTTTTTTCAATCTTCAATTGTGTAATTATGGTGAACCTTGCACTTTACAGTCTCATAGTATGACACAAAAAACAACAAACATCCAGTGAGTGGCAGCTCTGTGGCAGAAATACCTTGATGAGAGAGATCTCAGGAGAATGACCAAATTGTTTCTGAAGGCTAAAGTAACTCAAATAATCACTCTTTACAACTGTGGTGAGCCAAAAAGCATCTCAGAATGCACAATATGTCGCTGTGGTAGCAATCATGAGGCAGCAGCAGAATGCATAACATATACATACGAGGGAGAATGAAAAATAAATCGAATAAATTATTCCATAACCTGAACAAAGAGAAGCTAGCAAAACATATTTAATCCTACATTGCCTGTAGGGCAGTTCAGCACTCACATACAGTGCAGCACTCAGAGCAGAAACATGGAAGATTACACCACCGAAGAATAACGTGCCCTAGTGTGCTAGAGTTAACCCTAATGTTCTTTTGGGACATGAAGGGGCCTATTCTGGCACATTTCCAAGTGCATGGCAAACAGTGAACGGTGCAAATTACTGTGCATTGTTGCTAAATGAACTTAAACCTGCAATTCACAGCAAAAGAAGAGGAAAGCTGTCCAAAACAGTCTTCTGCACAGTGACAATGCATGTCTTCATACAGCAGCAGTAACAGTAGAGACAGTGCAACAGCTTGGGTCTGAACATCTTCCACATCACTCTTACAGCCTGGATCTGGAAGCGGCGCTCAGCTGGATTCGGAAGCAGCCGAGAAACTTCTTCTCTGCAGGAATACAGAAGCTAGTAACGATACAACAAATGCGTCATCTTGCATGTGGACTATGTGGAAAAGTGATATGTTCGGTTGCTCTCAGTTCCTTCTATTAAAGCCGTTAAATGTATTTTGCCTTTACTTTTTGTTTCTCCCTCTTTATATATATATATATAGTTTTCTTTAAGATGTAAAATATGATGCAACAAAATTGGAAAAAGTTCACTTTGAACACAGATGGCTGACTGTGAACACAACAATAAAGTAACTCCTTATTCCAATGCACACTTTCTTTCTCTCTCTCTCTGTCTCTCTCTCTCTCTCTCTCTATCACTCTCTCTATCTCTCTCTCTCCTTCCCTCTTATCTCAGGTTTCTCCTAACAAAATCTGAGCAGCTTTCTGATTCAACCAGACAGATGGAGGTGTTCATCACATTACATGTAACCTCATTTTCTCAGCAGGTTCCCATTCATTGATCACATCCACGTGTTGTCCATATTAATTTTTCCTACTTGGCTCAAAACGCCATTTCTGTGGACTGACAGCTTTTCCGCACGCTGCTCTTTCTTAGCGCCTCTCTCTCTTGCGTGGTAAATGATCCTCATCAGCAACATCATCCCCAGAATTGGGAGGATAAATTGAATCACAGCACAAATTTTCACATCCCCGCTATGCATGGTTAATTATGTACATATGGGTGCTTTCCCTGTGCCTCAGATTTTTCTTGCCACTTTCGCTTCTTCCGCAGCTCCACCTGTCTGAGATATTGATGGTGCTTTCGGGGGGAATGAATCATCTCGGCTCTGTCGTGACATCCTAATATCACCACTCGTATTATTTCATTCACATGAAAGGCAATTTGGAAGTGATTTTGGGGATAAAGCTTCTGGCTAAAGTCAAGGGGCTTCTGAAGTGATGCTGATTAAACCTCTATTAGAATGCAACAACTGTGCGCTTTCCTTAACGGCCGAGTGAGAAAATGAAGCCATAAAACCAATGTCACAATCACATTGAGTTGGAGGGGAGGCATGTGCTGGGGGTTGAAGCTCATTATGGAGCTTGTCACTTGATGTGTGTGAGGCACAGCAGCGGGATTTTGTTGTGCTGTATGACTGTGGCGCTCCTTATGTCCTCTGTAATGCTGTGCTCTGGGTTGTTGCTTTCACACACACTACACTGACAGCTCCTATTGCTCTGATGGACCCGGCACAGTCCTGTCAGGAAGAGGTCACCTGCATCAGCTCATCAGCGTTACCGTTTCTGAAGCAGCAGCTCGTCAACTCAGAGTCAGTCCTCACTTCACACTGTAGAGGCACAACTTCAAGTGCGTGTGCGTGAGCACGTGTATACACACTTCATTACAATGGCCGAGAAGGGCAAATCAAATTCATATTTTAGAAATTCAAATTACAAAAGCAAATTTACAACCTATCGAACACTTTTACAGTTTCCAAAACAAATTTACAAATAAAACAGAAAGGGTAGCTACAATACACAGGAAGTGCTTGATGCTGACAGTGTGCAAACTCCACACAGAAAGGCCCCAGTCGGCCGGCAGGTTCGAACCCAGAACTTTCTTGGTGTGAGGTGACAGTGCTAACCACTGCCCCATCATACTGCCCATCTGTAATAATGTCAGACAAAAAAATATTTTAACACATTTGAAACGGAGCATTTATAATGTTCATACGTTCAACTTCATAATGTTATTTAATTCAAACAGTTTTAAATGTGGGATGTACAGCAGATAAGGTGATGATCAATCCTAAACATTCTTATAGGCAGATCTCTATAGGTCCAAAATTAGAATAATTTAACATATGATGGGATGAAAACTCTCAAATCAATAAAATGAACTCTATAGACATTTAGTATCTTGGGATTTAACATTTGCAGTCCTGTCAAACATCTGGCTGCCAGAGATCACTGTGGCACAAGTCCTCTGGCTTCAAAGATTGAATAACTATGTTTCAAATAAAGTACTTCCCATCCATATAGTGTGTTCGCACTGCCAATTTCAGTGAGATAAGTATACTTTAAAGACCGGGCTGATGTGCTAAAGCCACAAAAAAAAAAAAAAAACACTGGAGAATTTTCACTCCCAGTTATTCAGCAGCCGCAGCCTGGTCTATGAATTAGAATGGATAGGTACAATCAGAGGATACTGTAGTTCATTTATTCATGTTCAGTAAGTGCTTTATCCAAGGTTGAGAGTCTATCCCGGGAACACTGGGTGCGAGGCAGTAATCCACCCTAGATATCCACCCTGGATATCACTGTCCACCGTCAGGGCATCACACACACACACACACATACACATTCACATCTAGAAGCAATTTAGAGTACCCAGTTTACCTACTGGTGTATTGTAACCACTCTTTACAGCTGTGATGAGCAGGAAAGCATCTCAGAATGCACATCACAAAACCTGAGCTCCAACAACACAAAACTACATCAGGTCTGCATGCAGACAAATGCAGGCAACTCCTGTCAGTAAAGATTTAGAATTGAGGCTACAGTCAGTTGAGCTCATGCAACTGGACAGGTTGGAAAAAGAAAAGGAAAAAGACCAAGTAATTAAAAAAACAAAACAAACAAAAAAAAACATCTTCATCTGTCCATTTCTGCCTGTGTCTGTAGCCTCAGATTCCTCTTCTAGTGTATATGATTTAGATTTTTTTGCTATAGTCAAAATCAAATTTATTAGTCAAAGAAACCCTTGAACTTCAGATATGTAAAAACCAAACTACAAAAAAGTAACAAATAATTGTAATCTGTTACTTTCCACCACTAATTTGTTTGCTAGCAGTCTACAATGTGGCTGTGAATCTTCTCTCAAACAGTCAGGGTTTATATGGATTTCCTGTTCCTTTCTAGAAAGGTTTCAACAGAGCAGTGACTTTTTTTTTAGGTTCTTCAGACTCCAACATGCCATCACATCTTCCGCTGCTTCTATTATAATAAGCTCGCTTTGAATCTGAGAAAAGTTGTGATGCTAACTAGAATTCTCTGCTTTAGTTGTTTTTCCCCCCCACCATGCAAATAAATGGTGAAAAAAAACCAAAATTTTCTTTTCATCCACTCTGTTCCTTTAGGATGAAAGCCACGATCAGTTGTATTGTTGTTATGTCTCACTACTATTCATAGTACTGCATCTGTGCATATCGTGTAGTGGTGTTATTTTCCTCGCTCAGCCTGCACCTCCCACGGCCATTTCATTTAGCAGGCCTGGCTCTGCTCGTTTGATCTGGCTCTTAATGATTGGCCGTGCTGCTGGGTTTCTCCACTGTTCTGTGTTTCATTGTGCACTGGAAGCCATGATCCCGTGCGTCCAGGAGAGAGTAGGGCGCTATAATTATCAGAAAGCCACAGCCACCATCGCTATCTCTAATTTGCGTTCGTTACCTGGCTGCGTCTTTTGCTCCGCCACCAAGTGTGTTTGAATAAAGATAGAAATTGGAGAGTGTGCCGAGACCCTACACTCAGTCCTCCTGCCACCTGTTTAGAATTCTTAATCAGGGTGTGTGTAGTGTTGGGGAGAGAGCCATGCTCTAGCAGCTGCCATGTGTTTTCAGCCACCTGTTTTTATGTGAAATTGGAATTCGCGCATAAGAAAAAACAGTGGAAACACCGAACAGAGGAAAATAAATAAATAAATAAATAATATTTGGCTGAGCTGAAAAGTCGATGCACGGACAAAGAGAAAATGTAAACGAATAATAGAGTCAGTTTAGCTGTTTTGTTTCCAATTTCCAACATTTGACTTAATGCTATTTGTATAGCACTTTTAACAACAGGCAGTGTCACAAAGGCGCTTTTTATAGGAATCTATTTTTTTTTTTCCATTTTTTCAGAGGCAACATTAGCAAGGAAAATCTTGCTGAGATGATTTGCAGAAGAAACCTTAAGAGGAACCAAACTCAAAAGCGAATCTGTAATCTTCTGGGTGACAGCGGAGAGTGAGATTATAAATCATTACAGTGTACAGGTGTAGGAGAGAAAAGGTAAACAGAACTAAGTGTGTTGAATGGGTGTACAGTATATTGTCCTATGATGAGCACAGGACAGTCTTTATGATTCAGCAGGTCAGGTGAGATTATCCCCTGTGGCAAGGGTGAGAGTTGGGCATAAACTGTTTTTTTGGAAGCTTAACTCTTTAAGGTATCGACGTGGAACCATCCACAACAGCAGAAAATGATTCACGAGTGCAGGGGTTCAGCATCAGTGACATGCATCATGTCAACTTTCCCTTGGGGACACACATCTCGCCATCTTAAAGGCTATTCCAATACTTCATCAGATGACTACAAGGTTCTAAAATAAGTCCTCAGAGGTCTTACTTTAGTCTACTAAGAGCATTTCAAGGAGCTTTTAATAAATATAATAAAGCAAATTGCTTCAATCATGTTGTTCTCGCTGCCAGCAGTGAGTGCACCACTAACACTAAATCCCCTTGTAAGTAAGCCGAGACGTTTCTTTTACGAAAAAATTTAAGTGGGGTTTTTTTGGTTTTCTAGTTACGTCAGATTTCCTCATCATACCCCTAGTTACACCGCTAGTCTTTTTCAACTTTGCAAATAATAAACTATTATTTATCGATTTGTCAGCCTTAAGCCACATAAACATCACACACAATTTTCCCTCTACATTATAAATCTCCCAGTATTCAGCAGCTGTCGCCATAAATCAAAGCGCTGAGCCTGTGACAGTGTGTAAAAATTAATTACTGCATACTTTACAGAATCAACACAAGTACAGACAAAAATGCAAGGCAGGCATATTTATTTTCCCCCGTTTATCCGTCCCTGCTAGGGTGATAGACCAGAGTTATGCTTATTAGCGCCGGGACGGGGGTTTATCGTCTCAGCCTATTATTCAGTAACTACAGTAAAAGTAATAGGAAAAGAATGTTAATGTTTAAGAGTAATGTGATGTTTATACACACACACACACACGCACGCACACACAAAATATCCCCAGGTACACACCCACACACACTATAAACCCAGTACACAAAGCTGTGGATATATTTCTTGCAATAAGTTGCTCCAGAGTATAAACCTCCTTAAATTCAGTTTGCTTAGAGAATAACCTCAACATTTATATTGCTTTGTTGTTTAAATCTCATTAATGTTTCAGGCATTTTTGTTTTGCATAAAACAGCACTTGGGTGTACATCCATGGGTGTAGCCTAGTTTAATTTTTGTCCCGTTAGTGTTGCTGCAGTTCAATGCTGTTTTTACTGAGTACATACATCTTTGCTACAGTTTTGATCTTTGAAGTATTACCACAATGCTGCTGAATTTTAGATTCTGATTGGTGAGTTAGGTATTGATAACGTATCTTTAACAGCGACTTGGCAGCAAGGCAAATCACGCCAATGTTAATGAGCTCATTCTGATATGTGACTGTGTCTATAGTAACAACTTACACATGGATATGTATGGTGTATGCGTCACATAAAGAGTTTAAATGATAATATTTCTCACTTTTTTGTGAGGAGGCATTCATTTAAAGGTCTCTAGTTTGGAAGGAGACTCCTATGTCAGTGCTTAGTAATTGCCTTTACAAAGTAAAGCTGTAACATTAAGGTTTTTGGATTATTAACTTCAAGAAAGAAAAAAAAAGAACAAGCTGTTGAGGTAACAACTGATACTACTTGCTATAACTAAGCAAACATAATGGACATTCCACAACACTAAATGTATAACTATAAATAAATAAAAAAACATGACGTGTAAAAAACAACTGGTAGTGTTGGATCCGTATGGTGGTACAATGCTTAGCACCTCCGCGTCACAGCAAGAAGGTTCTGGGTTTGAATCTTTCTGACTGGGGTCTTTCTGTCTGCGTGTTCTCTTCATGCCTGTGTGGGTTTCCTCTGGACACTCGGGTTTCCTCCCACAGCCCAAAGACATGCAGATTAGATCAACTTGGCTCCAGCTTCCCTGCGACACTGTCAGATAAGTGGTATAGATAATGGACTGAAGTTAGTGTTGTGGTATGAAAGGAATAAAACACCATGGGATGTGTTGCTATTGGAAAAGAATCAACTCTGAGTTGGTAACAGTACCTTCACTTCATTTCAGGGTGCATCACACCACCCCGTTGTGGATTACCTTCTTATAAAAGCACACACCTTTGTGTTTTATTCCTTACTTCAATGCCTTACAAACCATGAACCTTTAAAGGAAGCATTTTACCTAAAAACAAACCTTGACAGGCATCATGTTCAAGATACCCTTAAGTGCTATTGTGTTTTCATTTTTAGTGCATGTGACATTGGCTTATTCAGTATTATTCAACTTATGACCTGCACTACACTACACTAACTCAGATTTCCTCACAATAGCTGGCCATATAAACTGTGTAGTCATGTTACATTAGGGTGTCAATTCAAATGAATTTATCTGATGTCATTAAAATGTTACACAACATTTGATTAAAGAAGGTACATTATCCATTTTAAAAATGTGTTAAATGGAAGATTAATCACCATGTACAGCTTCAAATCAGATTACATTCACAGCCAAGGTAAGCCGAAATACAAAAAGAAAGAAAGCATGTGATGCGGTGCGTGGCGTGATGTGACGTGACGTGACGTGACGTGTCTGATGGGCGCTGTAGTCCTGCACTATATTGGCGCTACCCTGACACACTGACACTTGATCCAGTTTTGTGCATGTGCATGTACTGTAACCTCCTGTGGATTCTGCAATAGATAGAATAGAGTTCATAGAATAGGATTCAGTGCAACATATAGAATAGAATAGATTCATTTAGATCAACAAAAACATTTTGTATGTAAACACAGTAAAGGATCACTGCAGATAGCAAGAACTGGCAAATACAAATAGCAGGGTGTAATCATAAAATAAAAAATCTAAATAAGCATCATGACATCAGTATCAGACCCGAGAGAGAGAGAGAGAGAGAGAGAGAGAGAGAGAGAGAGAGAGAGAGAGAGTGTGTGTGTGTGTGTGTGTGTGTGTGTGTGTGTGTGCGCTCAGAGTTTTCACACCTGCTTCTATCCATCTGTCTTTGCAGGCCAAGTTGACCAGAGCAATACTGGACATCAGAGAGAGCAGCATGGGTGACAACACACACATACACATGCACACACTTTTTATGTAAAGACCGTGTAAAGCAAATTCAGGAATTTGTTTCTAAACACCTTAAACACATTAGAAAATAGTTGCTGAAAATGTGAAAAGACTGTAAACTATATATTACTGAATTGTGGTGTCAAAGCGTTTTTCATCATTTTCATCATTTTTGTGTTTTCCGGATTTTTTTTGGCAGGTCAGAAATGGTGTCTCGATGATGCAATGGAGCCACCTAATTAACATAACCCCTCCCCTAACACTGCAACTTATAAACATTAGAGCGCATTAGCATCAGTGGTTCTCCCGCTCATTTGCGAGCTATTATACATGCATCAGTATAGTTTGCTAGTTAGCCATGCCTTTCTCTTGCAAACACATCTTTCCTGGATGCCAGAATTTGCTGCACAGTTCAGTCACTTTTTTAAATTTCCAAAGGATGAGGAGATGAAGAAAAAGTGGATTAATTTTGTTAAGATCCACATTGATGGAGAGCTGAGGATCACCACCAACACCCACCTCTGCAGTGGCCATTTCACACCAGACAGTTTCACAAACTTCTATCAGCAACAGCTGGGATTCATGGATAATCCGATGTTAACGGTGAACGGAGCCGAATCCACCATCTCTCTCCCCAGCCTTCAGTCAGTAAGGCACATTGCTAACTTCCATACTTGGGAGAAGTGTGAGAAATAAAATTATCATTCTGTTGCAGACTGAGAGGAACGAGGTTGATTCTCGGGTACGTCTGTGTCCTCTGGCTCTGAACTGGATTCAGGTTCTGATGGCTCAAACATGTAGGCTGTACAACTCCAATGAAGCTGCTGGCATCCATTTTTCAGTTCATAGTGGTGGGAGAGGCGGTATCCCATGATTGGGCGTGGTTTCAGCGCGTTCAGAGAAGAGAAAACTGCTTATTTTTTCATGATTTTGAAACCTTATTTTTTTAATCATTCAAATTTGGCTTGGTGTTTAATAACACATTTTTCTGTGGTGTGACAAATTCAAAATACACACAGTTTTACTACTTTACACAGTCTTATCACACTTATGATGTATATCTTATATACACAACTCTACAATTCTACACCTGCACACACATCACGCACGCACTAATGTCTACACAACAAGCACACACATAAACAACATATGCAGACGCTCACACACTAATAGCTAAATTTCCACACCCATACACAAAACCATACACACAAATATGCACAAACAAATGCCCCCCACCCCTTTAAGCACACACATGCAGGCACCCACCCACATAACACCTTAGCACCCACACAAGTCAACATGTTCACTGATAAACACATAGCATTACACAAAGATTACATATACAGTGCCTTGAAAAAGTATTCATACCCCTTGAACGTTTCCACATTTTCCACGATACAACCAAAAAATTAAATGTATTTTATTGGGCTTTTATGTGATAGACCAACACAAAGTAGCGCATAATTGTGAAGTGGAAAGAAAACGATACATGGTTTTCAAGATTTTTTACAAATGAAACTCTGACAAGTGTGGCATGCATTTGTATTCAGCCCCCTGTACTCTGATACCCCTAAATAAAATCCAGTGCAACCAATTGCCTTCAGAAGTAACCTAATTAGTAAATAGAGTCCACCTGTGTGTAATTTATTCTCAGTATAAATACAGCTGCTCTGTGACGGCCTCAGAGGTTTGTTAGAGAACATTAGTGAACAAACAGCATCATGAAGACCAAGGAACACACCAGCCAGGTCAGGGATGACGTTGTGGAGAAATTAAAAGCAGGGTTAGGTTATAAAAAATATCCCTTTGAACATCTTGAAACTTGAAGCTTTGAACATCTCACGGAGCACTGTTCAATCCATCATCCAAAAATGGAAAGAGTATGGCACAACTGCAAACCTACCAAGACATGGCTGTCAACCTAAACTGACAGGCCAGGCAAGAAGAGCACTAATCAGAGAAGCAGCCAAGAGGCCCATGGTCACTCTGGAGGAGCTGCAGAGATCCACAGCTCAGGTGGGAGAATTAACTATTAGTCGTGTCACAAATCTGGCCTTTATGGAAGAGTGGCAAGAAGAAAGACATGAGATGTCCTGTTTGCAGTTTGCCACAAGCCATGTAGGGGACACATCAAACATGTGGAAGAAGGTGCTCTGGACAGAAACCAAAGCTGAACTTTTTAGCCAAAATGCAACACACTATGTGTGGAGGAAACTAACACTGCACATCACCCTGAACACCCCACTGTGAAACATGGTGGTGGCAGCATCTTGCTGTGGGGATGCTTTTCTTCACTAGGGACAGGGAACTGGTCAGAGTTGATGGGAAGATGGATGGAGCTAAATTCAGGGCAATCCTGGAAGAAAACCTGTTAGAGGCCGCGAAGGACTTGAGACTGGGGCGGAGGTTCACCTTCCAGCAGGACAACGACCCTAAACATACAGCCAGAGCTACAATGGAGTGGTTTAGATCAAAGCATATTCATGTGTTAGAATGGCTCAGTCAAAGTCCAGACCTAAATCCCATTGAGAATCTGTGGCAAGACTTGGAAATTGCTATTCACTGATGTTCTCCATCCAATCTGACTGAGCTTGAGCTATTTTGCGAAGATGAATGGGTGAAAAATTCATTCTCTAGCTGTGCAAAGCTGGTTGAGACATACTGTACCCCAAAAGACTTGCAGCTGTGATTGCAGCAAAAGGTGGTTCTACTAAGTATTGACTCAGGGGGGCTGAATACAAATGCATGCCACACTTTTCAGATTTTATTTTGTAAAGAATTTTGAAAACCATGAATCATTTTCTTTCCACTTCACAATTATGTGCTACTTTGTGTTGGTCTATCACATAAAATCCAAATAAAAAACATTTAAGCTTGTGGTTGTAATGTGACTAAATATGGAAAAGTTCAAGGGGTATGAATACTTTTTCAAGGCACTGTATATAACAATTAAAACTCAGAAATCCAACACACACAAACCCACACACACACCTCCATATGTAGTTGTCTTGTTCTCGACAATGCCCGGTTGTGCTGCGGCCTCTCGTTTAATGCCCATCAGAGGCTGCGTTGGTGGCCTTGACTCCATCTGCTCGTCCTATACAGCAGGGGTTCTCAAACATTTTGACACCAGGGACCCCTTTAACTGTGAAATAATTTTCTCTGAACCTCTCTGAAGAGAATCAAATTGGAACTTTCTACCAACAGAACACATTAGGTCCAAGTTGTCAGTGTTTATAGGCTTGTTTGTGAGTTGATGAAATTTGGAATAAGCCCATTCAATTCATGTGACCAGGCAAACTAGAAGAACTGAACAATAAATATTATTATTATATTATATAGAGATGGTGATATTGGGACACAAATGATGGGTATGGGTCTCAAGGTTTCACTATCAGTATCAGAAAAGAAAAAGGGGTCTTGTTCCATCTTTAATAAATATAATAACTTTTATAATGGTGGGTTGCAATTTCCAGCATTGTAACAAAGTAAAAAAAAAAAAAAAAAAAACAGAACATCACAGAACCTTTGGAAATGCTTCACAGACTACTCAAGGTCCCCATACCCCACTTTGAGAATCACTGCTATAGACCAAAATAGAAACTGATACACATTAATACAGTCAGGTCCATGCAATCAATGACCGCCTGAAGTCTGAAACCCATGGACATCACCAAATTCTGAGATGCTGTTCCAGGCCTTTATGCCTTCAGTTTTGTCTTCAGTAAATGAAAAGCATGCTCAGTTGAAGAACAACCATTAAAGAACATTCCATTTTGTTGCCTTAAGAAGCTCTTGGGTTGCTTTCGCGGCTTGTGATCATTCATTGTATGAGTTTCCTGTAATACCCCACCGGAACACCGTATAAATGGTCTTAACATGTAAGAAATGATTGAGGGAAAAGAGGATTATGTTTATGAAGTGGACAATGGCCTTACTATGTGATGATACAGTATAAAGCCATATTGCAGATATTACACATCACTAAGAAATGCAGAAAACTCAGAATACGTCTCCAATGCCCAAATGTTTTGGGATTGTTTCAAGGTTGGAAGTGCTGGAGCTGGAACCTCCACCTTTTGATCAAAGCCCTTACCACTGAGCCACTAAGCCATGAAAAAATTAAATAAATACATCCAAATCACCTTATATGGTAAATAACTTCCCTTTAAAAGAATAATTGTATGGCCATGTGTGTGCAATCTTTTGCCCTGATAACATCTGGAAAACATGGTGTGAAAAATATTGTCATATTTGGAATATAATGTACATGTAATGTTTTGCAGTCTGAGCAATATGCATGCAAGATGTGGACATTTTTGGCTTGATAATGAAAAATTTACATGCATATCATTCACTTGTCTCCAAATTCTTGTTGAAATGGCCAAAAACCTTAGAGTAGAAATGACTTGAGTGTACGCGAGGATGCTATTGCCATGTTTTAGTTGGCTTCTCTAAAGGTGGGATGAGTTGCTGGCAGAGATCAGCTAATATTGCACTGGGCAAATGAAATTGACTGATGAGTCCTTAAAAACACATTCAGCTGCACAAAGCTGAGAGTGCAAAATCTTCAAGCAAGGCATCTCAATCAATCTTTAGATGTGCCTTTAATATGATTTAACTTTACATTTCATCTGTGTCATTTCATCTGCCTGCACCATTTGGTGATCAGCATCGTGAGCAATTACTGTCCATTATGCTGACATGATTGACAGTAAGTGTGATGCGAGTTCCTCATGATCAGTTTACCCATGATTACACGTTACTACCACTAGTTTTTGCATGCATACGGTCAGGAGTAGTTCTAAATACACAGTGTGCACATCCACATCCACAATAATTATTCAATAAATCACACTTCTGTACACAAATCTACACACACAAAACAATGCGCATTTTCAGTTGATAAATGAGACCCCAGATTTGGGACACTTTCACTGTACTGTAATTCGATACGTACCGTGTCTGATATGTGAAAATGTTACCTCAGATGTTATTCAAGATTTTGTGCAGTCTGAATAGCAGAAAAACACATTAAATATTTCTCTATCAGATCCGAGTCACATTTGTATGCATTTTCAAATCCCATTAGAATTTTTAGATATGCAACTCAGTTAAACCAGACAAATTGGATTTCATGTATTTTTGGCGCTTGCTGACATCAAAGATGTGCAACATGAAGAACACTGACAAACATTAGCATGAAGTTGCAAATAAGAGAGTATCTGATTACTTGAGTCTGGAGCATCAGGAAGGTTTTCTTTCCTTTGCTTAAAACCTCAGCATTATCAGATGCATGGTACTGATGATACAGATGTAGTTTGAGACCTGAAAGGGTATTTTATTTACATCATGGTGCTAATGTTGTGTCTGTGCTGCTACAACAATGCTCTATGTACAGTAAAAACAATCTATGGTGAAAATGTTTTTCAGTATGTGATATTCCAGGTGGAATGAAAATAAAAGATGGAGGAACTGGCACAGCTGCTACAATCACCTTTTTTGTTTCAGGGCATTTTCACACTAGGTCCAAATTAAATCCGCATCCAGGACCAATTCTGTGCTTGTTTGGGAGAGGGACTCATAATCACAGCTTTGCTTTCACTTTTTTTACATGCAGGTTTGCAAAATGGTAGGCATTGTGTTCAACCATTTGCTATTTTTTTATTATTTTCCTTTGGTACCAACACCCAAGCAGTGAAGAACAACACTTTGTGAATGCATGCCATGTCATGTATTGTACAAATACTTGCAATATGATGCGTTGTTCTCATGTATGATGTTTTTTAGCCATTCTGGCTGGCACAAAATTTTCATAGGTGCTGCTCATACTCAGTATGGTCAAAAGTTTGTGGACACCTCACCATCACACCCATATGTACTTTTAAAATATCCCTTTCAAGTTTTAGTCTCCCTTTGCTGTGATGATAACCTCCACTCCTCTGCGAAAGTTTTCCACTAGATTTGGCAAGTGAGCTAGAGTGTGGGGATTTGTGTTCATTCAGTGAGGTCTGACAGTGACGTCAGGCGAGGAGGTCAGGGATGCAGTCTGCATTCCAAGTCATTCCACATGTGTTCAGTGGGGATGAGGTCAGGGCTCTGTGCAGGACACTCGGGTTCTTTCACACCAACTTTGGCAAACAATGTCTTCATGGAGATCGCTTTCTGCACAGGGACATTGTTATGCTGGAACTGGTTTAGGTTCCTTAATTCCAGTGAAGAGAAATTGTAATGCTACAACATACAAAGACAACTGTATGCATCTACTTATATGGCAGCAATTTGGGGAAGGACCACATATGGGACCACATCATGATCTTTTGGCCATATAGTGATAAAATATGAATTGTGATCACTTGCATAATGATATTTAAGGCATTTCATCTTCTCCACTGACCAGAACAACAATTCCCCAAGAAACCTGAAACAGGTAGTAATGCGGCATGTTCAATCAATCAAATTACTCAGCATGCAGCACCAAGCATGGATGTACGATGGTTCAGTTGAATCAAATCCCAGACCACCATTTTCAAGAGGACCATGGGACGGCAAGAAGACGAGGACCACTCCCAGGCTCAAAAATAGCTTTCCCATTTCACCAAACGTACACATTCCCAGAGTACACAATGGCCAGAAAAATGTATGTTAAAATGACATCAGATTTAGAGAAACATTTATTTTTAACATCAGCATTGTCACAATTTTAGGCAGAATAAAAGGTTGATTTTTGATCTGAACCAACATTATGGTTATTATCAACACTAGTTTTGTGCACAAGCTACAAGAACTGAGTGCAAATTTCATTGCTTTACATAAAAATGTGTGATTTTTAGGATTGTCTATTACTCTGCACACTATGTGATAGAACTTTGGAATGATGGAAGACAGTATCATCCTGTGTAGCACTAGTGATGTCCATGATGCTGTTGAATTTAAAGAAGGGGGAAAAAGCTCTTGGCAACAGATACTACATGTCAAGGCAGGTGAAAATGTAGCAGAGATTTTTTCTTTCAAATTTTTCAACAATAGGCTCTTGCAAAATGGTGCAGATCTGGAATGAAGAACTGCTGACATAAGGAGGATTATGGCAGCTTTACCATGGCAACTTGAGCTTGAACTTGAGCACCCGGGTTTTATATATATATATATATATATCCATTATATATATATAATATTCATTGAGCAGCTACACACTCAGAATGAATAGCTAAATGCAATAAAAACATATATCTATCATCCTACAAGTCAATCATTATCTATGTGCCTGTGCTTTGTCTAAAATGCTGAAGGAAGCAGTTTAGATGATAAAATATGGACCACAGACCGAAGTGCAACTTGTAAAACTTCCACATAATATTATTTTATGCACAAAGCTAGGAAATTTGGCATCATTTTATTTAAGAGTAGTGATTCTCTGTATTCTCTGGCCATTGTGACAATGCAGTGACACCATAAGTTATGTATATTGATTTATGACCTTAAGTAAGAATGAATTTGGGTTTAAGTTCATGTGTAAATGTACCATCATTCAAATTTGGCACACAATAAGTACAAAGATATTTGGTGTTATGACAGTTCATAATGTAATAT
>JAQQZU010000003.1:6146236-6154642 GCA_030068025.1 Parauchenoglanis punctatus | reverse complement strand
GTCTTTGGACTGTGGGAGGAAACCAGAGCACCTGGAGGAAACCCACGCATGCACGGGGAGAACATGCAAACTCCGCACAGTTGACCCGGGGATCGAACCCAGGACCTTCTTGCTGTGAGGCGACAGCGCTAACCACCATGCCACCACAAGTAAATTATTAAATGTGTTAATTATAACAACTTATAGTTAAGATATCAAGTCAAGTTTACTACACCAGATACCAAATACAATATACTGAATGGATTATTCCTCAGTGTAGTAATACGCTACATGTTCTACTATACAGTAACAATATATAAGAAATGTGCAAACAATATCAACAACTTTAGCATAAGGACTTATCTCATCAGACATTCACTACGAAATGTAGACCACAGAAGCAAGCTTCACATAGGACAAATGCCTGGCAGGCAAGATGATGAATGCAAGATGATCAATGTTTTTAATATGTGAAAACAAGTGCATAAAGGGAGGGTCACAATGGGTTGCCATGATATAGCTGTTATTCACTTTTGGATATCACACACTAACTCATTCGTTGTAGGTTACCCTCCTGAACAAAACCCCAGCACAGACATCCACCAATTTCACAGGGGCTATTAATAATAAATGCGAGAGGTCCATCATATCATTTGCATTTAGATAAAAGTTCATTTGATTTAGAAAATCCCCCAACCCCCAAAGTGTGATCTGAGATATTTGCCTTTAATCTGTGAATAAATGTCCTGTAAGACTCTCCAAATCCAAGTTTTAGAAATACGCCTGTGTGGGTGAGTAATGATGTCATTAAGGAGTTTCTCAGTTGATCTTTGAATCTCACATTCACTATAATCCCCAAGTCATAATTATTAAGATTTATGGACTTGCACTTGAAATTGTGTATTATTACTGTGTAGCCTATAGGTCCTGTATTTATGTCCTGTATTATGTAGTGTATGTATAAATCCTGTATTTAGACCCTGTATTAGCAAAGTGTGTGTATAAATCCTGCATTCATATATTGTATTAGTGTAGTGTGTGTATAGGTCCTGTATTTATATCATGTATTAGCATAGTATGCATGTTGGTTCTAAATTCATATCTTGCATTTGCATAGCGTGTGTACAGGATCTGTATACTCTGTATATCATGTATTAGCATAATGTGCATATCGGTCCTAAATTTATATCCAGTATTAGCGTAGTGTGCGTATACGCCCTGTGTCAGCCCACAAAAATGTATACACACTTCAGGAACACTTCTACACATAAATATCTGGAAGCTAATGACCACTACTCTTGTAATTGTAGAGGCCAAAGGTAACTTGTATTAATCTCGTGACATCTGAATAAATTTAGCATTAAAATATTTATATACATTTTTTGGGCTGACTAAACACACACACACACGCATATACATTTTTATATATTTATCATGTATTAGCGTAGCCTGAGTACATGCCTTGTATTTAAATCATGTATTGGCATAGGATGTCTATAGGTCCTGTATTTATATCCTCTATTTATATCATGTATTAGTGCAGTGTGTGTGTAAGTCCTGTATTTATATTCAGGTTTAATATGGTGTATACAGGTCCTGATTTATCATTCGGTATGTTTTAGGCATATGTACCTTGATCACACAGCTATAAAGATTATATGGTTGCATTTCCTAATGCTACTTCCTAACGATACAGTGACTCTTGATGAAGAAATACAAACAAACATTTCTACTGTTAAAGAGGATCAGTTCATCTGCTAGCTGGCACTGAGCACTGGGAGAACTCGGAGGTGCCGTTCAGGCTGTTAATAACCTATCTCTTCAACACACACACACACACACACACAATGCACTCATGTCCCAATGTAATAATGTGTGATTTATGTGCATACACGACCTAAAGTAGCCAACTGGAGAGATGTGTGTGCATAAAACATCATGTACCTGAGTGTGTACCTCACACCTTCATCCTGTTCCACTTGAACTGTGGAACAATACAACACTGGATTATGTGCACACATTCTACCTTACTATTCTTCCTTTTTATTTTAGGAAAAAATGTTTTGTACAAGTATCTAGTGGTTACCATACAGTATACATCATATGGCCAAAGGTACACCTGACCTGTCTAAAACCATGGGCATTAATATGGAGGCACTTCATAATCATTAAAACTACTCATAAAGTGTTAGATTTGACACTTCATAGTAGGATTATTATTTTTATTTATTTATTTATTTATTTTTATTTATTGTTCAGTCAAAATCTTTGACCTTTGTTTTCCAGTGTTTCTTGGGTTAGTTTCCTATACTAAACTAAACATTTAGTAAAAATAAATTTCCTAAACTATAAATTTGCCTAATATTTTCTACATCAAGCATAAATGAAAAAACTCAACGCTTTCTCTGACTACCTTGACTGAAAGTAAGGGCACGACACCTTTAAAGGAAGAAAATCACCAAATCCAGATGATTATTAATGCAAGCTGGCGGGAGGGGGCGTGGCCTCTGGGGTATCAGTTAATACAGGTCCAAAACAACCATCCAGTCAAGTCAATCATTACAAATTCATATGGCTAATTTGCCAATTTCATTTTGGGGTAATGACTCCAGTGTACTATTGTACTTTTAAGATTTGCACAACTTTATTTATGTAGTGGGAAAACATCGAACACTTTCGTTGAAACCTGTGTACGCCAGACTTTCAGTGATTTCCTGAGCAGTGAGAGGATGAGCTAAGCTATGAGCGGACAGAACGATCAATCAGCACTCTCAGCAGCTGGCAGTTGGAGCAAAAAGGCCTCGGAGAGAACAGACAGAAGTGTGAATTGAGCTCTGGGGAAATGTAACCAGGGCCATGTACTTTATTACTGTACTTAAGTAGCTGCTTCAAGGATTTGAACTTTTGAGCCCTTCTGCATTTAAACAGGAAGAAGTCTATTTATTTTACCATTTTCATCCCAAATGTACGCCATATAAAAGGAGATGCTTTTGTTTTGTAATGTTGAACAGATTACAGTCAGATCAAAAATTGCATTCATATTTTAGAAATTAAATGAACTTTGGAAATGATCTTAAACCTTGTCAAGGCATGTGTTCATGATTTCAATAATAATATGAAAGTGTCAATACTTTATAGGGTATAACCCAATAATGTCACTACACTTTAATTATAAAATGTGGGTCATAATTACACAAACAATACTAAAGTTATACTAAACAATCTCTCCTTTTCAATTAGAGCTGAAGCAATAAAATAAACAAAAACGAGTGAATGACACTGCTGCCTCATAGCTACAAGATCCCATGTTTGAGTTTCAGCTCGAATTACTGTCTGTACGCAGGGTTCTGTTTCCATGTCTAATGTGCATCTTAAAATTGCAAACTAAAAAGAGTAATAGAAACAAAATAAATATTAAATTAAAAATAAAGAAATCACAAAAGGTTTCTCGCACATCAGGTGGTTTTTCAGACGATTTGACAACGCAACATTTCACCAATCTGAAATGGAAAAACATTCTTTTTTTTTTTTATTATTGCATTTAGGTCACATAACATGCAGTGAACGCAATCAGAATCACCAGGCCAACACTTAAGCGCTTGGCTATCTGTTGGCAGGTTTAATTGGAATGACCATTGTGGGAGGAGAAAAGCTAGCTTTAATCTCGTATCACTCAATGAAAACAGGCCATTCACAGTCATGTTCTGACTTGGGTTTTTTTTTTTTTTTAAATGACTAGTTTTGCACAAACCCGCAGTGGAAACCAGCCTTGTGTTGGCAAGTCATCCAGGTTCCTCCACGTTCATCAGTTTCCTCCCAAATACAGGCTATTGGTCATGAATGCATCCATGCTTGGTCCTCTGCCATGGACCAGACACTAGCAGAGTGTTTTCAGGAAGTGGTTACAAAATGTGAATGAAAGAAAAATTCAATAAATATACATAACCTTATAATAATTTCAGCTGCTTTGGGAATTCTCTATTGGTAATGGAGAGGTGGCAGGAGCCTAAACTGGGAGGAAAAACTGAATGAAGAGCAATATTTGAAGTTTTTCTAAGAACATTTTTAATTCTTACGCTCTCTAAAAATCCCCAAGCTGCACATTTACTGTAAATCCGATCAGTGGCATCCAGTGACCATCCGACATTCGGTCACAGTGACTACAATCCAGAATGGACCCCTGGTCTAGCCTTGCAAAATTTAAATCAATTTAAAATAAAAAAGAAGCGGCAGAAGCAGCAGCAGCATCCGCCTCCCCATGTCATTCAGTGTGAGCAGAGAGGATAAGAGCAGGAGAGAGAGAGAGGGAGACAGCAGAGAGTCAGAGGTGAATACAGAGGGATAGGAGTTTATTGAGCAGGCTACAGCAGGAGAAAGCACACAGGCACACAGGGAACGTACAGCATGATAGAAAAAAACTTTTAATCGCATCACTTCCAAATCACATTGAATTAGTAGATGTAAAAACGTAACCCATGTAGAAAATACACACAGCCCTTCCATGAATCTTAAATCTTAACATACAGTACATCGACAAAACGAGCTCCCGAGCATCCAAAACACCGGAACCATCAATGGACAATTCACACAAATGTTTAACAAATCCTGAATTTTTCCCCTGTTGAAATGAAAAAGCTTGATACAACATGCAGAAAAATAAGTCAAAAGGCACAGCAGCTTTGGTCCTAATGGTGATCTACACTAGCAGTCAAAAGTATGAGTAGTTTACAGGTGTTTTAATTCCCAACTCATTTCCATTTTGAACTTAGGAGAAGCAGCGAGGAGCTCAGACTATTAGGGACGTTTAAGAAAAGCTTTATTGGGTGAAGCGCTTCATGAAGCTGGTTGAGAAGATGCCAAGATTAAGAAACGTCCGAACATTGAACCGGTAGCGTGCGTACGAGGGAAAACATCACAAAACATCGGCAAAAGTATGAGGTGCAATCAGATTCAGTCAACAATGAACAAAATGTTTTACCAAAACGTATTTCATGATCTGTTTGATGAGCACAATTCACACAAATGCATCAAAATTAACGCACATCTAGAACGTTTTTAAGAATTTAATTATTCGTTTAAGACCTACAAAAGAGTGCCAAACTATAACAGTGGTCGTCAGGTCCGTGTGGCTGCGTGTAATGATCGCACAGGGACGTGATCTGCTGAGGCGGTTCAATTTGATCTTCGCACAAAACAGAGTGGCGCTGCCTTACATCTTGCACTGTTTCGACCCTTCAACAAAAACTGCCCAAGCTCTTCTGCACATCGTGAAACTATTTAAGGATAATGGGTTAGCTGTACAGTGAACACGAGCTAATTAGCAAAGTGTTTGCCAGGTGAACATCAGTCAAACGCATCATTGTTCCTTATTATTTAAAGGTTTCATCTTTAGACGCTCTCTTTAGAGCTACTTGCATGTACAAACCTAATCATTCAGTTCATTATCTTAATAAAACTATTTTATCTGGAGATCAGAAACAAACGAATGGATTCCCTCCGTGCTCTTTAATTAGAGTTCGCTTCAAGGACGACGTGCATTGCTGGAGTTGATTGCGGTGTGTATAGCGATCAGTCCACATCTGATCACAAACATCAGCTAAACTAACTGACAAATGTCTGCTTTCGCTAATGATCGCTAAAGACGACGCTCAATGGACCTCGGTCAAATGTATGCAACTGTTAGCTTGACCTCACTACTGCCAAGAGCCAGCAGTTAACGATGGACAAAAATCCCCTCCTACTTTATATATACACACACACATGTTTAAAAAAAAAAAAAAAAAAAGTACGTTGTAATGCATGATGTACTACTCTGCCCACAGTGCGTGTGTGCGTGTGTTTGTGTGTTTGTGTAAAGGGTCGCCAGCATTAAAATATCAAACAGCAAATATAGAAACAGAACGTGTGCTAGCAGGTGGCTGTTCATCAAATCATGTCGCTCGTATTCAGGCGATTCATAACCGAACTGTATTTGGCTGAGACAAAAAGCAAGCCAATAAAAACGGGCCTTAAAATGCTCGTGTGGTTTTGCAAAAGAATAATTACCATATTTAGATTCGACAGAACAGCAGGTCAGAGTGGTGGGGCAAGATCAGAGCTGCAAAAAAAAATACCTTACCACAAACAAAGGAATGTGCCTACACTTCTATATTGCCTGTAGAGGAATATGGGGACGGGTTGCTGTTTTGTATAAGGCACATTTTGTTGTGGGAGCAACAAAAGGGAAACACCAGGAAGAGAAATACTGAGAAAGAGAGAGCAAGATGCATGTTTCTAACATGGTCTTCAGGAATGACTGATCCAAATGAACTCTAATATCGCTCAACACTCCATAGGGAGTAGGGGACGAGACGAGGGTGCAGGCTACACTGCCTGTTCAGATAGTGGATTTAGAGAAGGAGACTCGGAGACGATGGCCACGGCCCATGTCGTAGCTATGGAGGTCGATCAGGGCTTGAATGGCCTCCTCCACGGTCGCCATCTGTAGCAGGGCCATCTTATGATCTCTGGTGTGAAAAACAAGAGACGTGGACGGTCAAATCCGCAACACAAATTTTGCAGAAAAATGTTCTAAATCACAGTCTTGTTCTGCAGATTATGTTACGTTTATTTTCATTCACCGGACTACATTTCAAGAGTCCAGTCAAGTAGGAGCCCTATTCCTCATTACACCGTTGCTATATAATATCCAGGGGATTCTCACTGCTTGTGCTTGTTACAAGGGGTGGAATAGAATAGAAAGGGGTCATGTATGACGAGCAGTATTTTATTGTAAATGCCATACTTCATACGTCACTACGTGAAAGTGAGACTACACTCTCAGCATGAGCACATGAGTATACTATATGGTAAGACGTTTGTGGACCCCTGACCCTCACGGCCATATGTGGTTCTTCCCCTGTCTCCAAGAAGCTTAAAGCACACACAGAGGATATCTTTACATGTGGTAATATTAAGATTTCCTTTCACTGGAATTAAGGAACTTAAACCTGTTCTAGCACGACAATGCCCCTGCGCACAAAGCAAGTTCCATGGAGACAAAATCTAGTGAAAAGCTGAATTTCCAGAAGAGTGGAGATTATTACAAAAGCAAAGCCAGACTAAATCTGGAAAGGGATATTCAACAAACAGCTATGAGTGTTATGGTCAGGTGTCCATATAGCGTATCCAGGTCACTCGAACCACGTCTGGGAGTTATCTGCAGTACTGAGCTATATAAAGCATTGTACGTATTAGTAACATGTATAACAAAGTAAAAATAGTGCAGGAGTGATGCAATATAATGAGCAATTTTTAATCGATCAAACTGAAATTGATGCTGAAAGTTCTTACTGAAAGAACTTGAAGGCCTTCACTGTGCCTCCAGAGTTGGAGAAGAGAAGTCTCAGGTCCTCTTCATTCACTTTCTCTCTGTGGAAAGACACATAGGTTCATTTTTGGCTTGACATCGATGAACAGTGCATCCATGAACGTCCTGAAATAATCTGCTACAAGCTAGCTGAGAAGCTCTGAAGGAGTGAAGTATGCGCTTGGCCGGCTTCTGCTCTCCTACTCACGGGATGTTGGAGAGATGGAGTGTGGCTGACGGAGGAAAGATGTTCTGGAAATTCTTTGAGCCTGGCTTTTTGAAACGGTGAAGGGGCGAGCTGATGAAGTCTTTAGTGAGGCCCTGGTCGTCCAAGCCTTCTCGAGGAAGCTGGACTGTCTGGTGTTTGGAAAGGGTCACACGAATGATCTTCCCAAACATCTTCTGCCCATTCAGGTGGCTCATGGCTAGAGCAAAATCAAAATGAAAAATGCATGTCGTAATTTCATTTGGAATTCAGACAGAAATATGAGGTCAATTTAAGGACGGGGTCTTGCAAAAGCTTAGGATGAGGCCGCATAATGTGCCGCTAGATATAGAATAGAACTGAAGTTTAAATAAGCACTTTTCTGCTATATACAACTGTAATATCAACAAACATGTAGATAATCAACTCAACCTTCAGGACCCCACTGCAGTTATTTGGCCCTACCTAACTGGGCCTGATTTCCATCGGTCATCTGGATGAGGGCGCTGTCCTTCTTATTGTAGAGGATCTTGACTCGTTGCACATCCCCATACACACCTTCAGTTAGGCGGGAGGCAGATGGAGGGAGGAGAAAATGACGTGCGGAAGAGAGAAGTGAACCATGAAGGACAAGTTAGTGCTTTACAGGCTGGAGCCTAGACACGAAGATGGCATCTTCAAACCAAAACTTAAAAAAATAAAAATAAAAAATAGAAATCTATAGCATAGAGTGTTTATAGAGTAGAGAAAAAACATTCTGATACACCCTCCCATATAGAGGAGCTATGTGATATAGAAAAGCCTACATGCAAAATCATCAACCATGCATTACAATAAGCTGTACATGAGAAGAGACAGAGAGCAAGATAGAGAC
>JAQQZU010000003.1:6126315-6141583 GCA_030068025.1 Parauchenoglanis punctatus | reverse complement strand
TTGTCTCGTTTCACTGTACACTGTACCACATGTATACATTGGAATGACAATAAACAAACTTGAACTTGAACTTGAACACACACACACACACATTGCCTGATAAGATCTCTACAAATATTCCACTTCCTTTTCAATACATGTAGTGCTGGTTGTTTTTTTTGTGTCAATCTGTATGATGTAATTATTTAAAATCCCACTATCCAGGGTCATGCAGAAGACAGTCTGGTTCCTCTGGCGTCGTCTCCGGGAGCTTTTTCTTGCCACAGGCTTGCTCGTCAGGGTTCGGAATTGACGCTGCGTCGTGACAATGTTGACTGAATCTCTGTGCTGTGTGGATCTTTGGATCTCACTTACTTCAATAGAGTCATGTTTACTACCCCCGTTCCACTTTGCACCTTTGCTCACTCCACTTGGATAGTAATCTTAGATTACTGTAATCCACATCTCTGAACTCAGGTACTCGCATGTCATTTTGCACTTTTTTATGCTTTATATTCCATTTACACGGTCCTGAAACCAGGTTCCACTGCACTTACCTACCACCCTACCTCACGGTCATTCACGTGGCTTGCTATTTTGACTGAAGTCTTTAAAGTTGTCTACCACCTCAAAACAGCACAGCCGACACCACGACTATGTGCTGAAAAACCTGAAATATTGACATTTGCCTTGCCATTAAAGACAGTGAGGCGGAGTAGCTTCTCGGTTGATATTTGCGGCACCTTTTCCCCCCTTGTCATAATTACACAGCGTTTGTCATCATTGATCCCTGGAGCCACATCCAATACAATTTGGCTGTAGCTGAGCAACTGTTTAAGAACCCATTTGGTTTGTGAGCAGTGACACTACAGACAAATGCATTTATGAGGACGCAGGACGTTCTACTATCTTTCAACATCAAGTTCAACTCAATAGGCACAACCTCAATACTGCATTGGTGCAAGAGGTCAAAATAAAAGCGTCAACGTTCAAAACTCATACGGTGGTTTTTAGAAGAATAGTATAGACAGGATGTAAACAGACTGGCCAAAGGTATTAACTCAGCCAAGTTTTTAGTGCTGGAGAAATAAGGCTAACGATGCTAAGACAACAGGCTTGTTATGTTGTCACAGTTCCAGGGTTAGTCGTGGTGTATGATCAGATGGTTACCTCACAGTTGGCTTTTTCAAAACAGATTAAAAAGCATTTTTTTCTGTCATGGTCTAGGTTTTTTTTGCCTGATCCTACATTGGTTCTTGTCCCTTTTCTGTCCAGCTTTGACTCCCAAATAATTTCATAACCACCGCCCCTAAATCACACTACCTCTGCTGCCGGTTCTAGCATGTTATCAGCGTAATCGAACGTATATAAGATAACCTAGACTAGACGATCATACTATGAACATTTTAAACTGCGACATACCCACAAGACAGTTTAGGATTCTGTAAACCGCAAACCTAATTCATCTCCCATGCCTCGAAATGCTTTGTCGAGCTATTCAGTATTTCAAACAGACTTCCTGTGGGACGGTTATTTAATCTCACTTTAGCCAGCTTCTGCAGGAACTCTGACAGATCCAGTCTGCTTCTGCATTTAATATTTTTGTTTGTACCAACCTGCAATATTTTCTAAAAAATACTCTGATGGTTTTATTTCCCCAAACATAACCCAATCAGTAATTCAAACCAGAATAATGCAGTTATTAAGGATGAATGAATGATTGCGTTAAATGCACAGCGCCACACCAGCATTCAGTATCCTGTGTTAATCAGTGTGGCCTTCCTCTAGCAGCAGCTAACCTGAAGCTGGAATGACTTTCTTCCTCAGCACATAATTTGTCGTCACTCTGCATAAACATCAGACTCAGGTAGGAGGTGGTGCACAATGTTTGGAGGTGGAATTGTACTTTACAAGTAATCTGGAAGATAATTACAGTTCCAGGTTGATTTGCTTACATGCTGTATATATTAAAAACAGACCCTTTTGCTATTTAATAAAACCTTAGGTACAAACGGTGTTGCTCAGTTGCACTATGTACACCGAGGGGCATGCAGTGTACACAACGCCAATAGAAAACTAACCTGTTTGTACGATTTGGACCATATATAGGCTGCTCAAGACCTTCTCATTAGAGCTTTTATTCTTTCAAACCTATTTTATTATAAAAATTCAAAAGCTGTACAAAAAAACACCACAAGTGTAATTCTGTGTAAACATGATGCTGAAAAATCGTAGAAGATCCTCTGAACTTAAAAAAAAATAAATAAATAAAATAAAGTTGGTCCTTGGCAGATGATTGGACACGGAGAAAGTGTAGAACCAGCGTCTGCTGGAGGCCTGACTGAACACATGACTGAGAACAGAGATCGCAGGTAGAGGTGTGTGTGTGTGTGAGAGAGTGTGTGTGGGTGTGCTGGGTGGGATAAACTGACCTCATCATTGAGATTGCTGGCTAGAAGCACCGCACCGGCCGCCGAGTGTCCCGACAGAGCGACTCGCCCAGCCGCTGCCGCCGCCGCCGCCGCTGCACTTAGAGGACTTATCGACCCTACAGAGACCGAGAGAGAAAGAGTGAGAGAGAGAAAGAAAGAGGCAAAAAGAAGAAACAGCCAGACAAAGAGGAATAAATAGAGAGGAAATAGCAAAAAGGAAACGAAGGAGAGATAGAATGAACGCGTTAAATGTCAAATGCTTATTCCCAGCAATCCTTCTGACCAAACCGCATCCAGCAGAACGGCCGGCTCACTTTCACATAGACCGGTTGGTATTGTGAGACAAACATATTGGCATTTCACGTCCTGCTTTAGCGGTGTGAATACGTTTCTCTGCTGTACTCTCCTCCATTTGTCTCTCTCTTTGTCTGAGAAAGCAGCTCAGAAACTTAGCCTCCTCGCTGTACCTGTCCACAGGCACATTTACCGCACGGCATCCGAGTTTCCTCACTGAAAAGCATGTAATACTTTAAAACGTCAAAAATAGGTACTTTTAGAAAAACCACTGTCCTCATGTTGCCTTCATCATGCTGCAAAAACATTACTGGGTGTCCAGGCAACCTCCACTTTAACGAAACAGAGGCAATGGTAGATGATTTTTTTATTTTATTTTTTTTTAAAGGCCAAGATAAAAAGATTGTTCACGGAGGATGTTAATGTTTTATTGTACGAGAGATTATGGACACATTCCTTTTAAACATCTAAATACTGAGTGCTGGTGGCAGTTTATGACATATATAGATGTAAATAGTGTTATTTTATTCATAGAATATTTAGCTTGAAACAAACAGAAATAATAACCTGATATTTTGGAATACGTGTTACCACAGTGATATTCATAAAGTATAAAATTTTGGCCCCTCTCATTTTAGAAGCTCACAAACGTGGCGGACACAACGGCAAAGGTCACCGGGGACAACGATCTGCATCGATTAACAGAAACAAGCAACGTTATTTTTACTTTTTTATTTTTAGCAGATCAGGTCTGAGCAGATAAAACAGTGAGGTCGTCCTGGGAGGAAAGTGGAAACAAAAAGGCAGTGATCATCATTATTTTTGGTTGTCTGCCACAGTGGTAAACACTTACATGCTTGTTATTTCACTTACATCAATATCACGGAATATGAATAACCAGTAATATCAATAGGAATATAAGTCATGAATCAGTGCAACACTAATATTAATAATAAATAAACAAACAAGACTGAATCCAAGTATGAGCTACAGTGAGAGGATCACCTACTGGTTTCAGTGAGCCAAGATGAATCAACCGAACACCAATTTAGAGTTTCTGTTGTACGTCTCCTCAACACACAAATAGCACATCAATAGATGCTGCATAAGAACGTAGAAGAAAAGGAAGAATGGCTGGAGACGTGAATCTCCACAGAGAAGTGTTTTAATTGTTTTTTCTGGGTCAATTAATGGGTTCTGGGTCTGTCCTGTATACATTTAAGTTAAAATTACTGTTTATGCAAGTTGAGAAACAATGTGCGACAAACAATGACTGATTGGTGAGTTTACGAAGGACTAATATATTAAATTTCAGATAAAGTCTGATTAGGACCAGATAATGACTGGCTCACATCAGAAACTTCTGCACCTGGCCAGACACAGGCTACATTGGAGGCTAAAACATTCATTTAAAAATAGCAATGCAGCAAATAAAAATGCTATAAATTAATTTCACATATGCTTCTGTAAATGGATTATGCATCACACAGCTAGTCTATTTCCAGACTTCCAAGGCCAGTAAATTTACCACTTTATCTTCCTTTAGTGATATTTCAAGCTATAGTAATTTCAGCCTAAATGTATATTTAAAAACCTAAGAAATCAATTCAATTTTATTTGTATAGCGCTTTTAACAGACATGGGCCCTGTTTACACTTGGTTTTGAAATGCGTCTTGAGCATTCAGGTCGCAAATAGACTGCCAAGACAAGTCGCCTTTTACACCAGTGTTTATCATGCGTTTCCAAGGTGTCCAGCTGACCGCTTTTGTTCAAATTTCGTTACTGCCTACATGACTTCCACTAGAAGGTCAAAGGTCCCTGTACAAAATTATATTAAAACATTAAACCTGCAACATACCGTTATTTTCTTGCACTCCAACCATGTACGTCGATGCTCCTCTCAGCTATTTATTTCTAGCGTGTCACGCTGTTACCAAAGCAACCACCGTGTCCAGCATTAATGACGTATTTTCCTGTTACGTCCGTGTTGAGGACGCATCCGTGTTTACAGTACAGAAGGTATGTGGTTAAATGCGTCCCAGAACACCTCGGCAAGAGGTTTGAGCGAATGTGTCTTGGGGGTCGTTCACACTTGTATTTAGCGCTATCCAGTTGTGATCATATCGCTCCCAAGCCGCATTTTAATACCAAGTGTAAACGGGGTCTCTCAAAGCAGCTTCACAGACGTATACAGATATTCTCTCTCGCTCTCGCTGACAAAAGGAAGAAACCTTGAGAGGAACCAGACTCAAAAGGGAACCCATCGTGGATTAGTGTCCAATAAAAACTTTTGTTAATTGTTTAATATTGTTTATTGTAAATATTTGTCAAAGTGTATAATTATTTAATTTTCAAATAACTTGTATGCCAACCCTTGACCTTGCTTACTTTGAAATTTGATATATTTTTTATTCCTCTGAACAGCTTTTGAATTATACACTTCTAAGGTTTTCATTTGACTCCACCGCACCACCAAGTATACAGACGTTTTTCCACCACCTATAAATGTATAAAATCTGCAAAGTTGGAATTAAAGTAAAAAGACAGGGCATTTATTGTGTGTATTAAACATGCTTGGATTTCCAACTCTTTAAATACGGCAGACAGGTCCAGGATTAACTCGGCCAAAACTGACATTTCCCAGGTTAGTTTCAGAGCATGCATTTCCAGGTTACCTGAGGTCAAGTTTGTGTTCAGTCTGGAACAGAAAAATCTGCATTCTTGTACAACTTCACTTATGTTATCAGGTCTAACCAGAAGGAATTATAATCATAATTGTATTTTAATGATTACCTTCCTTTAGATGGCCAATTCTGATTATATAGGTTGTTATTTGTGTCTTACCAAGTAGGGACGTGGAGTCCTTGCCAAGCGCAGCGGCCATCGCTGGAGGTACAGAAGGCTGGCCGTCTGCTGCAGGCAGCTCGGGTCTTGTGTAATCTCGACTCTTATCGTTGTTGTACTTCACGTTTAAGTTGACCAGCTTGGAGAAGTCGATGCGCAGCGTGCAGCACGAGTTATAGATGTTCTGTCCGTCCAAAGACTAAAGACGATTATAAACAGGTGTTAGAGGATTTTCTGCCTTTAAATGATCTAGTATAGTATCCAGTATATTCCTGTAACGTCTGTAGTAAAGCACGGTAATCTTCAATATGCTCTCAATATCGAAAATGATACTGACCCTTGTGTGAACACAGCTTTATTAAATGGGTAAGACTTAATACCTCTGCCTCACCTCAATCAATCTTTCGAGTACCTGTACTGCTGAGGATTACACTTTTGTATCCTTCCATGAACTAAATGCCTAGGTCATGTATGTTTGTTTTCACTACCATCAAATATCCATGCAAGTATTTCTTCTCTTAACACAATTCTTGCATCATCATTATGCATTCAACCATAAAATTAACCCCTACAGCAGGAGAGGCCACTGTAATAAAGTAAACACACACTTCAATTGCACATTAGTCCTTATTCTATGGACGTATGAAATCATTTCCCCCACAGATTTCAGTTTATCAGTTTGAGCTTTTCATTCATACGTTTGGATTTTCACCAACTGTTACTATCGCAGAGGTGCCAACGCTGCTAACTAGAAAATCCCAGCAGGCTGAGAGATTCTGAGAAGCTAAGAATTTTACCCCACCATATACCATGTGCTCATACGCTGGAGGATAAGAGGTTTTTTTTTTTTTGTATGTACACAAAGCAACAATAACAAAATTAGTCCAGTGTGACAGCTACTTAATAATAAGCAGCTCCTCCATTTGTTTATCAGCCAATGGCAGCACCGTCCCACCCATTTGGTTTCTACTGGCTCACAAAAAGTTTACCTTGATAAAGTCAGCATGAAGTAAAAGTAATCAATTCGTGAAACAAATGTGCCCTTCATATTCTGCATCCTTTAGCGTTCCAGCGAGAATTGGACTGTTGTTTAACCTGTCTGTAGTAGAAAAAGCGTCATTTTCAGGTGGCTCTCGTGTCGCCATAGTGAGGGGGACATAAATCATAAAATTTTGTAACTAAGCACAGGCCTACCAGAGATACACATGCCTCATTTAAAACAGCCACTTGATTTTAAAGAAGGGGAGGCTTTAATCTTCTGGTCCCTAAACTATGACTGGTCATTGTTGTTAGGTGAATGGATGAGCAAAAGCTCAAATGCACACTTGTATCACAAAAGGATGGTCTTTGTCTCGTCAGCTCACTCACCAACTTGGCCTGTTGAGCATTTACAGGATCACTGAACTGCAGCAGCGCTTGGAATTGATTATTTTTGGTGAACGTGATTATCTTCATCACCGTCCCAAACTTAGAGAAGATCTAAAAGGGAAAAGATGCCAAGAAAAGGGTCAGTGTTTTTTTTGGGTTTTTTCCCCCCGACCTAGCGAAGCTTAAAATGCATATATTAAAAAAAAAGAAAAGAAAAGAAAACCCTAAACAGAGGCTTGTGGAAAAGCTCTGACCTGCTGCAGGACATCCAGAGTTACGGGGTAGAACATGTTATCGATGATGATGCGCAAGACTGGACTTGGTGGTGGTATTAACACACTTTCTCCTGCTGAGTCCGAGCTTGGAGAACCTCCCTCCTGAACAGCACACACTGCCTGCAGAACGGCCTGGGCACGCTGACCACATGCAGAGGACAAAAAAAGCAAACACCACAGAGACTAAATCAAATTCCAGCTCATACCCATTATTCTCACGCACACACAGGAAAAAAAAGGACAGGCTGTAAAATGAAAGGCTTAGCTTTCAGTCCCTTATGAACACCACAGGTTACAAAAATAAAATATAATCATGCAAACAGTAAACATAGGACGCTGTATACAGACAGCCTCCTGGATACAAGATCTCCTTCCCATGCATTTTTCAAGTCCGCCACTAAGGACCGCCGTCTTGCTAAAGACCAGCAAGAAACATTTGTGCAACCACCGAATCACACCCAAACACAGTTAACAGTGATATCAATATAAATTATATCAGTTCCTTTTTCCCCTGACATTTTACTTCTTATCTGTTGTTACACTATTTTTGTGTGTGACTTGTTTATATCGCCTTGTATTGTCTGATATTTATTTAAACATTTTTATTAGACTTTGTAATCTACACACAGTGATCAGCCATGATATTAAAACACTGACAGGTGAAGTGAACAACACTGATTATCTTGTACAATGGCATCTTGCTGTGTCACAGCTTGCTGTGTATGGGGCTGGGTAGCTGCAGACCAGTCAGAGTGCCCATGCTGACCTCTGTCCACCACCGAAAACTACCGACAATGGGCATGTGAGCATCAGAACTGGACCACGGAGCAGTAGAAGAAGGTGGCCTGGTCTGATGAATCACATTTACATCATGTGGACAGGCAGGAGCGTGTGCGTCGCTTACCAGGGGAAGAGAGGGCACTCGGATGCACTACGGGAAGAAGGCAAGCCAACAGAGGCAGTGTAAAGCTCTGGGCAATGGTCTGCTGGGAAAACCTGGCCTCCATGTGTTAATTTGACATATAGCACCTCCCTAAACACTGTTGCAGGTCATGCACACCCCTTCATGGCAACGGTATTCCCTAATGGCAGTGGCGTCGGTCAGCAGGATAATGCTCCCTGCCACACTGCAAAAACTGTTCAGGAATGGTTTGAGGAACATGCCGAAGAGTTCCAGGTGTTGACTTGGCCTCCAAATTCCCCAGATCTCAATCTGTGTTACATGCTGGACAAACAAGTCCAATCCATAGAGGCCCCACCTCGCAGTTTATAGGATTTAAACGATCTGCCTCTAACATCTTGGCACCAGATACCACGACACACCTGCAGAGGTCTTGTGGGGTCCATGCCGCGACGGGTCAGAACTGTTTTGGTGGCAGAAGGGGGACCTACATGTTATTAGCCAGGTAGTTTTAATGTTATGGCTGATCAGTGTATCTCAATTATACAACTGAGCAGTTGAGAGTTGCCCAGTAGTGGCAGCTTGGGTCAGTTCTGGGATTTGAACCAACAACCTCTTAATCCATAGCCTTATCCATTAAGCTATATAATTTATAGCTTAGTTACAGCTACTAACTTGTTACAAGCCTGTGGTAGCTCAGTGGTTCAGACATTGGACTAGTGATCGGAAGGTCGGGAGTTCAAATCCCAGCACTGCCACTGCTGGGCCCTTGAGCAAGGCCATTAACTTTCACTGCTCACTTGTATAAAATAAGATGTATGCAAGTTGCTCTGGATAAGGGATACTGGATAATGTTACATTTATTTCTGGCTTTCATGAGCACTCCTGACCACGTTAAGGGTTAATTAGGGCAAACAATGCCTGATTAAACACTAATGCTAGCGATTACATCTGCATCGGTCTCATAACCAGCTTCCAAGTATTTTTCCGCTATAATGACGCAACATGTACACAACACACATTATGTACATCAGGACACACACCTCCTCCTGTTCATTCCTTAGAGCCACAGATACTATCAGACAGCAATAGTTAGGGGGCACAATAGGATTGCAGATCACTCATGGTCTCAAGCCCAGTCCAGTACGCTTTTCTAGTAAACTGGTTAGTTTCATCAGTGTATCATGTGTACAACAGTAGTTTAACTGTTTTTTTTTTTTTTTTAACCAAAGTCCAAAAAAAAGAAACTTCATTAATGGCTTATATGAAATGATACACTCTGAGAATTAACAATTTACAGTTTTTCATAAGGATTTCTTTTTTTTCCCCTGTTCTAGTAAGTTTAAATATTATAATTTCATTGTGGTAGTTGTACATGGTGCTTTACTAAAAAAAAAATAAATAAATAAATAAATAAATAAAAAAAAGCTTTAGTTGTGCTGTCCATGTTCTCTCTGTACCAATGTTATTACGGACAAATGGGAATTATTTGGCCAGCATGGGGCTCGCACCCCTCCCATTTCCCATCGCCCTGCTCACCAGCAGCTAACCACCGAATGATGATACACGACACACAGAAACCCGACGGTGTCCTGACTGATCTTATAACATGCTCGCGATGATATAATTTTTTTTTTTTTTATACTGACTGAAAATGTCCAATAAGTCAATTTCCATTCCGCTGCTAGCTGGTGGTTTACTTTAAATGATGCAAGAACTTAAAAAAAAAAAAAAAAAAAAAAAAAAAAAAAAAAAAAACCATCTGCAGTACGTGCAGTTGTCAAAATACATAAAAAGCGCACAGTCTTTCTAGAACACTCTGTACTGTTAGGGGGCTTGGAGTGGCTCTGAGAGGGCTGTGAGCTGAGCAGACTTCAGAACACCGCAGTGTTGCCAGGTCAGTTTTACTGCAGACTACTGGAGAACTACTGCCAAAGGAAACTATTTTTAATACCGCCTCGTTACAGTGTATTGCATGACATTACTTTTAACTTGCAATAGTAGTCCTGGTGTTAAACTTTAACAAAAAGCATCACACAGGGTTTGAAACGGGCATGTTTGGAGTAGTGACTGCAGTGCTAGTTGCACAAATGCCACAGAGCTGAATGTTGGTTGTAGTGCTGCTTTACAAAAGATAGTGAATGAAAAGGAGTTAGGATATTGGAGTTATACTTCAACATGTTTTTAACACAAGAAAATGTGTACGAGAAAGAGCAGACGCGGAGATCAAACTGCCCGTCCATGCAGTGATGCAAGCAATCAAGGGATATTTAGATCGCAAATAGGAGGAAGTCTCAGAAGATAAAGATAAACTGAAACCACTCGAAAGACCTCCTGAAATGGCTTTTTAATTTGATTACACCACCAGTGTAAAAGCTTAAGACTACCGTTTGCTTAACAAGGAAACACCAATCAATGGTGGGTGCCAGCAGGGTAAAACGAAATGGAACAACCGTTTTCAAGCCTGACTAAGTAAAAACAAGCGGTGTGCATCAGGTATCTATCCGTTTTCACCCTCATGCGAGTGGGAGTGGGCGGTCAGAGACAGTGTGAGCTATACTTAATTAGCAGTTCTTCCATTATTCATGTTTTTTTCCAACAACAACAACAAAAAAAAGGGGGGGATAAAACAACCACATCTCGTTCTATTCATTATATCTTTCAAGTAAGCTTTTCCCCCCCACAGAGTAATTTTATTTGCACCTGACCACTGCTGCTTGTAAGCAAGATGATTATGAGTTGAAATGGAAGTCAAACAATTTGATTAGCTTAAAAAAATCGCATTTTTTTTGTTTTGTTTACTGTAAATTTGTTTATCATGGGAGGAACTTGAAACCATTTTGGGTGGATAAAGATTTTTTTTTGTTAATGGACGTGGTCAGAGGAGTGTGCAGGCGTGGGATTTGGGGAAAAAAAAAAAAAGTTAAAAATCCCAGAATTCAAACCTTACGCCCTTTTGCAACTGAAAGGTTGGATCTCAATTTGGTGAATAAGAAGCACGCAGAAATGGCAGTTTGCTAACCTGATTGAGCGCGCTGTCTGTTTTGAGCTCTTTGTGGTTGGAGTACTGGATACACACAGGGACATTTCGCACTTGAGGGGTCACTGCCATGTAGTAGTTCACCATGGTGATCGCCGCTTCCTCCGTCCCGAGCTCCAAAAATGCCTGGAGAGGATAAATAATAAGCATTTAATAGTAAATATGCTGAGCAAACGTACTGAGAGTTAAAATCAGAGTTCGGACTCGTTTGGTACCCCCTGGGAGAAAGAAATTAAAAAGATATTCTCCATTTTAATACTTTCAATAGACAGGTCATAATTTCAAAATATATCTATCCATTTGGATGTCAGAATTAAGGAATCTTGCAAATAAATCCCTAATGCTTTGAAAAAATTATTTTATTAAAAAAGAAGGGGGGAAAAAAAAAAACAAAAAAAAAAAACACAGATTTTTCTCATTCTCACACCTGATTTTTGCCTTTCAGCATCAGGATATTAGTGACTTTCCCAAAGGGCAGACCCAGGGCAATGACTTCGGTCTCAGAAACCTCGTTGGGAAGTTTACGGATGTGAATGACTCTGGAGGGCGGGTTGTCCATGCCGTCCTCCACTCTCAGCTTTTTGCTGTCGCTTCCATTAGCTGTGAAATACACCATAAATTCAGGTCAGTCGTCATCCTGCACTAAAGGCACACCATTATGGGCATTACAGTATGAAACTTCTAGATTTCTGGCTTTCAGACATTTTAATAAAGTGGCGTATAAGTGTAATGTCTTCAGCGGTTCATTGTATGTACATACTAAGTTAGTGTGGTTGTTACAGACAATAAATTAGAGAGTTTTGGTTCTCACAATAGGTTATTTTTTTAAACATTCGTGATGTACACTCAGTGTACATGAGATACTCAGTGAGCGTGAACAATGCTACTCATGTTACTATAGCTTCTGATACAAGTATAAAAAAAGTATAAAC
Source organism: Parauchenoglanis punctatus (assembly GCA_030068025.1). Lineage (NCBI taxonomy): Eukaryota > Metazoa > Chordata > Actinopteri > Siluriformes > Auchenoglanididae > Parauchenoglanis > Parauchenoglanis punctatus. The sequence continues at coordinate 6,129,517 of JAQQZU010000003.1, read as the reverse complement.
CAGGGTCCTCTGCTTTGCTCTGAGCCGTATAGGTTTCCTAGAACACCACATTTCCCACTAGCTGCAATGTGTTGTCCATATTTTATAAACCTGGAATTCAGAATAAATGTAAAGTGGCTGAGGCCAGGGTTCACACAACATTCATAATGTCAGTCTGAGCTCATCTGCCCAAAATGTTTTGGAAACCCTGTACTGAACCGATTGTTAGGCTACATAGATTGCTTTTCACACTTACCTTTCACTGAAGTGTTTGGACTGCTGTAAAGACTGCCAGAAAGCAAATCATCTGAACTTCTCTGTAAGGGAAAAGAAAAAAAAAACATTATATATATATATATTACATATCTCAAGAGGCTAACTTCAAAGAAATATTATAGGATGTGTGTATTTAATGCATTGTATTTTACTGAAAATATCATTACAATTACTACATGTACCTTGACGTATTCATTTAAAAGTTATTAAGAAAATTAAGTAACAGTGGCTTACCTTTACACCAACTGCAACATCACTAGCGATGCTGAAGAGAAAACAAAGATAAAGATGAATTAAGACTGCATCGTTCAGTAAAACTGGAAACTAGAATTGAATTTCGTACTGTGATCGATTATAAAAAAATGAATCCACAGATAACGTTTCCTACCAGAAACACGTTTAACAGGTTAACTTACTGACCAATAAGGAAGAAAAATGAATAAATCGATTATGAATCCCAGTTTGGCCAAATCCCAAATAGCTTTCCACTCACCAGCCACTTTAATAGGAACACCTGTGGCCCTGCATTTTCATGCAGTAGAATTGCATTGCCCCCCCCCCAAAAAAAAATACAGATTCTGCTCAAGCGCTTCATGTTCACATCAGACGTGAACATTTCGGTAACTCTGACCGAGCACTTCTGAGTATTTCGACACCACCTGCTCTTTTTCTAATCTTCATCTGTCCAGTTTTCAGCGAGTTTATGCCCACTGTAGTCTCACGTTCATGTTCTTGGCTCACAGGAGCAGAACCTGACGTGGACTTCTACGGTTATATCTTATCCATCACAAGGTTCAGTCAGTGTGTTGTGCATTTTGAGATGCTTTTCTGTTTAACATGGTTGTAAAGAGTGGTTATTTGTCTTACTTCGCTGGTAATAAAAATAAAAGAGGCATTTCCGAACACAGTCCTGAGGCTCACTGGATGTTTTCAGCTTTTCGCACCATTGTGATTAAACTTTAAGTACTGTTGTGTGTGAAAATGTTAATCCCAGGAGTTTCTGAAATACTCAAACCATCCCATCTGAAAGGAACAATCACGTCATGGTCAAAATCACCAAGATCACAATCTGATGTTTAATCTTTTTCAAGCTTTTCACCAGTATCTGCATGATATTATGCATTACCACATGAATGACTGATTAAACAACTGCATGAATAAAGTACAGGTGTTCCTATTAAAGTGGCCATGGTGCTATAACACTCATGTTATATGGCTGAATAGGAAGCCAGCTGGGATTTAACATATTGTTATAACAAACGGGATAATAGGATACCCTGGCATCTGTGTAAAAATTAATTGTGATCTATCCTTGAGACAATATTATAACTTAAATCATGTTTAGTATCTTCAGAGTGAAGCCTGTTTCTAACAAAGAACCGCAGCTGAGGGAAACTAATCAATACCAACCCTTTTTATGGTAGTTAGCCATCTAGCCCAATCTAACTGATAACTCAAATGTGTAACACATTAGGGCATTTATGTAAGTAAGTATCTTATAAAGTAAACACGGCTGTTTGAATCCTGAAACAAAGTACAAGGCGGCTAAATGCTAGTAAAGCTTATTTAGTGCTAGCTAACAGCGCGAGCTATGTTTTGCTAAGCTAGGCTGAGCTAAGCTAAGGCGCAGACTATGTCGTTTTAATTGTTTCAACCAAAATTAAAGAGAAGAGACAATTTATTTTTCACATTCGCTCAATATTTCGCACTCACCCGTCCATTGCCGAAAAAAAGAGGCTGTTTGTAAGCGAATACGCAAAATGGTGGCGAAGCTGCAGGCTGTGTATTAGCTAGCTAGCGTGTGTGTGTGTACGTTACGCAGAGACTTGGGTTGCCAGATCTGAGGTCAACTTTTCACAAATTCCGCTCTTTTAAACCCTAAACACCGCTTCTCTAAACTGACGCCTTGTTGTTGTTACTGTTGTTGTTGTGGTTTGGACATTTGTAATAATTTAATTAATTAGATGTATTTTAATAAAATGTAAATGAATGAATGAATGATGTATTAACACCAAATGAGATGGCAAACCTTTTTCTCAACATTAGCCCTACTCTGTACTCCATCTTATAGTTCAATAACCAATACTTTTTGTAGTATTTATTATGACAATAATATGTAACAATTTATGAGACCATTTTAGACTATTCTTATTGAACAGTTTTTGTTTGTTTGTTTGTTTGTATGTTTGGTTTTAAATACCACAATAGTAAAGATGTAACCAGACATGGATGTGTGCTAAACAAATACAGGTAAGTACTATACACTTTTTAAAAGATTTTGTATTTGTTTGCTTGTTTTGTTTGTTTTAGAAACGTATTAACATGAACGTGTGGCACTGCATGCTGCATTTAGAAACTGCCTGGTCAGGCTTCTGCTTTAAATAGTTACTAGTTTGTTTACATTTTCTATGAAAATATAACCAAATAAATTCTTTAGCAACCACTGCGAAGGTGGGAAGGTACAAACAGAAATTGTAACTGCAAAAGAAATATAAAAAAAATATATATATATGACATACTTTTGTTTGAGACCAAATATGACCTGCAATGAAGGTGGGAAAACCATAGACTTGGCAACAGTGATACTGACCCTTCGTGACAGAAGGCTGTTGTGGCAGATACACAAAGATATTGATGAGCAGCCCAAAGCCGTTAAGACCTGCATCCGCTTCACAGCAGTAGTATGCTGCTGTAGATTGATCCACCGCCCAAATAGAGGTCAGCTGTGGTCCCTTTCCTTTGTTGGTGGGAATAGAAAATCACCTACCTACACACACACACACACACACACACACACACACACATATATATATATATATACAGTCACTGACAAAAGTCTTGTCACATAAGGACATAGTAACATAAAAAGGCATATAACTTTATTTCTAATCAATCAATTGTTACAATAAATGGATCAATTTAATGCCAAGGGCTTTCATATTAATAA
>JAQQZU010000003.1:6098109-6124536 GCA_030068025.1 Parauchenoglanis punctatus | reverse complement strand
GGGCATATTCCAAGATGACAATGCCAGGATTCATCAGGCTCAAATTGTGAAAGAGCGGTTCAGGGAGCATGAGACATAATTTTCACACATGGATTGGCCACCACAGAGTCCAGACCTTAACCCCATTGAGAATCTTTGGTATGTGCTGGTTAAGAATTTGCACAGCGGTCTGACTGTCCCATCATCTCTACAAGATCTTGGCAAAAAATTAATGCAACTCTGGATGGAGTTAAATGTTGTGACATTGCTGAAGCTCATCGAAATGCGTGCCGTAATCAAAGCTAAAGGCAGTCCAACGAAATATTAAAGTGTTTGACTTTTTTTTGGACAGGTAGTGTATATCAGATAGATGCTATAAGTATCCACTGTATAGTTCTACATTGTTTAGATATCTGTTTGATCATCAGTGTTAAGCAACCTTTAGCTTAGGCGGAAAATGACTGAAGGCTTAATCACGTCAAGGTTAAAGTCTTTATTGTCATGCGTGGTGCGGCTATTAAATAACGAGACTGAGCAGTCCAGATCAGTACGATCCTGAGACAAAACGGCAGTCAGTGCTCTGGAAAACACGCGGGTCGCCGGATGAAGAAAGCTAGACAAAGCAAGTTCAAGTTCATGTTAATTGTTTTCTTTGGCATTAAGGGCATAATTATGGAGAACTGGGATCCTGGTGGAGTAACAGTGAACCAAAGCTATTACAAAAAGGTTCTCGAAACTTTGCGAGAACGGGTCAGAAGAAAGGCCACAGCTGTGGGAAAATGGTTTCCTCCTTCGACAGGACGACGCCCCAGCACAAGGAACTCACTTCGTGTCTGATTCAGAAGTGAAGAAGGAAACACCAGAGCTTCTGAGACACCCAACGGAAGATGACTGCACTGCTTTGACCAGTGGAAGACCAGAATGTGGTGGTGTGTAGTTGCAGAAAGGGAATATATTGAAGGGAAAAGTAATTGAAATGTAACTTTTCTTCATTAAAATTTAATTACATCTTCAGTAATAATAGCCACACCCCATATCCACAAAAAAACAATGAAATTCTTGGTTTTATACTGCACTTCTTGCATGCCATCATATCTTATCAGATACAAGCAAACAAGTATATTCAAATAGCAGGTTTAAAAAAAGGATATCGAATATCAAATAATATATACAGTCTAAAAGGGTTAGAGGTAGGTTTTAAATGAAATATTTGACCTCATATATACACACATATATATTTTTTGCTGCAAAGCAGGTTTGTGCTGACTGTTACACTTGGGATAATGGAGATTCCTTCCAAAAAAGCAGAATTAGCCTCCTTTCACAGAAAACTTCGCCCATAACAACTACACATTTAAAACAAAAAATACATTTAGGTGGAGTGACTAAAATGCAAATCCTTGTGTAAGTTGTTACCATAGAAACAACTTAATGTATTAGAATGAGTGCGTTATGCAGTAAACCTGACTTGCCTTGCTGTTATGGATAAACAATCAACAACCAGCCTTCCAATCAATTAATCTGGTATAAATCAATATATTGTCAGAAAAAAATGAACTGCTGCCTTAATGCTAGGTGTGCTTTATGCTAGGGAGACGTGTCCTCACTGCTTTTTAAAAGTGTAGCCTGTTAAAATCTCTTATAATAGCTTGCAACATAAACCTTTCTAGGCACTTTCTAAAAATGTCACTAGGACCATGTGGCACTATTCTTCACCAACAAGAATAAATGCACTGACAGTAAATAAGAGCAGTTCTGTTGTGTGTGTGTGAGGATAATGGAGATACAAACTGAATGCTGGGATTTCTTTTTTCCTTCTCACCAGAGGTAAGTGCAGTGGGCAAGTGCTGCCAGATAATAGCTTATTAAGACATGTGTGTATTGCCTACTGCCCATCTTCTCAACTGGATTGTTGAGTAGTCAATCCATAAGTAAAATCCACAGCAATAATAAAGGCTAGGATAATATGTCTTCTTTATAAGTCATAGTTAAGATGATGTTAATAAGATGTTATGATTGTATATGAATTACTTTTCAATCATAGCTCATAGAAATAACTGGAAAATGTAAAATTTACTAACATTGTGACACTTTAGTCAGTGATACTGGCTAAATCTGTACTATTTTAGAACTTTATTTAGTACACTAGTGTGAAATTTAAAAGGGATATATGAGGTTAAGGGAAATGTGACAACATGATAGACTCAGAAAAGAAATGTGTTCCCAGAAAAGAAAGGAAATATCACAATAATAGTTCAATCTCAAGTATAATACAAGATGTAGTCTGAGAGCTGCAGATACTAAAGCAAGCTAGAGCCATAGTGTGCAGTAGAAAAAGACAAGTTCTCAAAAATGAAAGGAAAAACCTCCCATCTGATTTCTGTACTGTTTACTGCCCTTCAGCATATATATTTTTTGGCTTTAGAAACTTTTTAATTGATTATTTTAAAAGCATGTTTGTCTTACAGAATTTCTTTATAGTTTTGTAACTAATATATATATATATATATATATGTGTGATTATGTGGCAAATGTGAATGTAGAATTATGGTTTATTAAGATAGACATGCGCAAAACTATCAATTAAGGAACAAAAGGGTCAACAAAAAGAACAAGACAAAGCATAGTATAGAAACAACCGAAACATGACAGAAAATACACTTTAGTAGTGGTACTAATTAAACACAACTCAAACAGGTGCTAGTGATCAGGGACGTGTGATGAGCAGGGGCTAATGGGAAATGTAGTCCAGCCTGAACAATCGATGAACAATCCAGGACTGACGTGACATTTGCACACCGTTGTGTATTATTATGTTAATTAGTGCAATTTGAAATAGTTTTTATGCCTTATTTGGTAGGAAAAGTACACAGGCATGGTGGGAATTGACAAATACCTGTGTATGATTCTGAAAAAAACTTTTCTAAAGACTTAACTGAAGTTATTATTAGTCCTAGATTATGAGTGTCTGGCATGTCAATGAGCTGTTATTATAGAACTATATTAGAATGAGTGCATTAATTTAAACCACCTTCTGACCTATCAGGTTTGAGAATTCAATAGCACTGTTAAATAGATATAATGGGCAGAAAACATGCAGTTGGAAAGTCCAAATGTGCAAGTAAGGCCATAGAAATATAAATTAAGCTAACTAAACAATGTTAATGGTTTAGAAATAATAGCACAATAAATTGGTATGGTAAAATGATAGGTTTAAGGCTGTTTTTTCTTAGAATTAAAACAAAAAGCCCTTGACTGAATTTCTGGTGTTTAACTCTTGGGATGTTCAGTAATGCAGCACTTGATGGTCTTAAAACTCGATTTGAAATGCAGTCTGTCAGGCATTAACCAATTGCTGAAGGTGCTAAAGCCATTTAGACCTTTTTAAAAAACACAGTAAAGAGATTTGGAGCACTCAATATGAAATCAAATGTTGTTCATCCAAGACTAACAGCCCACTCACTGCTGATGCAGTGAATTACTATTCTAATTAATATTCATTATTATATAATTATGTCCCGCAATTTACATCATTTCAGAGCTCTGGACTCTTCCTGTTTCACAACAATTGCCTATTTGCCCCAGTCTTCAGAAAATATTATAAACAAGGGCGCATTACTGTATTTACTCAATGTTTCATGCTTAATACAAACACATTCTGTTACACTTCATATACTTGTGTTTTATATTTACCCAACGGTGCTTGTGCAGGAACCCTGCAGTAGTTTTAACTTTATTCATTACAGGAAAGCTTCAGACAAAAAATAAAAAATAAAAAATGATGAACAAATATGTGTGGTGTCCGACATTTGCTTCTGTAGTTAGTAATGGAAGTCTCAAAATGTTTTCCAAACCCTTCACATAGTGAATTTTGACATGTTCGGAAAACTACAGGCTTTGCTGAAATGAAATACTATGTTTTGCTATTTATCAGAAATGAACTAATAGGAAACAATTGCTGATTAATTCAGTCACATCTGTTCTGTTGACAAGCTTTCCTTTTATTACATCATTTAAAGATTTTAATCTGTGCCTAGTGTCATCTGTATAGAACGTGTAACCAGTCTTCTCTGTTTTGATGACGATGTGATGGCACAGGAGCATCACAGGCATTTTGACAGCTGGTATCTGATCACGAAATTGAACCGATAAGACTTATGTCTGTTGCTACAGCGCACTATTCAATAGTTTAATCAACACGACATTCACTGTGAGAGGAAATCACACGTAGCTTGCAAGATTTTAGACATCTATAGGCAAACAAACTGCATTTCCTGCTGTGTTTGTTAAACTAGCTTTTTAAAATACATGATTTTTGTGAGAAGATGGAACATACTTGGTTTTCCAGTATTCGGCCACAGTGACATCCGATGGGTTTTCCCAGACTGCCTCGAATTCACAGAAGAATCTTTGAGTGAGAGAGATTTCCTACCCTAACCCTAACCCAGTACAATACTAAATAAACAAAAGTCAGATATGATATAGCTGCGGTAAGGAAGGAATTGCTCGCTATTCCCCATTGCTATAATCATTCCATGCATTTAGTTCAATCATTTTATTCACTCTGAAGAAATCCTTTCTGCCTGGCCAGATTTTAGTCTGTTATGGGTTTACAGAGTAAATTGCCGAGTGGTCAGTAACTATCAGGCCAATTGGGCCAGAGGTTGAGGAGGAGAGGTAAAACGGTGCGAGAATGTGGGGCCCAGATGCAGAGTGATAAATTGGTGTTATCAAACAAACATATCTATATTTCACTATTCATGTGTAGTGACCTTTAAAAGTTTGTAATAATAAACAAGTATGCATGCATTATTCTGAACTAATAATATAATTTGAATATTTTTGTTTATGATATTAAATGTACAGTATATCAGCGTTCTAATCCAGACCTCAGTGTAGTGATGAGAAACCGCTCCGTCTTTCTTCTGAGTGTTAGAACAAGCTATCTGCTGTCCATTACATTTTAGCTGCTGATTTAAAGGTGATAATATGTCCTTAAATCTTTCTGTATTTGTTCCCCAGAGTTCCATGGCCAATAAACCAGTGTGCTGAGCTGCATGTTAAACAGCCTCCAGTCCACAACACGACCTGCTTCTGTTCATAAGCACACAGAGATAAATGGCTCGCACTCACCTTTCTTTTTCCCTTCCATTTCTCTTTCTTTCTTTCTTTCTTTTTTTCATTTTCCCCTTTGTCTTTGTCTAATATCCTTTTCTTTCATTTTCCTTTCTTGACCATCTTCATTTTCTTTTCCTTTTCCTTCATTTTCCCCTTTCTTTTCTTTTCTTTTCTTTTCTTTCTTTCTTTCTTTCTCTTTGTTCTCCTTAGCTTTTGTCATTTTTCTAATTTTTCTGTTCTTTCTTTCTTTCTTTCTTTCTCTCTTTCTTTCATGTTCTTTTCTTTTTTCCCCTTTCATTTTCACTGTAGAATTTATTCTCCTTAGTAATAGATAATAGATAGTAATAGGTAATCTACTTAGTAGATATTATTAAATGTTATTAAACTAAATATGGCACAATTACAGTTCACAGTGAATCCTGTGCTCACTTAAAGCGTTTGCTGTTAGGTCAGAGCAGCACTACATCTTTTGTATGTGCAGGCCAGTGATCGCTGTGTATCCAGAAATGGGGTCTAATAACCATCAGAGAAATGCTGCCCTACAGGCATAAACCAATCTAAATGAACCTTCAGGATGCTTTTTGGAAACTTTAATAAATGATTCAGACTATAGAAATGGTTTTCTCTCTATGATAGCTTCGCTTTAGGGTTGGTGGAATAGAAAAGCTGTCCATACTTCCAACTGAAGTCAAAACCCAGCTTGTTAATCTCTTTCTGTTACTTTTCAGTCTAGTTTACAGTTCATCTGTAACACCTTAACATGTTTTAGTTAAGAAAAACAAACTTAATAAGTAAATATTAGTGCTTTTCATGACACTGTCCGGCATGTTCAGCCAAGTGGCCTTTGGTAGTGACTGTCTGTGATTTGCGACGTGTCTGCAGAAATGTCAGGGGTGTCACATTTTCACCTCACTTCCTTCAAACATGAAGTCTCTCATCCCATGGAAAGGGCATATGCGGCTGATATTATTACACTTTCTGTTGATACAGTGATTGTGTACTTATAGAGAAATACAGAAAAAAAAAGTTGGCACGCTTTTTTTTTAATTTAAATTCAAATGAAGCGTACAAACAAAGTTTGACTTTCATGACTTGTGTATGAATAAGAATGCACATTAGATGCACATTTTTGCAAAGGCAATTTCACTATTCCTAAAAGATGGCCCAGCTATATTATAGAGCCAAATGTATACGGACACTTCACCATCGTCCACCATTTCCAAAGGTGTCACCTTTTATCTCGTTTATAAATGAGAAAACTCCAAGTCACTCTGGATAGGGACATTTGCCAAATGCCATAAATGTAAATCATACCAAAATGCACTTGTTGAACATTGCATTCCAGATTAAGTCCTTGTTTGCTTTTATAATAACCCCCACGCTTCTGTGAAGGCTTTCACTAGATTTTAAAACATGGCTATTGGGCTTAGCTCATTCAGCTTCAAGACCTTCAGTGAGGTCAGGCACTGAGATTGGGTGAGGAGGTCTGGAGCAAAGTCGGCATTCCAGTTCATCCCAAATGTGTTCAGTGGGGTTGAGGTCAAGGCTCTGTGCAGGACACTCAAGCTAATCTTGGCAAACCATGTCTTCTTGGAGCTTGCTTTGTGGACATGGGTATTGTCATACTGGAGCATGATTTGAGCCTCTTAGGTCCTTTGAAGAGAAATCTTAATGCTACAGCATACAAATACACCATAAACAATAGTGTGATTCCAACTTTGTGGCAACAGCTTGGAGAAGAACTATACACTGTATGGGTGTGATGGTCGGGTGTCCACAAACCTTTCGCTATATAGTGTACAGCCTAATTTTCAAATGCATTTAAAAACATTGAAAGAATTTTACATTTAATCAATAACTATGCATACCAAGGGTTATGGAAATAAATACTGATATAATCAGTTTTATATAGTATTTACCATGACATCAGTTCTCTTGTAATAAACACACATCTGTAAAAATAAAATAAGTATTTTGTCCCTGAAGCAACACAAAGGCACTTTTTACAAATATAGCAACTGGTGAAGTTCTACAAATATATTCTGGGGTTTGCTATAAAGTTTGTTTGAGAAGACATTTGAATTGACCCAGTTTCCTTATAAGTATGTGTGCATTAAATTTGAGACACAACCACAGACATAGTGAATTCTCCTTGTCCTTTCTGTGAATCACATTTAAATAAATTACTTACCAATATTTCATAGAGTGCAATATTTCTTAGAGTATGCAGATGTGTGAAGGACAGCTAAAAGATGCTTTTTTCCCAATCGTTGTCACTTGAGGCTTTCTTCACTCCACATTGCATTATTTTCTTCAGTGCTTCAGTGTTTGAGTTTTAGCGCCATCTCTTACACTGTTTTTTTTTCACATTCACACACTATATAAATTCCTTACAGTAATTATAAACTTTATATTAACATAGAACACTTAAGTAACACCACATAAGTATTCCTTCGTTAGATATTACAGGTATTAATACTTTAGCACCTCTTTTAGCTGTAGCTCTGCACACGATGACAGGATCGTTTAACAAATAATCACTGAACAAGAGAACAAACTCCTTGTGTATTTTTTCTCTCTCAAAGTGAGACAAGGCATGCCTTGTCTCGTAATTTACAATATGTAAACATGTCTTTATCGCTGCATGATTGTGACACCAAGACAGTTTCCATGGAGACTTTTAGTGGTACAACTCGATCTCATTAACCTCTTCACCCTTGCCCACATCCTTCGGGAACAGTGCTGCATAAACAAGAGCCGGTTTCCCTAATTCTCTCGCTCCGTTCCCTTTTTAGCGTCTCTGGAGCTGACAAGGTGTCATGAGGGGGGGCGAGTGCAGTTCCAGGGTCATCTGTTTCTCAGAAAATGAGTGCACGGTGCTCACGGTTATGCGATGCCTAACCAGCATGATCGCCGTTTAATGACTGTCCATCTGTCTTTGTTTAAACGAGACCCATATGTACTCGCTGAATGAGGTTATTGCAGGAGTTGAGTAGAAATTAGCTGTCGTTAATTTGTTAAGAGCTGAAGTACTTTGGCGTGTAAATTCTGCTGCATTGCCTTCTATCAGCATTTCACCAGTGGATAATGGTGCGATAACTTAGTTTGAATAAATTCCCTTAGGATAAAGTGGTTACGGAAGATGAATAAATGAATGAATAATTAATCTGAAGCTGCACAAATAGCAAGAGTTGACTCCATGATCGAGGCCACAAAAAGGCAGTAATAATGGGTGGTGGGTGATAATTACGAGGAATTTGGGGTTATGAATCATGTGAAATAGTCCAAAAGGTATTTATAATGAAAATGCATGTTTTAAATCCACAACACATCCACTACGACCAAATACCTATTAACGTTTCTTTAGTTATAAAGTTAGCATGGAATGCAGACAAGTCTGGACCTCCAGGAAAAGAATTTTTTTTATTCAACAATGACAATAATTAAAAAAAAGTTTAATTTAGTTAAACTAATCATTGTTCAACTAATCATCTGAATGAAAATCCACCCCCAGTTTTGGCTGCTATGTTATGGTAGAACTTCAATGATCTGACTAAAAATTATCATTGACAGCAAAGTGATCAATTAAGATCTCGATGAGCTTGCATAGCTTTAGCAGTTTAAGTAATATTTTACATAAATCCTTACTGAATTACTTTATTAATTATTCATAATCACATAGTAGATGTCAGTTCGTCACGTCAGATGTCACTGTGGCTGAACTTCAGCAAATAAGCCAAAAAGAAGGGGAAAAAAATGACTTTTTATTCAACACATTACACACTTTGACTTCTCAGCTTTAAGAAACCAAAAATACACAGCATTTTACCAAATGATTTTATTTACTTTTTAAATGTACCTAGCCTATCTTCCTGTATCTGCCTTCTGATGCTCTAATGCTGGTAAGGCTGGGTGAAGATATGACTGTTTATAGCTGCTATAAGCTAAATGATAACAGCAACTAACTTGTCTCAAGGATGTTCCACAACAATAAAAGTAACTTTGAACAGTATATCTTGTTCATTAATATATTTGAAAATTCCAGTTATTGATGAATCGCTGTGGAAGAAGAGCAATAAAACACTTTAGTGTGCTGTGATTGGAAATTAATGCACTTTGGGGTGGTCTCACACTACCGCACTGTATTTTCCACGGCCTGTCATGTTTCATTCCTTCACAACCCACAAATGTCTGTTTATATCACGATATAATTGTTGTTATGGTTACAACTTAGAAAGGGTTTTCTTGCACTCTTGTTGTCACTTTTATTTAAATCACACCGCGCTATTTATCAGCAAGTCCTTTCCACAAACCATATCTTTCATTCCTCTTATTTTTATGTAGTAGCACAATAGCGAATCAGTTTAAATTACATATTTTTGTTGTCATGGTTACTTACTAATGTTATATAGTACGAGGAGCATTGATTCAATTTGATATTGTCAGCTGAATCTGTATTAGAGCTGTTCAAATGTAAGAAATTAATAGCTTTCAGTCAGAAACAATTACAGCCATGACATAAAATATCTTCTGACAGTTTTAATGAAAGGTGTGCAATAAAAATTACTATCAGTCTTTTATTTTGGGAACTAAGACTAGCTATAATTGGATCTCTGGCCTCAATGAAATGTAAAGATCAAGACAGCTAGAGTTACATTGGCCAGGATAGTCAATGCTAATAAAACATTATCAAATAAAATTTCTTAGACCCCATTATTCTCCAATATTCTCCTTCAGGACAATAACACAACACATAAAGGGACAATATAGGTGATACAATACCTTTTAATGTACATGCAAGTAATACTGTATATGTCATTATCTAGCTGTATTAATAATTATGCCATTATCTCAGAGATTAGATCATTATGTAAGATCCTTACAAGACAAGTGTGTGTGTGTGTGTGTGTGTGTGTGTGTGTGTGTGTGTGTGTGTGTGTGTGCACGTGTGTGTGTACACAATGATTAATGATGCTGGAAATAGCAGGAGAATAAAAGCATCTTTTGAAATGGACCCAAGGTCAGACATGATCATATCATCATTCATGTTTCCTTTGTATTTATAATATTTATGTAGAAATATGCCAAACCCTCGTGTATGTGTGTTTGTGTGTACACACCATCCTTTCTCAGGGGCCTTTGGGGAACTCAGCTTGTTATCCTGTCATAGGAGACATAGTATGACAGTCCTTTAATCCGTCCAGCTTTGTGCCCCGGACCCTGACACCATGCTAAATTGTGTTTGCTTGAGGAGGCTCTCGGAAGCGTGAAGCGTCCCGTGACCTCGCTGCAGTTCCTGAAACAAAAAATACCACAGAGACCACGCTGATGCCAGACTTTCCAATCTTCCATGCAACCAAAGGCTCTTTTGTCATAACTTGTCCTTTGATGGCATATGACGTTCCATCTTCCACTCGAGAGGGCAGAAGCTGAACTCAATTCTCTTCAAAGGATACAACAGCATGGGTCTGATGTTCCCATCATCGACATCTGTGTCAAAAAAAAAAAAAAAAACCTTACCTTTTCTGAACTTAAAAGATCTTATGTGGTGGGCACGCAGATCTATCTGCAAATCTCCATCATATGAAGTCCATAGCTAGAACTTATTACAGCCAAATGCAAAGGTCCACTTGCCATGAGTATTCACTTCTCATTGGTGTGGTACAGGCCCTGGCAGTGTTATTAATATTTAATGAAAATGTAACTTAGTGGTCATGTGAGCCCTCCAGTATGTTCAGATTAGACACAACATCCAGAGACCTTCTGTTGAAAGTCAGATTTGAGAAATTCTATCAACACACAAAAAAGATTAAAAAAGGATAACTCAATAACTCAATTTATTATCTACAGAACAATAACTTTTGCAATTGTAAGATAAAAGGACCAATAAATAAGAAACTCAGCCTTTCTGGAGCTTTGTGCCATTTTAAAACTGTGAACTAAACGAAAGTAAATACAAATCACATGTTTCCTGCCAGGATAACACTCATCTTGCACAGAATGTCCAGATCACCCCCTCCAGACGCAGGAAATCTTCAGCACCATGCAACACCTGGACACAGTGCTAGCATTACCGCGAGCTCTGCAGGGATCTGCGGTGACATCTGGGAACTAATGAAGCCACAGATGAGCTAAATGTTAATTAAAGTTCCTGTAATAAAAATCCATATGGTCTCCGACTGATCTGCATGGTCCTGATATAATCTGCACGTTTCAATATTGAGGCGCGAACCTCTTATTAAACTCTTTCATTCTGCCTGGAGTCTGAAGCTGTCGGGGGAAAACAAAAACTCCTGTGCTTTATTGCTTCATGATGAAGGACGGTCTTTTATATTTCTTTATGCTTTTTTACATTTCTTCATAAACCTCCAAAGGCGCTCAAGGATATCACATATTTATGCAGGATTGAATTTAACCAACAGAGTGAAGGTCCTCTCTGAGAAGAAGCGGTATTTCCTCCCAAGCTTTCAAGGTTTTGAGACAAAACTTTGCAGAAAGGTTTCGGTTTGGATGGCGTATCGTTAGTGAAATTGCCAGAAGTCTATATCACTTCAATGTGAAGAGTTTTACACTTAAATAGCTGACAACAACATGGTCAAGGAGTTTGTGGAATTAAATGTTGATGCCTTTGTCAGGAGGCGGTCTGCTGAAAGTCACTTGGAGAAGGCGTTTGTGTTGTACAGAGAGGAGAGGACGAGCAGGCTTTGTACTAATTAGGACACACTGTGATGAATCTGTCTTATGTCCTAAACGAGATTTTGGCCATGACAGCCGTCAGAATCGTGAAGAAAGGAAGCATGTGACTGGGATTCTGGTGGAGTGTAATGATTTAGCGATACCATTATCATTTAGGTTGCTATTTATTCATTTGGCAGACATTTTATCCAAAGTGAGTTACAAGTGAGGCAAAGTCCAATCTACACACACACTTCTTAAAGGAACCAACACTCCGAGACCGAGGGCACGATCAGCCACCGTCCAGCATCTGTATCCAAAAAATTTACCTGTTACACACTACTCATACTTGTTGAAAATAGACTTAAATTTTCTATACACTAATGGTTCTAATTTTCTGTTGAATTTCCTTTCATAACAAGGGAACCCTCAGTTATACGGTTCTCCATAGAGGAACAAATGGAAGAATACCTTATGGTGCTAGATTGCAGGGAATTTTTCTGTTTGCTTTTATCCTAAAATACCGAAAATTTGTTCTTTCTAAAAGGAAAGATAGATTAAAGGTACAAATTGCTCAAAATGCAGAAAACTGTCAAATTTTAAGAAACAAGGAGCTGAAAATCTCACTGAAAAGACCTTAGTATTGACTCTTCGGCAAGAATGTGTTATACAATATAAGAACCTATCAGATTCCAATATGCAAATTAGTGGTTATGTGAAAGTTTATTTATCCTGTTATTTCACCTGTATATCAGGAGAGGGAGTGGAGTCTGTAGGACATTTCTAATTTGCATATTCAACTCCTAGGAGCAATAGGAGCTTTTCCTAAAAAAGAAAATCCCTAGTTATAGATTTCTACATAGAGAGACGATTTGAAGAAGCTCTTATGGAACTAGTTGACAGCTTTGACTTTTTTTTCTCAGGAAAAACAACCTGAAGTGAGTTTTTTTTTTTTCAACTAATTAAGAAAAAGGCTTCTTCAGGAGTTCTTTGGACAGTTCTTGACTTTTAAATTCTACTTTCTGATAAGAAACCAGTCCGTTGCAAGGTTAAACAATCTGTATGAGCCTTTTGTTGTTGTTCCTTTTGCTCAGTTTTAGGAATATAATGCAGTTTAATGATATTGTCGACTTATAGTCTCAAATCGCCTTTCAGCATTTTGACATCCCTTTCTAATATAAATCCAAAACTATGTGTTCTTATATATTCTTCTCTCTCTCTCTCTCTCTCTCTCTCTCTCTCTCTCTCTCTCTATATATATATATATATATATATATATATATATATATATAAAAAGAGAGAGAAGAGAGAGGCTATTTCTGGATGTTTCCTGGATGTTTCAATCTCATATCTGAATTTCTTAATCAGGTAAAAAAAATAATAATAATAATAAATAAATAAATATATATTTTATCCAAGGTCATCCAAGTACAATCAAGTAGGCTATTTGTTTCTGATAATTGATGGAACAGAAAGAGCTGGACGTAGGCACAAAAGTAGACCTTTGGACCCTGCCATATTGGGAACAATGCTAATAGGGTGATTTAGCACAGCTTCATTATGGAGAAGCCATGATTACTCACACAGTTGGTGAAGTTACAATGAATGTAGATTCAGATGACACTTGGCAGCCTCTGTTAGATTGTTTTCACCTGGACCTCTGGAGAAGGTGTCAGAGCAGGACCGTGTGGCTTCCTCTAACAGTGCTGAAACAACTCATTAAAAGAAGATGACATGATAGTGACGGGAGGCTAGACAGCGCTCGGTTCTCCTGGAATGCTGAGCTGCGGGCATCATTAGCAGGGAGGCAGGGCAGTGTGAGGAACGAGGGCAGTGTGTTTCAGGTGGGCTGGAGGACAACGGTCACTTCAGCTTGCCAGGCAAGTGCCATAATGAGCACATTCGACCCAGAATGTAGCCTTTTACACACACTCACTGACACGCATTAACACACAGTAAACACACACCACACACATGCACACACACACACTCTTTCCTTACTCCTTACACCTAGTTAATAATAACCATAATGATAAAATAAATGGTCACAACTTTAATAATAACACCTATAAGTTTGATTCATTAGTGTTGTATCACACACACACACACACACACACACACATACAGTGTTTTCAAGAAACTGAGGCCAACCACAGAGACATAAAAATATCATCATGTGTGCACTTTCAAAGATTATTTAAAAATTTTTAAGAGGTCTAATTAAAAAATAATCATGATGAGTGAAAAATCACAGTCATGGTGAGTGTATAAGTTAATAGAAGCTAGGAAAAGATGGTCCCAGTCAAGGACACATTAGCCGATTTATAATGACTTCATTTTTAAAGCCATTAAAATACACACCATTTGAACATAAAAGAAAAAAAAACCCCAACATATTTATATATAGTTCCTATTTCGAATAATGACATAAAACCTTTTTGCCATAGGATCATGTTTCATGTTTTATACAGAAGGTATTTAATATGTCTTTAATAATTAGACAAAAGGCTGTTCTGGTCAAATATGGCATGTATTAAAAACATGATAACCTCAATATGGACTAAAATAAAGATGATCAAGGAAGGCCAGCCATGACACAGACTTAAAATGGACCAATAATAGCTTTTTATGGGTCAATTAAAAGGTACTATATGTTTCTCAATGGGAACAAAACGTTTCCCATTTTTTTAGATCATCAATGCTGAAAACACATGATTCTGGATTAAATATGGTTTATTTGGGCACATGGGGGATAGTAGTGGCAGTGAGACATGTTTAGTGTGCCAAAAGTTAACTAATTGTGAGCAGCCAGATTTTTTTACAGTATTTGCAATCTGTACCAGAAATGAAACCGATGCTAGAAACCATCTTATGCTTACACAGCAATTACGTTTTGGACCAACCATGACCCAATTCCATGTATCTCAAGCAACTATTACACTTAAGATGTGGTTGCGGTTTCAAACTTACTCAGTTTCATAATTATTTTAAAATTAAGAATTATAAACACACCACAGTTGCTCCTCAACCTTGCCACCTGAGTTAAACCCAGTTCACAAGTACTTTCTCAGCTAAGAACCCCCTATTGTTGGCTTCTCTGGCTAATCTTTACCTGGTCACTAATTTTTTTGTTGAATTTCATCCTCTAAGCAGAGTTGTGGTTGTGCTATATACTTTCATTTTTTAAATAATTGATTTAACGGTGTGCTCTGCAGGATGTTTAAAGTTTGGGTTATTTTTTTACAACCAACCCTGAACGATACTGTGGCATTGGGGGCATGGTTGAACGAGAGGAGGTGGGTCAAACTGATGATTAATTCATGATGATTCTCAGCTGTGTCTGATTACTGGGAGTTTACTTATGTGTGTCTTTTGTGTTCTTGCAGAGAGAATAGCTGGTAGTCAGATACAGAGTGCTGAGAGCCACAGAACAGTGTGTGTGTGGAGTGAGCAACCTGAGAAATAAAAGAGCTGAAAAGCAAAAGTGATAAAATAAATCACACCTTTGAGTTGTTGCTCTCTTGCTTCCTGCCTCTTCATTCCCTCATGAACCTGAAATTTCCACCCTGATGCCGAAACCCAGGAACTAAAGAAAAATTGGCATCATGGATTCCTCAGCTCATCCATGTCCTCGCCAGCGTCCACCAGACACAGCACCAAGCCCACATCACACTGCACATGGAGCAGGATGAACCCGAGGCGTTCCTCTATCTCTACGAGCATGCCGTGGAAAGGTTCATATGAATTATAAGGAGCAAGAGCAATTTCATAAGTTGACTCATGTTCATTGTACTAAAAATGCTATTGTAAGACCATGATAAAGACAGACTTGATGAGGTTTCTGTCTCCTGAGACCTGATGGACTTTATTCAAGACTGGGTGCTATGACTAAATAGAGAACAAACGTGACTAGGGTGTTAATATAAAGTAATTAAGCCGGAGTTTGAATGGTGGCATCTGACAGAAATGTTCTCTGACCTAAAACCGGAATTTAAACGGAGATGAACGGAATTAAACTTAAATTGACATAGATGAAAAGTTGACTGAGAATTAAAGGGAATTAACTGAATTAATTTCCTGTTAACTCCACAAATTACCTGCTTAATTAAAATCTACTGACATTGAAGCAAAAATGTTAATTAACGCCCGCAAACACTGTGATAATTAGGGAGTAGCAACTACAACCTGACATTTTGTGAATGCTTGATGTACTGATGACATTTATTTCACAGTAGAAAGGCCTGAATATTACTTAGGACGTTTATTTGTGACACTCAGCGCCAGTTGAAGTAGGTGTGAAGTAGTAGGGGTATATTTCAGATTAACACAGCTTTGTTTGCGATGAGTGATTATAGCAGAGGCAAAGCAATTAAAGATTTTTACCTTCCGCTCGTTTTCTTTCCTCTCGTTCAATCCTTTTCAATTGGCGTTAAGAGAGTTGAGAAAAGTGGCCGAGGGCAAAGGAAGATGGTTATGTGATTTGGGGAATTAGTTTTAATAAGACTGGAACAATTAAGGCCTCATCAACAATGCTGTAACATGGAGAGAAACATTGCGTGTTTATAACTTTGGCTTATCTGGAGTATGAGTTTAGAATGGATCTGCTTTTATTTAAGGTCGACAGAATGACATTTTTCAGGAAATAATATGTATTTTCTGTCTTTGTGTCACTGATGCTCTCTTTAGCCTTTAGCTGTTAACACCAGTGGGATCATGAGTGCACTCTTTGCCTGAGTATTTAATGGCGGTCCCGGGTGATCAGGGATTACTGAAAATTTCTGTGCAGGACTGCCCACGTCTGGGCTAATGGCTAGTGCCCAGGAGGTGGGCAGAAGTGCATAATTAATAAATGAGAATGAATGCTCAGCTAGGCTGCCTTTCGACTACATAATGGCCATTTTTCCTTCCTCCCAGAAGCACTGTAAAAGGTTTAACAGAAGGGGGAGTCTACAGACCACAGACCTATGGATGTGTCTCAGTGAGACAGATGGGTGTGTCATGGGTATGAGCTCAAATAAAACAACCAGCAGAGATTTCTGAGTAGTTTGGTGATTGCATTCAAAGAGGTTCTCTAAGAAATCCTGCCAATTTAACTTAGTTTAGCCAGATGACTAGTGAGCAGCGAACATATATGAATATGATTTACAGAATTTTCTCAGAAGATATTTAGGGCAGTGGTAGCTCAGTGGTTAAGACATTGGACTAGTGATCGGAAGGTTGTGAGTTCAAACCTTAGAACCTTAGCAAGGGCCCTTAACCCTCAACTGCTGTATAACTGGGATATATGTAAGTCGCTCTGGATAAGGGTGTCTGCCAAATGACATAAATGTAAATATGTTAGCTATGTGAGTGAGCAAGCTAGCATTAGCGAAAATGTTACCAGAAGACTGAAAAATAAATGTTACCATCTTAAAAAATCCTGTCAGGTTAGTTAGCAGTGAACAATTACAGCTTATAAATCCCTTGTGATGTTATCTTTGTAAGTCAGCAAGCTAGCATTAGCAGTGCATATTATAAACACTTGAGAACATATAATAAAAAATCCCATCAAAATCCTCTCAGGTTAGCTCATGTTAGCTTACTTGTTAGCAAATGTATTCACATACAGTAGGAAAACGTCACTGGCTTCTTTCTATTCCATTTATGAACTTAACATCTTTGTATTTCAGGAAGTTCTTTACATTATCATATTTAAAACATGTCGATGATATTTTATATGATTTTATCCTGAGCTAACACAGCCTTAATGCTTGATGTGTCACAGTGATGTCGCATCATCTGAGTGTCCAGAACACCTGTGGTCATGTGTAGGCGCCGTCAGTGACGCTGAATGAATGGCTTCAAAATCTGGGTCAAAGGTCAACTGCTGCACGGACACTGATCTAAAGTGAAGGCCCATGAGGGATAGCGCAGGTGCATGTCACCTCTCATTTCCCACTCACTATTACTGTGTACACCAAATCCATAGAAATAAGTCTTTGATTTCTGTCTCTTACATGCATCAGGTTTTTATAGTTTTCTTCATTTGGATCAAAGACTCCAAATGATTTAAATTATTGATTACACAGTTTTCCCCTTACGCCAAATGTAGCTGAACAGCCCAGACATGTTTAGTGTCTGTTTGCTTCATTAGTTTTGCACTGGACACAAAATAAAAGCCTGACTTAAAATCTTTTCCATAAATAAATGTCCAAATGGCTTCAAACAGCATCATTAAGCAGCATAATCTCTCTTTTTTTATTATTATTTAATATAGTCCATATTTATACACTTGATTTTCAGAGTGGAGCTAAATTTGATCTACACAGCTACTTTCTTCTACAATTCCACCTTCAAACTTTGGGAATGGAAAAATAAAAAAGGCACGAAGGCAAACTCCAAAATGCTTCCAAGGTTAGCTTCTTAATGTGCTTAACTATCAGTACTTCTTAGCTGTTAGCTTTTTAACTCCAGTGTAAAACTAAAGAAGCAAACTTCCAACTCTAAACATTTTATTGCTGATCAATTTTCATACATTTTTGGCCAACCATGCCTTAAACTTTACTATACACAATGAAATATTACATTGTATAAAAATATATATTAAAAAAAGAAAGAACTACATACACTGTATCATGATAATCTACAACATCAACAAGTTTCCCTGACTAGAGCTTCACAAGCCTGCTTTTTCTTTTGAAACAAAAATGTTTGTGTGAAATGTATTACTGAAATACACCACTGTTATTCCCTTGATTGTTCTTTATACATCCCTATAAAATTCTTAAGCGCATGCTTACACAATAAATATTGTATAGCTACTTTGAAAGCAAGTTTTGGTGTTTTTCAAAAAGAAAAGAACATTAATTAAGAACTGAAATGTGGACGTTCTTTGGAGACACTGCTCCCAACTGTCCCAAATCTACTGCTACATTTATTCATGAAACCACTCAATCGTCCATTAACTCGAGTGAGTCAGTGAAGGCTGAGATCAAGAGCTTAGTGCAGAATCCCTATGGCATCTGCGGAGTAATCAACTGAAGTGAGCTTCCAGTCCTGAAATCACTTTACTGCCCACATGGAAGTGCTTGCTCTGCAGGCAGGTCATGTCAGTTGTCTGGATCATCTCGGTTTGGCGGGTGTTAGAGCTCGTGTTGGCCCTTATTGCTCTGCTTTAGGACACATCTTTCTTCTACAGATAGGAGTGACAGACCCAGAAATAGATACCAATCCAGGAGAAACTGCCATCAACTGTGCAGGAAATAAGAGATGACAGCAGACTAGCCTAGTGAACAGAAACGCCTTGACTCTCTGATGTCTTTAATGGCATTATTACCTTTCAAATGTGCTGTGCAAAACACATCATCTGGCTTAGAAAGGCTACAGTGCCAGACGTGGTACATGTGATAGCTTTGACAAGCAAGGCCGGCAAGGCAAATGGAGCATTGTATAGGATGGATTCAGGCTCTAGTGGACTTGCAGGATGAAGCGGTGAAGGAAAACTAAAGTGTAATTTGCCTTGTTAGTCAAACATAGGCCTTCATTTAAAGGACAAATCCTGACTAGTTTGCCCATCAAAATTTATAATCAATGTCACCTTCAGTTGTCCAAAAGATCTACTTCTCTCAGAGACATCTTGATCTATTTTCATTTTGATAAACAGTTTCCTACATTACCCACAATGCCCTTTGATTGCCTGCTAGTGATATGATGGTGATGTAGGAATTCATCTCTAACTAAAGCGAACAATGCAGCGATGCTTTAGTCCTTCAGTCTATCCAGCTTTCTCACCTCCCAAAGCTTCAACTATCATGTTAATACCACTGCCACTTCCACAGTGTTCATCATGTCATAGACTGCTAACTAGATGAGCCAAACCTCTACTGTAACTCGGCACAATTGCTTTATTCAGCTGCATCACATTCTGGAGCTTGGAGTCCAGTATTTTCTGTCTTTACTACTGCTATGTTCAATTTCTCATTAATAAAACATTGACTGTCACTTGTAACTGCACTAGCAATGTAGCCCGGTGATGACAGCATTGCACACGACTGCTAATTTCCTAAAACAATAATGAAAATAACTACCAGAATCATTAAAATCATTATAAATATCCCAATATAAACATATTTAATGTTTCAGTGTGAACGTTTTCTTTAATCTCATCAGCACAACCTAAAAAACTCAACTTTTTCTCACTCCACACAAGACAAATAGATATTGTGATCCTAAGGACAATAAAAGGCAAAGCAAATCAAAGCAAATGTTCTTTCTGTTCACTACTTAGTGTCCCAGAGTCCCAGATGAGACAGGCCATTGTATAACAATGCCATTGTAATTCATATTGTACAATATTCAATACATCATATCTTCATCAAAGTTATGAGCACTATAAACAAAATCAATCCGCCAAAGCCATCCTTACACTTGGAGATCCTCCCGATAGCAGGTAGGAATGGATATAAAAGATTGAAGAAATGGAGAAGCAGCTAACATCATCTTTTTGCTTTAGAGTTAGAAACACTAGTCATTTAAAATCAATATTATTTCATCTTATTATGCTCAGATCATAATGAGATGGACATCATGTCTGTAATACTACCATGACTGCTGTGAAGGTAATGCTTAATGGTAAGTGGAACAACAAAAACAATGGAGGGGTAAGTGAACCTAAAAACAAAGCACTTGTACCAAGCAACTCAGTGTAAATTTATTTTCAGAAGTGTTTATTCATATTTCTTAGAGGAGCTGAGGCAACGCATAATGTTTCAGGTTTCCGCTTTAGCATTTTATTTCACAAGGGCACGTTTTACCAGTCCTATATGTATGTTTGAAATATTTAGAATATTTAAAATGAAATTATAGTTCATTCGTTAATGCTCGATCAAACATTTTCACTGTTGTGCTACATTTCACTGGTGTTCTACAAAAGCTGCACATTACATTGACATTATAGTGAGGCAGCAACTTGTCCTTCAGGATTCTCTATCTAGTATTCCTATATTATATATAATGTTGCATACAGTCTAAATCAGCTGCGTTCTTTTCACATTCATAGTTGTGTATGTATGATAAAGCAAACAGTTTGAAGTCTTTCTTCAGCTAAAGGGCTTTGCAAGTATTCTTAGATAATCTGTAATACAGAGTAATCCTCTTGTGTGTGTCTTCATGCTAATCCATTAAAGGTTTAAGTATAACATCAAGCCTTTTCTCTATAATTATAGAATTATAGAACAGGACAAAACATTCAGCATTCTGCATTTACAAGTGTGATTTCCATGCTGGACCACACATAACGTTATTTGTATTTTACTGGGACTGAGAGGGTTGTATGCTCCTAAATCCATTCTGACAGTCCGTGAAAGTGGGATTTGCAGGCTAAGCCAAAATCTGAAACCAGAACACCAGCCAGCAGGATGAACGCAGAGAGCACAAATCATGAAAATATCTCTGTTTCAATTTTCCTCCTTCATAAGGATTGTATAGTATTATTTCCACGAACACTCACATCACTGTGCAGTAGAGTCACAGGGAGCAGCAGTAATAAGGCTGAATGTACCAGGAGACAGTGGAGACGAAAGGGCCACCGGCTGAACTCTGGAGGAGGTGAGAGGAGTTGGTGAAGAAGCTGCTGCTCATCAAATGCCAGAGCTATGTCTCTCTCACCCTCACAATGATGCCGACTCGCAGGGAACGGACAGGTTGAACTCTTCACATTGTCTGTTCTTGGTTTGTGTGTGTGCTTGTTTGTTTTGCTTTTTTTTTTTTTTTTTAGTAAGAGTTCTTCTCTCACTCCACTCTGACTGGATTTCCTCTCTGACAACATTGTGTGTAGTCTGTCTAAACCCATACTGAATTTGAAATACTCCTATTTACACAAAACTTAAAGGTGCAGAGTGCCATTTTTTTTGTATAAGCATGTAGTTTTAAAGATAGCTTAAATTTTAGACTGAGTTGTCTGACTGTAAATAGGCCCTGTCTCTTGGCCAGAACAGATTCGGCCAGCTTTACCCCTCTTTGCGGCAAGTCAATCCATGAAATAAACTAAGCTTCAACTAATGGGGTATGATTTTTTGGGGGGTATTATAAAGCTTGTCAGTGATTTGTTTTCTTGCAATTGCACTTCATTCTCCAAGCAGCAAAGGGCTTCAAAAAGAATTTGTAGGAAAAATCTTCCACTTCCATCAAATGTACTCTATCAGGGCACTGGCGCTGTCGCGGCATGGTCGAAACACAAGCGCAGGGTTGAGAGACAGAGGTAAGAGCAATACTGTGTTTATTAAAACACAACAGGCAAAGGTACATAAACTCCAGGCAGAAGAGTAATCCAAGAAACAGAAAAGGGTCGTGCGATCAACAAACAGAGTAGAAGGGGCAATCCAAAATCAGAAGTCAAACACAGAAAGCAGAGTCA
Organism: Parauchenoglanis punctatus; assembly: GCA_030068025.1. Classification (NCBI taxonomy): domain Eukaryota; kingdom Metazoa; phylum Chordata; class Actinopteri; order Siluriformes; family Auchenoglanididae; genus Parauchenoglanis; species Parauchenoglanis punctatus. Next base: position 6,102,371 of record JAQQZU010000003.1, on the reverse strand, counting down.
AAACACGATGATCAAAACACAGGTATGAAACACTCGGCAGACAACACAGTGGCTAGTCTAATGCTTCATAAATTGGAAGCGCAAATGGCAGTCCTTTAAGCATATGGCTAATCAGTCCATGAATGAGAGACACCTGCTTCCCTTTGATTGGCCTATTGGCTGGGAGCAGGTGCTCATGGGAGCTGTAGTCCGTGTGATCTCCGTCAACTCGCGGAAGTGTGCATTTCCTCAACGGAGATAGAGAAAGCACCACGCGTGGCCGAGATTTCATGGCGCGCTGCGTGTGGAGTAAGGAGCGGGTCATGACATACTCAATCAGACATATTTGGTGGCCGATTCTTCCTTCTTCCTTCTTTTCTGGTGATGCTCTAAGACTAATAGACAATTACAGAGTGCTTATGGCCAATTTGCCTCATATAAAACTGCTCACTGAAGTCAGCACATGTTCATCATAATCCATTTCAGGTGTTTGTCTGGGTGGTTTCTGCAGCTGTATCACACATTCTTTTCACATTGTGCCTTGTGAGAAAATCACTGTAACACACACCCTCTTCTGGCTAATTGTTTCTGACAAAAACAATATGATTAAATCCAGTGCCCAATAAATAATCTAATTTATTATTAATAATATTCACAATAAATCATTCTTCTGCCATGTGATGTAATCAGTTAACAGTAAGCTTTGGTTGCTAAGCAACATAACATGCATAATATTAGGGCATTATATGGATAGAACAAGCATGTAATGGTTTTATTGATTTGAACCCTGATACATTAATACAGAACCCAGTTATTGTGATGTAGTTGCAGGTGTGTGGATATCCAGTGTCATGCTTGGAATTAACAATCGCTCATCCTCTACATAGTCCACTATATTGTGAATCAGCCATTTTGTATTGCTGTTCAAATTCTCAACAGTAAATTTCATTCACTATACAGTACACTACAGAATCATTGCAGAAGTTGTAGAGTTTTATTAAAAGGTTTTTTTATATGAAAGATTTTTTTTGTCAATTACAAAATGTATTTAAAAAATAGACATCTGTTATTACTGCATAACAGACTGTCAGGTCAGTCCCAGACGGCACCACTCTTGGGTCTCGTTTGCCTTCATTGAACTCTGGGTATACACTCCCCTTCAGCCTCTGCACCTCACATGTCCTTGATTATTTGCACCTGTTTTGAGTTTGTTTGCAATCACAGCCACATTATTTAAGCCTTCCCTGTTCCTTTTGTTCTTGGTGAAGCGTTCTGTCGGGTAAGCAGGCAGGAAGCTGATGTAAATGCAAGGAAAACTTTATTATACAGAAGGCAAACAAAGTCCAAAACATGTGAAGCAAAAAGGCAAGGTCGAAAACAAGGAAATGGGCAATACACTAGGTTAAAAGGAATATCTAAGGCTGTAGCTACGGCAACATCTTAAGTCAAAGAAACAAAAGCTAGGCATTAACCATGAATTAATCACAAAGAAACTATAATTCATAAAGAAACTTCACAAAGAAACTATAGCAACAAGGGAACTTAAATAGCATGACTGAAACAAGCTAAACTCAAAACAGGTGCAAACACTTAAGGACATGTGAGGTGCAGGGGCTGATGGGGAGTGTAGTTCGGGTGATAAGTATAAAGGTCCCAAGAGTGCCCTCCAGCACTGATGTGACAACTGTTACTATGTATAACAGACTGTTGCTATGGACCACATCATTAGCAGAAGCAATAAAATCATTTCTAAATCAATAAAATAATTTAAAATAAAATCTTTTTATATCAAAATTTTTTGTCAAATTATTGATTTCTTAAGTAAGTAGTCACATAATCCGCCTCACCTCAGGGTCCTGCATCACTCAGTCGGGGTTTATTTCACAATAACGATCAGCTTGATGTACGTTATCCGTTACATAGCAACGTTGGTGTCTGTCAAAGAACAAATGTTCAGGCATTTGTTTATTCAACAGAGGTAATAATTACGAATTTCCGTTGCATAATTATGTGGCAGTGAAACATCTCCCTAGTGTTCGAAATGTATCATCAGCTGTCTGCTCTTATCTCCTAGTGAGTGTTCTATTTAGCAAAAACTATAAAGTGAGTGAGTGAGTGAGTAAGAGAGTGGACAGGTGGACAATCAGAACACAGGACAGGATTTTATACCAGTAGCTTCAAATGTAGCTCAGCCAATCAGATTTTAGGACTGAAACTATCCACTTTAGAATACACAGCTGAAACTGTAGTGGTGGCCATTGTTATTCTAAAATCACTTGATTTTATTAACATATTCAACATGTTACATACCTACCTGGCCATGTGACTATTTTAGGAAATTTTTTATGTACAAATAGTATGGCTTTGGCAAACAATATTGTTTGAGGTTCACATGTAATGCTAACTGTTTTACTACTGCTACTAAACTGTTAGCTATATAAGCCTCGAAGCTCAAAACTAAAGCTAAATTAGGTCACAAAATTAGGTCATGGCTGAATGACTACATCTGAGTAAAATGGAAAATCTGTATATAAATGATTTAACATGTCAAACTTTCTTCATGCCTTTTAGAAATTGTACGGCAGGGCTGTATATTTGTGGATTTTTTGCATTCCTAAACTGAATTGTATTCAATTCCAATTTATTTTCAGTTGTGTAGCACTTTTAACCATATACCTTGTCATAGGAAATCTAGATGTAGACTTAGATTCCTAATGAGCAAGTCAGAGGTGACGGTGGCAAGGAAAATTCCATGAGAACACATGAGGAAGAAATCTTTAGAGGAACCAGATCCAAAACTGAATCCATCCCCTTTACCAGATCACCAGATAGGGGATTATAAATCATTACAATACACAAGTGTAAGAGTGGGTCAGTCATATCAGGTGACGTGGAAGGGATACACATCTGCTCCACACAGGCTCTACACTGGCATCCCTCAGGGCTCTGTACTTGGTCTCTTCTGATCTCCCTTTATACTAGATCGCTTGGTGAGGAAATATCCTTACATGGGTTCTCATACCACTGCTATGCAGATGACATAAAACTTATCCTCTCCTTTCCTACCTCAGAAACTCATGTTGGATCTTTGCATGTCTGGCAGGTATCTCATCATGGATTGCAGCTCATGAGCTAAAACTCAACTTCAGTAAACTTGAACTGCTATTCATTCCAGCTGATTCATCCACACATCAGTATGTTGTGATCTCCTTGGACAACTCTCTGACCTCTTCTTCGCTCACCAAACATAACCTTGGGGTAACCATGGACAATCACCTGTCCTTTTCCTCTCATATTGCTAATCTTTTTCATTCATGTCAATTTCTCCTTTTTAACATCAGAATGATTTGTCCATTTCTTTCCACGCAGGCCACTCAGGTACTTGTTCAGTCTCTTGTCATCTTGAGACTAGACTACTGTAACTCACGCACTCACTCTGCCTCTGAGCGCCATTTGACCTCTGCAACTGATCCAGAATGCAGCTGCACGAATTGTTTTTAATGTTCCCAACCACTCCCACACCACCCCATTGCAATGCTCTCTTCACTGGCTTCCTCTAGCTGCCTGCATCAGATTCAAAGCACTGTTGCTTGCTTACAAAGCCAAAAATGGACCAGCACCCTCCTACCTCAATGCACTTATCACACTCCACACTGCTTCATGATCCCTCCGATCCTCTGGTACTGCTTGACTGGTTCCACCATCTCTCTAGGTTCAAGGAAGACATGCATCTAGACTCTTCGCTGTTTTGGCACCTGGAATGAACTTCCCCTAAATGTCCATACAGCTGAGTCACTGGGTGTCTTCAAACAACAACTAAAGACCTACCTGTTTCTGAAACACTTGGACTAGCACTTCCAGTATTTATTCTTACATTAAACGTCCTGCATGCTTACTTACTGTATTACCTTCAAACAGAGTTTTTAGATGGATGGTATTCTTAACACGGGTGCTAGTGAGCCAGTATCAGAAAGTATTTACTGATAGAGACTTCAAATCACTTATGTAAGTTGCTCTGGATAAGGGCATCTGCCAAATGGCGTAAATATAAATGATTCAAGACAAGAAGTTCTAATAGTATTATTTCATACACTGGCTTTACAACCTGAATTCCAGAAAAGTTGAGACGTTTTTCAAAGTTGAATAAAATGAAAACTAAAAGACTTTCAAATCACATGAGCCAATAGTTTATTCACAACAGAACATAGATAACATAACAAATGTTCAAACTGGGAAATTGTACACCTTTATTCACTAAATGAGCACATTTCAAATTTGATGCC
>JAQQZU010000003.1:6074162-6088447 GCA_030068025.1 Parauchenoglanis punctatus | reverse complement strand
TGCTGGGATTGGCTCCAGCTTCCCCGCGACCCAGACGGATAAAGCGCTATAGATAATGGATGGATGGATGGATGGGTGCTTTGTAAGGAACACACCAGGACATGCTTTTAAAGAAAAATAACAATTCCAGGTGTGGTGTCCAGTTATCACCCTGACGATAATTATTTTCCTATAACATCACACCATGGAGTGTTTTATTCTTCTTATCCCACAGCGATGTGCCCTCACAGAAAACTTCACCATATCAACAATTATACATGTTTTTTTAATCACTTATGTGGCACGTCCATACAAGTGCCTGTGTAAGTTACTACAGAAATGATACAGGATACATTAGAACAAGAAGACATTATGGAAGAAGTAGACTGTGATCCCAGGTTATTAGATAAATCACATACCATACCAATTATACTAATTACTGACTGTACCCTATGAGACGTACAATATGTCAGACCCATTTCACGCCATCCAATGGAAAAGGACCACCAAAGAAATACCTCTAACCAGATATTGTTTGAACGATAGGCCATCATCATTGATATGGTAGGCCTAGTGTGTGTCACTAATAAATTGGCAAAATGTGGATACAAGTAAATCTGATTAAATGCTGTAGTACCATTTTTAAGGTTTAGTAATAATTTGACAACAAAAATCTTTGAGGCTTTCTTTATTGGAAGGGTACATAAGTACATTCATAATGCATTCATAAGCCTTGGATCATTTTTATTAGGCAATGCTGAGGTATTTATGTTATGCTTATGTCAAAGCTCATGAGGTGACTAATATATTACTTTTGACAAAAAGAGACAAAACAAACAAAAATCTCTCAAATAACTAGAAAGGCACTTGGAGAGCGCAGACATCTGCCGAGGACAATAGCAGACTCTTCTATGATATGCAAATCTGCAATTGCAACCACTTTATATGTCTGGATATATTTCAAGTGGAGTCATCTTGTTTCTACATTGGCTATATTTTGTCATTATTGAACTTTACTGCCATCTACTGGATTTTAAGGTGTAAGCCGTTGTTGCGTGCAGACCTCCAGCAAGTCCAAATGCCATATTTTCGCAACGTTAACGAAAGAGAAACTAATTTCATGGAGCTGCCCTGTGACTCAGATCCGCTCCAAAATGTAGTGGGTTCTTCCTTGGCCCATGCTTTACCTTGCCATCAAGATTCATGGAAATCAGTGTGGTAGGTTTTGCAGAACTATGTAAAGGCAGAAAAACAAACTACACCAAAAACATAACCTCCTTGGTGGAAGTAATACTGTCGTTCTTGCCAATGGTGCCATCATAGGGACGTTTGTCAAATAATAGCAGGATTGTACACAACGTGTATTGTTTTGCATCATTTTTGTTTGAGTGGCTTGATCTGAATCAAGTTCTAAACTTACCCGAGTTCCACGTCTCATGCAGTTTCAGCACTCTGATAGCAGCGGGTGTATTTGAATGTCTCAAAGAGCTGAGGTGACACATACAAGAAAGTGCATTTAAACTGGCAGGTGGCCCAATTATCCTCTTCCCAGCAATTAGGCAGCACACATCATCATCATCTTCAAGGGCATCGGCAAATATGTTTTCACTCTCGTTTTCCAGTAGAATGAGTCAGTCACGGCCAGCATCACATTTTCCGGATTTTTCTGTGAACCTGACAATGACATTGCCCAAAAAAAAGCCCTACCAACGTCTGGCACTGACACCCAACAACTTGGATTAGTGGTTTGTTTACCCAATGCCAACAGCAACTATTGGCCAGTTTGAACATGGCAGAAGGAATAAATTCGCAGCATCCTCCGCAAATCATGTAGATCTGGCAAACCATAGTTCAGGAGGACATTGAATTGGCAAGCCTTGTTGTCCCATCTGGAATTAATGATGTGTTGTTGAGAGACGAAGGGACGAGGGAGATGCACTAGTCCTTCAATGTCTGGTTTTGGAAGTATGGATATTCTGGCTAATCGGAACATGCAGATGAGGCTGTGGAGGATCATTGTCCATTCGACAGGCTGGAAACACACACCTCTATAAAAACAAGCTGTTGACTGATGCAAGCCAATTAGAATTTAACATTCATGATCTAGCAAAACAAAAGGTACTGTGCTACACACAGTAGCATAAACATAACAGTGAAAGATGACATGAGAGGAAAGAGAAGCTCACTCACTTTTCCTGGAAAATAACATCCCCAATAACATCCCCAAAGGACACTAAAGGTAAAATTAGATCACAGAAAATTGCACCACCATTGACTCAACAACCTGGCCTTCATCAGTGGCATTCATTGGCTTCGACCTGGCAATAATCACCCAGGAGAAAGGACAATGAGAGAGCCGCAGGCACCACAGCGACCGACCATCTGCACTCTCCAGCTATCCTCAGCTACTTCATGATGAAGGAACCTCTAACTGTGTAACCTTGCCACAGTCGTGTCTTCAGGCTAAACAACTTTTGCTTCAGTTAGTATTCAAATGAATGGCCATTGTGCCACTTCAAACAAGATCTGTTCCGAACTGGAGCCAGGGGAACACAAGGTTCTAGATATACTGTAGCTCAGTTTCCAGCTTGAGAGATGACTGGACGTGTCTCAGTGAGAGCGGTTCAAGCGTCTGTAACACCATTATGGTGTACAATGATGGTTTTCTTCAACACAGAACAAGAGAATTAGCATTGTGCGTTTGTCTATATTCCTTAGCTAATCAATTTCTATCAGCTGAAGTAAAATTATTGACAAAAAGGCTTTTACTGATGAAGTGTATTGAAATTTGTTTATCATTTTTATTACAGCTAATTCACAGGAATGGATTAATAAGTGGAATTAAAATGTGTTTCTTTTTTAACAAATATAATAATTGATATTGCCTAGCTTTCTGTAAGGAGACATTTAGTTACCATTTATGGAAGGAAACGCTAGTGTCAGTGCTTTATAACAGTCAGAGGTCTATAACTACAAACTGATAAAAAGTAAAACATCTTTTTTATAAATAAAAAATGTCAGCTTTGACAAAAAGCTGCAGTATAAAAGAAATAAAGCACTCTTACAGGGAGATAACAGTTTGTGTTGTGTCGCATCACATCACCTTGTCGATGATTATTTTCCTTTCACAGCACTCTTTTTCATGTTTTATACCTTAGTTATTTCCATCAATATTTGTTGACATGGTGTTGCATATTGTGTAACCAACCAGCTATGAACATTGCTATCCCCAATACTATTCATTCTTGTTGGTGAGCAGGTACCAAAATGATATAACTTGAACCTTTGGCTGTACTATTTCCAGTTTTATGCTGCTAAAAGCTCTATGATTTGTGCGTGGAAAAAAGGACTAATGGCTAATTTGCAAGAAAAGTATTCTCTCATAGTTGGACCTGGAGACGTGTCAGTCTTCTGACACTGAGATATGCATTTTGCCAATGTGGAAATTGTCTAATCTCGACCCACTTCATTCATCACACTTGAAAGAGGCCCGATCAGGATGCACGCGGATCACCTGCAGGGATATGAGGAGATTTGAGGGAATTAGATTGGCTCTCTGCATCTGAAGGTATCTTCTCAGTTGAAGTCATGGGGGGAGGCTCAGTTGAGGCTCAGCTGGATCTCTCCACAGCACGGCATGTCACACCACGGAGAAATCCACTCATTTCACTGCAGGGGTGGTGTTGAAGTGCATAAGCAGCGCGACACACACAGTGACAGTGAGTGAAAGGAGAAAAAGGAGGATAGAGATTCAGATACAGCGTCTGAGTTCAATATATCAACTACATGTACAAAGGGTTTTTGGCAGTAGGATAGTCTATTGGTTTTGTCAAGGACTGGGGCTTTTTATTCTATGTTAACTATTCCTAGTCCTCTTTTGTGAAATTTTTTTTTTTTTGGCCAGAACATGTTACATGTCTTTCATAGTACTATTGCCATGGTCAATGTCAGACCTTTTCTAAAAACAGTTAGAACTGACTTTCTGTAAAGAAAATCACTAGTTACACAAATATTTGTGTCCTTTTTGACAACCATATTAAATAGAAAAATAGCTTTATTTACTTAAATTTAACCCTACAACAAAGTAACATCACATAGGCCTAACTATATTGAAACAAAATATGGTTTTCATCCACAGTTGACCACTATTGAATGAGTTGAACATTTTCTATATATATTTCTAACAAATATAAACCCTATACTTATATCAAAATAAATGTAGCAACCTGAGATACATAACAGTTAACATTTATACTAGAGTAAGAGCAGGCCAATGCCATGATCAGGAATATAAGTAATATAGTAAAACCATATTAAACCGCATTCAAAATGGTGAGGTAATGTTTTTATTACTGGTGTATCTCTGGTATTTCAGTCCCATCTGAAACAGTAATGTCATTATTATTTTAAGGACTGTGCGCTCCAGGGTCTAGGGAGTTTGTGTGTTTTACCTACTGTAAAGAGACACGTATTCCTGGCTAAACTGAGATTTCAACACATCCTATGACAAAAGTGTTTTTCTCTTTAGTACGGAGACTTTGTTTTCTACTATTTCCCACCAAAATCAAATTGTATTTAAAATACAGACAATAAAAACAGACATTTAAAATGATTTCTGCGCGTTATTGATTTCCTAGCACAGCTATAGCCTACATATGTGAGTATTACGAATGTGACTATTATGAATATGAAATAAACACTGTTTCCATAAAGCACTACGGTAAATCTATGGTACTATTAGAGTGTATGCTACACTATTCACAGTTACCACAGCAAAATCATTGTCATATCATGGATTAGTGTTTAATAACAATGATTACCAAAAAGAAGCAAACGGTATCATAGTAAAAGTACAGTAAAATATGTGAGCCGGTGACCCTGAAAAGCCTCTGCAATCCCATATTAGTCCTGCTTTAGAAAATCCATAGTTTTACTGCAGTGGGTGAAGCACTGTGATGATGTAATATTGATCTGCCACCCTTTTGGCTTGAGTTAAAGTTGCATTCTTTAAGATTGAATCGCTTTCTTCTTTCAAATTAGTTGCTCAGAGAATCTGCTCCCTTCGCTCTAAATGATCTCAGAAACCTTCAGCCTGAACCTGTGAATGTAGAATATTCTCAATAAAAAAAACAAACATTTAATTCAAGAAGTGAATGCATTTCATTTGATCTAACACACAGGAGGACTAATGCTACAATGATGCATATTTATTTATTTGATTTTTTTTTTTTTTTTTTTATATGTATGTGATACTGTTTACAGAAACCAGAGAAAATTACCAGTTAGAAGTTTGGACATACCTGTTCATACAAGGATTTCCTTTAATAATTAATAATAATGAAGAAAGTACTGGAATTATGCAGTAATCAAGAAAAATATTAATTCAAAACTATTATTTTTATTATTTTTTCAAATATTAATGGCATTCCTGATGAAGCTTTATACATTCTTCTTATCTTCCCAAATAGGCTTCACTGCTTCTCCTATGTTCTATATAAACACTACTAGTTTGCAGGAAATGTTTCCTCTAAAATATGAATCTGCTTATTAAATGAAATGTGTTTATACTTGGATGACTATAACATTTGTTTCAGAAACTAATTTCACCCATAAGCATTTATATAATGTCCTTAAGGTTGTGAAAAGTATGTATTAAATCTAAAGTCTCCAAAAGTTTTGACCACCACAGCATACTGCAGGTCCATTCATATAGCTGTGTTAAAGATCAAGAGACTGAAAGTTGGTATGAAGGTAAACAGCAAGTAGACAAGTATTTCTACAGCACAACAGCGCCCTATACTGTCCACTCGCAGCACACACATGTACAGTTTGCGTTATTCTGCTCTCTATGGATGTTGCTTGTTCATTTATTATTCAATATGATTAATAAGGTACTAATGCGTATGATTAAAAAAGAAATACATTTTCTATTTGCATGAATAAAGTTCCAGTGCTTCAACTTAAGTCATATTTTAATGGTATTACATTTATCCACAGCATATTAAAATAATTCTGAGAAAATGTTAGTGCTGGTTATGAAACTGTGTAATATTTAAAGGTATATTTGAAACTTTATTTCAGTACTTAGCCTTAAAATTTAACATCTTTGAGATTTTTTTTTTTTTTTATCAATTTGCATGGGATTTTCCATAAAACTGCTTTCCAGGCATTTTGAATAATCTGTCGACCCACAGAGATTACTATGAAAACAATGATCAAAATATGAAATATTTTACTATATTAGTTTTGTTTTTAATCTCCATACTGTATGAACAATTTTCTAAAATCATTTTAAATATATAATGACAGTGTTGTATATTTAACATGAAAAATATGTAGTTACTCACCATCAGAAACAGTCATATACTTGTAATTTATGTTGGATATGTCATTAAGCAAAACTTCAGATAAAAAGGTCAGATATATTAAAGGGAAAACAATATTTTCTATGTGTAGTTGCAACAAGCTCGAAACAATCTTGGAAAAAAAGCATCTTAATTATTGTAATCTCCTATAAATGCTGCTTAATTAAACATAAGTATAATGTATAGCTCTAAAAACTGTATTTGGATTGTTTTAAAACCACATTACTCCTGTGAAAGCAAGACCGAATGGCTTCAAGCAAAACAACAGTCGCTGGATAGAGATAAGGCTGTTTCTCACATTAACCCAAGCACTCAAACCTGCCCAAATTCATTCCTATCGACCAAAGCCCAGACTTCATCACAAATTAAATCCCAAATTAAAGCACAGCTTTCCCTCACACCATCTGCTGAGCCTCTCCAAGTTGTCTCCACAAAGCTCAACCCACGATATCTCAGTTCTCAGTTAACTTCATTAACATGTCTATCTCTCACCTAAAACCATTCTCGGCACTCCAGCTTAATTAAAAAGGGCTGTGTTCACTCGCTACATTATCCACGAGTGTGTGCTTGCATGCTAAAAAGCTGGTCTGTCTCTCTGCTGTGATGAAGAACGAGCGTGCCGGCTCACTATCGGGAAATCGGATAGCTCAGTGACCGGGCGAGATTGCTGTTTTCTGAAATTACATCTCATGCTCTTAGAACTCCACACACTAAACACAACTTGCCCATTTCTGACAATCTTCCACAGAGATTAATTGCAAAATAAGCCATGTGCTCAAAATGAAACGAAACTCAGCATCCAAATGAGACACCCACACCACCATTGAACCAATTGGTTTTAGTGATGGGCAATTTCACACTAATGAGAGAATTCCACGGCAGCAGAATCACCATCTCTGGGACCTCTGGTATATCTTAACCCGAGCGCCTGTGGTTCCTGGGAGGCACTTGTTGCGAAACTAAACAAAATGGTTTCGACTGTACGTGGTACAACAGAAAAAACACAGAGCATCTGGGTAGCCCTGAGGACTGAACTGTAAGTGGATAAATTTCTGAACCAGTGAACCAGAGAGGCCTTTGGTGTGAAAAGGGCTTGCTTGACAACTCACTTCTTGTCTGGCACTAGGTATGCCGAAAGCCAAACAAAATGACTCACGCTGTATGTGCTGCGTCCAAATGAACTCAAAAATGAGAAGCTGGAACTCAGGATTAAGTGGGGTTTTTTTTTACTTAACATGCCTAAATGTTAGTTTTTTATTAGCAACAGTGGCAAATTATTAACTATTATTTACTATTAACAAACTATTAGCAAAAATCCTACATAGTGGACCTTTAATAATAGTGCTAAACTTGTAACTTTTGGTCCGTACCAAACTGTGTTCTCCCCTGTACAAATGAAAAGGAAAACACCACAGAGTTTGATTTAAACAGACTAAACACTGGATATATAAAAGCACACGTACACACAGTAAGGACTACGTGAAGTCAGCCATAACTGGCGGATTGGGAACCTCCTACGGCCTTGACATGGAGCTGTTAGATGCCTTACTGAGCTTACAGCATCTCTGTGGTCTACTGTATACATCTGAGCAGACTTTTACTCACTTCTACAGCCTCTGAGGTTAAACAAATTTCCCATTCACACTGATGCTTCAACAGTGGCTCTCAATTAAGAGTCCAATATCTGCAGAGCTCAAATGTCATTTAGCCAATACATTTCCTAGCTCATTGAACCTCTATGCTCACTTAACCTGGGTACAGCTGAACTATTTAAATGGTTTTGTATGCACATCACCTCACGGCCTCTCCGAGGAGCTGATATGCTCTCGCACCAGATCCAAAGGCGATTTTATATATTAAGTAAATGCCACTACTTAGGTGACATTTAAACTGCAATGTTTTGGAAGAACATGTCCAGGGAGAAAGGGCATGTAAGCTGAATTTATTGTTCAGAAAGGATGATGGTAAAGGGTAATAAGGTGATTTTCATTAAGCACCATTAATCAGGATTTACAAAATGGAATATGACGTAAATCCTACTTTAAGCCACAAACAGCTGTCTATATTTAAGCATATTGAAATGTGGACAGATGGATCCAGGAGAGCAGGAGCATTAGAACTTATGAAAAGTTATTTGGTACACTCTGGAGTTTAAAGTATATCTGAATGGTGCCTTTATTTATGTCAAACCTTATCTGTAAAGGGTTGGTGTGCAGGTTTTCACTCCAATCAAGCTCAAGTGTGGAAAACCTGCACCCACACCAGTCCTTTTTCAGATAAGGCTTGATTTATAACAACTTACCTTTTTTCCAACCAACTCTTTCTTGGTATCATTATGCAGATTATTAAATAATGATGTGAAAAACCATTTCACTACAGAATCAGCCATTCATCACCATTTATCCTGGTCAGGGATGTGATCCCGAGCCTATCCTGTGAACACTGGGTGTGAGTTGAGATTACATCCTGAATGGGATGCCAGTTGGGTGGCAGGAAACCAGGGACACCAGAGGAAACCCAAGTGGATATACTTACATAGGCTCATACGGCACGTCCTGTACAGATTTGAACCGATACCAGTACTGATACCAGGAATTTGGTACTGGTACCCAATGGTCCCTTTTTTCCCCAGTACTTTAACCTCTCTTTAATGCATAAAATATAATTTCGGTTACAAAACAACAAGTCCACACTTCCCAATTTCAACATTTTGTTATTTATTTAGAACATTTTACACACCACACAAAATAAAACCCCTATCTCCCTCTCCCCACCAAAAACTGTCCATCCTCCAGCCTGTCACAGTCTGTTACCAGGGCAAAGCGTGAGCACGTCTGTTTCAACACGTCGCGGCGTGACGTCACATGGTCTCGCTCTCGCGTTCTCCAAGGTATACTTTACTCTCTCACCCAGATGCGCTCTCAGGTACCGACATTTGGCACCAATTGATGTAATGTGAATCGGTACTCTGTAGCACCAACATAAAGGTTCTCCTGAATCTTGCTCAAGAACACAACCATGGTAGCTTGGTGGTGCAGGGATTTAAACAACCTTCTGACCAGTAGCCCAAAGCCTTAACCACTTCTCCACAGACAGTAACCCAAGCACAGGCGACCCTGGAGATGTGAGACAGCAACACTTCCTGCTGTGCCACCGTGCAGTGCTCAACCTTTTTTTTAAGCGAGGAGCTTCAAATGTGCAACATGACCACAATTGAATTGATTAAAGCTGGAGCGATCTCGTATTTACCTTCTGAATTTCTGTGAATTTGCAATCCTGAATGTCAAATCCCTATTCAGGTTTTCCTCAAGGACTTCCCTAGTAGTAAATCACATATAAAAGCCGACTATATTCACATTCAATGTAACGTGGGAACGAACTCTTGGTAAAGCTTCATCGAGCCGACTAAATCAAACTCCCGTCTGAGGTCCTCAAAAGACAAGTCTTCCTTAACCTCAAATGTTGATATTCTGAAATAAAGGGACATGGGTTGAGAGGAAGAAAGGTGAGAAGAAAAAAAGACATATTAAGTGACTGGCTGATGCAATAAGTAGTGTTCAGCGTGAAGGGATTTTGAAATGTGTAAAGTGGAAGACTGGCAGCTCTTACCTTTTAAAACCCTCTGTAAGGGGCACTTCACATAAAACCTTCATCATCTTCTCTTTGCACCGTTTGCCTGACGAGTCGACATCAACTTTCACTGTCCTCTGAAGATGGATATATTCCTTTAGGGGAGGATTTAGAGTTGTCATTCAATTATATCGTTTACTGACCTAAAGGGAATTAATATACAGGACATGCTTGGAAATTGGGTCGGTAAGGAAAAATAAGACACAGAAGAAAAAAAAAGACAACATGTTCGCTACATCGATCAGCCAAGATATGTTTGATGCCTGATGTTTTCTTATTTAGTTTTGCACTTGAACAGCAAAGCTAATGTAACTAAGGGAAGTCTATCTCTTCCAAACTCTTTTCCATAAACACAGGTTTCCTTCTACCCTTAAAGGTGCAGCTCATCTTTCCCAGAATCCTCTGCGCCATGTGGCCACTCGCCATCTTCAATCCCATCAATACTCCAAAAACAATACGCAACAAATCGGTGACCCCCTAAGCCACAGATCTCAAACTGTAATGTGAAAATTAAGATATTTTGTATATCTTATGTCAGATATATTATACCCAAAATATCTATATTTTAAATTCTTTTGACTGATCTATTCCATTTTCGTATGGTTATTTCGTACAAATCCGGCCTCGCGGTAATCCGTGAAATAAAGAAAGAAATAAGGCACATTTTGTCCAAAGATTCCATGTATGACGTGCATGAAGAAAAGTTTGAGAAGGGTTTCGAAGGAATCAATAAGTGTCGGTTTTGACAGGGGTAATTTGTTTTTATACATTTAATTTGAATCTATATCACAGTTCTCATCATTTCCAGCTTACTGGTATGATTCTACTTTCATATTTCCTGAAGACGGGCTGAGAGAATGAACAACGCCAAATTGCACCGAGTTAAAAAAAAGCGAATCTGGTTGTCCAAGATGGCGGCCCACATAACCTCACAGTGTTCAGTTACAGTGTTTATAGATTAGTCTAGATTAAGTCTCACTGTATCCTAAACCACTTCGGCAGTTTGAGGCAGATATTTACGGAAAAGTCTGTTTTAATTTTGTAGCACCTGTAAAAAAAAAACCTCAAGACGCAAACAGCAGCCGCCAAACATGTCTAATCTGATCTGTGTAACAAGTCTCATTTCAGTCAAGAACCAAAAAACGTGCCATTAATCTCTCCTTAATACCTTAATGCTCTCCTTTGTTCCTTGCAGTAAAATCAAAATGGGCCTTCCCACAAACAGTCTCCCCATCAAACCCAACTCTGAAGTCCACTGTTCGATCAGTTTGATATATTTAGCTTTAGATCGCATATGATCTAAATGCAGCAACGCCATCCAGGTGTCCTGTGCTTTACTATCTGCTATATTTGAGCAGTCTCCTGGGGTGTTTGGGGTTGTAATCAGGTGGGTGAAATTGTGCTGGAGCCATGTCACTAGGTGGTGAACCATGGGCTCGGGTGGAAGGGTGTGAGCTTTACTGAGCATCGCTCTCTTCAGCTCCTGGCAGAGAGTCCTGGAGAAATCGCCGGAGGTGACGCTGATATCAGGAGGGGTTTGAGGATACACGGGAGGGAGATGGAAAGTGAGGTTCAGGGTTTTTCTCCCGCTGTCTGTGTCTATCGCAGTGCAGATGCGGTACACAAGTCCCGTCCGAGCTGTGTTTAAGGAACAGATTCACATTGCATTAGAAAAGACTGAAAGTTCTCTCACATGATGGTATTTACTCCAAAGCACTAAATCTGACTGGCCAGAATGTGTTGATTATTTTTCTAAAACATCAGGCTCACAGGTTTATATTAATATGTTCGTTCTAATGCCTCATTGTTTCTATAGTAATCAAGAACCATGTAGTGTATGGAGACATTTATTTAGTATTTTTGGAAAGAGTCCTCAGTGTCAACTTTCCAACACGAGGACGTCTTCAGGACAGACGGCTTTACTTATTCTTGTAACATGACCTGCGTTTAATGAGGACAAATAGAAAAAAGAAGGACTGATGAGAGAATGGCTGTTTATAGCTACTATAACACAAGTTATAACGGGAACTTACTTGTTACACAGACATTCCACAAAACTATACATAGCAATGAACGGTTAAAAAGTAGGTCAATATTTAATTTTAAAAAAAAGTGTAAATTGCTGTGTTATACAAGGGAAGCAAAGATTTAAGGCCATGCTTAAGAGAAGAAAAACACCAGAGTGTAAACAGTCACTCTGCTTCGTCACACCACCCTGTCGTTGATTAGTTTCCCACAACAGCAAGTCCCCAAATGATTTTTTTTTCCAGCAATAGACATTTATGTATTTTTCTAATAAATTGAACGGATAATCTGTATAACTAGCTATCGACTTATAAACAGATAGGGTATACCTAGCTAAAGACAATGCTCTTTAACCTCACCGGATTCCTCAATCAACTCAAATTCGTCTTTTTCGCAGAAAATAGCAGACAGAACTGCCATTTCATCTAGCGCTTCTTCAGACATCTCCGCATGAGCATAAAAACACGCACTGAACTTTACTAGCTGGTCAGCATTAGGTTTCCACACCTGTATTCATACTAGTCCCGCCTCCTCCTCTGTGATTGGCTAATAATTCTTAAACACGAGCGTACCGATTGGAAGCTGTTCGTGTTACCACAGCAACCACAGAACACGTGGACGTCTGAGAGCGGTTATAAAGACAAGTAACGTCATTCGTCGGATTCATTATTTTTTATTTTAAGGTACTTCGAACAATTAACGTATTAATTTTTAAAAAAAAAAAAAAAAAAAAAAGACATGATGTTTAATCAAGTGCCTGCTTGTGAATGTTAACTACTAGCCAATCTTAGTATAGCAGGCGGTGACAGGCTGAATACGGTTGGGTTTAAAAGAAAAAAAAGAAAGTAATAGCGATGCGGTTTGTGAGGGCACGCAGAAGTCTGGGTCCGTGCTGCAACAGTGACTCTCTAAACTCAGTTCCGGTCTAGAGAAGAGATTTTCTTAATTTGAACATAATGTAGAATTAATTTATGGTCAGTTGAATACATGAATTTTTGAATTTCATGAAACCTAAAAGTGTAACATTTGCAGAAACATTGTTTATTATTTACTGAACATGCAGTGGAGAAGCAAATCATATTACAGTATTTTTACAATACACTGAACATCAGTATGGAAGTTGAAATTTAGTTCCAGCAACTCTAGATAAATATCTAGGATGCTTTTAAAGATTCTGGCTTTCATACTTAGAAAAAAAACACCTTTGATTATTGTATAACTATTGTACATATTGCTTCAATCTCCTTAAAAAATAACTAAAGAGTAATCATGTGATCTATGATCTTGTGATGTTACTCACTCTCAGCAGCTTTAGCTACTATAATTCTATAGAAACTTTATTAAACTGTGATATAAATTTACATTTGACCAGGTTTCCCTGATACTTGTTTGTATGTCTGATATTTACAGCCCATAATAATAATCATCATTACTTGTACTTGGACAATTGAGTGCGTGTGCAATGCAACAATATCTTCAGTCAACATGGCACTTCCTGTCAGTGAGCTAAACAAGCTCAAATAATCACCAATAAATATGTATGAATGGATATAGATCTCCTGACGAGGTTCATGACGAGGTCCATCTCCACCACGCCACCTTCATGCGATCCCAAACAGCTTGCAAAGAGTCAAACGCCGGACGGACGTCTAAGATGGTGTGACCGGACCCATGACCTCCATCGTAGTAGTCGATCACGTATCGCACCTCTTTCCCACACCGGTCCACAATCCAGTCGTGTCTGTCAAACGGCAACTCGTGCCTGCAGCAAGAGAGAGACAGAGGAAGACAAAACGTTGTATTTTGTGGTGGTTGGGGTTCAGTAGTTAAGGTAAAGTTCAAATCTCAGGACTGTCAAAAAGCCATGTAGGTCCTTTGAGTCTCAATCGGGGTGGAATTGGTACTTTTGGCTTGTTAGCTGTTTGGTTTGGTTTTTCATGCAGCATATAATTAAACAGCAAAAAAGCAAAAGAAACTGCTGGCTAAAAGAGATAAACATTCTGTTAAAACACTTTCATATTCGAAACTGGAAATATGATGAAATTGAAAAATGAAAAGAGAGTCCAAAGAAATCGAAATCATAAAAAATTACTGAAGCACAGAGAACATGATAAATAAATGCCTATATTTATGTTTTTTATACATTTATAAAAATATATATTTATATAATTAAGTCCATCCATTATCTATACCGCTTTATCCGTCTGATTCGTGGGGAAGCTGGAGCCAATCCCAGCATCTTCGGGCGAGAGGCGGGGTACACCCTGGGCAGGTCGCCAGTCCACC
>JAQQZU010000003.1:6056733-6074062 GCA_030068025.1 Parauchenoglanis punctatus | reverse complement strand
AAGGCACCCTGGGTGACCCGGGGATCGAACCCAGGACCTTCTTGCTGTGAGGCGACAGTGTTAACCACCGCACCACCATATAATTATGTAAATAACTATTTTTTTTATATCACATCCAGAGGTTTTTTTTCTTTTCAGTTCATATATGCAGAACACAAGGCATTCTGCAGTGCTACAGCTCTGTCATTTGATTAGATTTATTAGATTACAGATTACTTACGGATTAGACTATTACAATCATAAAGCAATCATGCATTTCCATTTTCTGTGGTTTTTACACGATGGGGTTGACACTCACCCCATCCAGTGACGGAAGCGGGCTCTCGGAGTGAATTCTTTCGCTTTGCCTCCAAACCTTTTCAGAGCAGGTCCACATGGACACTCCCTTTCGATGACACACAGAAAAAAAAAAAAAAGACACAACTGATCGATAACGAAACGTTACGGCTTTATAAAAACCTACACGTTTCACTTGCCGCACTTTGAGTGAAGAGCTTCCCATCTCAGGATCTCCTTCCACGCCTGCTCGTTGTTCTTGTTGTGAATCGAAATGATGTTCATCATGTCTTTTTGGGAGATGTCTTGTTCCTTCCAGCGCCACCTGGTGGACACAGTTCAGGCAAAGTACATCAGTTTAATGATGAGATCTACTGCATTTCCATGATTAAAGCTTCTGCAAACCACCACATGGGCCCTGCATTCTGGACGGATGGATGAACTTCAGCCAATGATTTAATTGCCTTTAAAATGTTTTTTTAACAGAATTCTGCCAGTCATATTTTTTTTTACTTAATATAATATTTATTAATCATATTTCTCTACTGTTCTATTTATGCTCTTCTTGTATTAAATGCTAGCTTCTTTTATATCCATTTATTCTTTCACTGTTTTGTATAATTGTCATTTTATACACACTTTAAACTGTTTTTGTATAAAAGGTGCCATAAAAAAACAAGATACTCTCCAGAGACTCTGCTGCTTTCTTTCAAGATTTATTTTTCTTTGCAAACATCTCTAAACACCATTAATGCGAGGTCAGATATTACAATAAGATAAGATGAGATGAAACCACTGTTATATAAAACTTTTCTTTTTTGGGGGGTCAAGCAGTGCAACAGTGAGGTCCAAAAGTCTGAACATGCTTCTATTCTAAATGTTTTCTAACAATTTTCATTACAACTGATATTATTGACTAAACCTTGAGTGAAACGTCGACTCTTGTAAACATTTACATGAATTTCAGAGCTTCATCGTATTTGGTTTGTCCCCCTTTTTGCTTTAATGCTGTAGGCATGAACTCCACAAATTTGTCAAAAAACTTGATCCATTTTAGCTCAGATCCATCAGAGTGCCGTCTGTATAAAGCAATTAACACGGGCAAGATCATTAATTTGTAGAGTATTAAACAGCAGTATTAAATCTTCAAGATATTCAACATCTTTGTTTGAAATATTTCAAAACCTTAAGTTTATTCCCAACTTTAAATGAAAACAAAAAAGCCAGATTTTCAATATGGTCTTTGACTATTGGACCCCACTGCAGGAACTATTCGGACTAAAGTTGTGAAAGAGGAAACTGTCTGGTACCGTGCACACCATGCGCCTGATCCAAGGGATCATTCAAGCCAATAGTTTAGATTTACCTCATCATGTCTAATCTGCAGAAATTTCAGTCACTGAAATGTCACGCTCGTTCTTATGTTTGTCGTGCGTGTCGGAGACTTTCATTCGATTTCAGACTAACCACTTCAGCTCCTCTGATGCGCAAAAAAACTTACAACCATGACGTCATCTTATAGTGAGTGGTAAAATATGTTCTCAGATGTACAAGTCTTTTGTTAACGTCTTACTAATTTAATGGAAGGTTTGGCTTCTAAAGTGACAAAACACTGACTGGCGTTTCCTGGTTCCCTGAGCCTCCTTCAGCATGTCATCGAAAAGGGGTTAAATCAAGGTCAAATATCATTTAAGGCATCGTAGGTGGTTATGATGATATGGACTTCTTCTATGGCAGACTTATAACGTTTTGCTTGAACTCTTCTCATGCTCCCTCAGCAGCAGGTAGCCTCAGTGTACTACTTGAAGGCTGTAACTGAACACGTGTCCAACGCCACACTGAAAAGAATGATAAAACGTGATTAGGTACTCGCTCACCCTTTCCTCAGCATGGCGTTCCAGAACATCTGCTCGGAGGGATAAACCCAGTTCTGGTCCGATCCTGAGCGAGGGATGTGGGACTCTTCTCGCACCACGGACAGAGGAAAGGGCTGGCTGGGAGAAGGCTGCTGGTTGGGCGGAGGCATCTGAAATCAAGAGCAAAACTCTAAACACTGAGAGTACAGTCTGCGTTCTTCTCTCCTCTGCTTTAGCTCTACTTTACATCTTTTTATAATGTGAGAAAACCTTCACGCCGTGGTAGATAAGAGCTTATCATTCATTCAGTCATCTTCAGTAACTGCCTTATGAATGAATGAATGATTATCGCACCATGTTGGCAGGGTCGATGTCAGATGCTGCAAGTTTGCTTCCTCTAGCTCCTGACACAGGACACTGCACAAACTCGTAGGCTTGGTCCTGATGTGCTGGCACATCTGGTGCACTCTTGGGCTGCTCTGTAGCTGATGCTCGGTGCATGGCGCACTCAGACGGAGGAGCGGCTAAACACAGAGACACGAACACAAAAACACAGCTGATTGAGCAAATATCAAGTTACACAATTTTACTCCACAATGCTGCATGCGTGATTTGTGACAACACATTTATCTATTATAAATGGACAAAAGGACACTGCAGAAGTAAAAACAGTCCTAGTGGCTATATTATTTTGATATCGCAATACTATTGCGATAGTATTGAGCCTCATTAAATAAAATCAGACGAGAAAAAAATTCTAAGACATCTGTGGATTTTTCCAAAGTTTGCTAAAAACAGACAAATGAATCAAATTGACTTTATTATTTATAATCACCTCTTTTGGCGTCCTGGTGCACGGGGCAGCCCGGAGGCGGAGCTCGGCTCTCATCAGACATCACGACAGCCTCCGCTTTGACTGTGCCGAAAGGACTGGACATCGTCTCTGCCAGGAGCTGGACACTGTAAACAATGATGATATTGAGATCACAGAAACTAATATCAAGCAATATCAAAATAAAGCCCAATTTTATTTTCGGTTGTGTATGGATTTCAGAGATATTTTAACAGTGTTAATGCAATGACTTTTTAACTCATCACAGGTTTGCTCATTTGCTTTTATATACTGCAATATGATCACAATTTTATTTTGTGTCCATGTCCACAAAACTACAAAAGCTTGAAAATAACAGTTAACACAACTGCAACAGGGCAACTAAATAAATGTGACATTTGAATGACAAAATCAATGAGACTGAGTTTGCATATCCTGTCATGTGACCATTCAGGAAAATAATAATAATAATAATAATAACAACAACAATAATAGATGCATATTGGCCTGCAATGACAAGGGAAAATTATAATTTTATTTGTTTGTTTTGTTTTTCACCCCCAAAAAAACAACTACAAGTTTTTTTTTTTAATAAAATTATTTCAGTAAATTACCCATGAGTCATTGTAGTTATCAACAATCAGAAATAAGCGTGAACAGACTTTTAATAATTGATAATAAATGCTTTTAAATTAGTGTTACACAAGAGTCCTTGAAGTTAACCACATCATAATGATTTAGAAGCAAAACGACGTACAATGTGACTTTCACATCGATAAAAATACTCAATAAAATAACCTTTACCTGACTGTAACACTGTGCCTTGCGTCCGATTTGTATTATAAAGCGTTTTAACGTTTTAATGCCGATAAAATGATCTCCATACTCATGTCATTGTCGAAACCTGTGCTTTACCCAGCATACAGCGTGAACCGACTTCTTCATTGGGTCCACTGCTGAAGCACACGTGGCTCTGTGGGGTTTTATCGCCACCTGCTGACTGGAAGAAGAACACCTCTATAATTATACCCCACTCAACACCAGAGAGCAGCGCTTCACTGTATTTATCTTTTATTTGACAACATGGCCAGCATTTCTTTTTTTGTGAACTACTCCTGTGCTCAACGTGAAGATCCCTGTTTCTGTATTGACAAGAAACATGTAATGTAAATGTAAAACGTAAATTTAAATAAAAAGCATTTTCAGGGCAGTACATGGTTCAGTGGTTATCACTGTTGCTGCACAGCAAGAAGGTTCTGGATTTGAACCTGTTCATTCAACGAGAATTCATGTAGTAAGACTAAGAAGTAGTAACACAAATGATGTACCAATAAACGGTTTAGTACTATAGTATGCACTTTGCGATTCAGCCCAAGTATTCACAGCTGAACATATAATAATTCTCTCTCCTCAATATTACAGAAATATTAAAAAAAACATATTTTGCTGTGTACTGTGTCCTTTTTCATTTTACCTAAAATTTATCTAAAATAAATACATTATAAATAACAAATCCTGACACACAGGTCTACCCGATCTGTGTTATTTGTGTTCTTCTCCAGCTTGACAAAAACATTAGGTATGAGTCAGATTGTGTTTCATGCTAGCTAAAACACAGAGAACAATTAATGTACACACAGGGTCCCAAAGACTCACTCAACATAATCACATTTGACATACAAAAACACAGAAAAACTCAAACACCCCCACTATCATAAGTTTTTTGCTAGGTCACCAACTGGGTTAAGACACAAACGTCCACTGTGAAGATTAATGGGCTGACAATCTTTCACTACAGCTTCCCACCAAATAAGAAAGCTTCCCACCTGTTCAGGAAGAAAAACAAACTGACTAAAACTCTATCAGTCGTGAAGCGATTTTCCAATATATTTCATTCATTCTTACTGCGTTTGCACTTTCATTCTCTCAATCACTGCTGATTGGCTGTGACTCCATACAGCTGTTTGTTGTATTTGAAGTAGATACAAAGTCATGTCAAGTCAGCTTTATTTCAATTTCACATTTAAACATTAACCAAAGTGCTGCAGAGTAAAATCAAATCAGTCCACGATTAAGACTGAATAAAATAAAATTAAATAAAAACACCACATTGAGAAATCAAATAGATCAAATAAGGCAATAGAGAGACAGCAAAAACATCAGTAACAAGGCAAAAACAAACAAATAGCCAGATGATGGAGACCTTAAAAAGACTCAAATGCCTTGGAAAATAAATATGTTTTCAAATTGGATTTAAAAAATGTCTGTTGTGGGGGATAACTGAATAACCAATGATAAAATATGGTTAAAAGTGCATTCAAATTTCTCACCATAATTTGACTCTACTACAGAAATGGCAGGGGCACTTTCAGCAGTTCAGGAACATTATACTATAATGTACTTTTTTTTTTTTACAATCAGTAATGCCACATAGACTTCATTAAACAAATATACAAAGTCATTTAACTCACTTAAGTCTATTATGTGTAGTTACACATTAAAAGTTATGGTTAGAAATAGCACATAGGCAGCTTTCTGGTTAAAAAATCTAACTTTAATCTATCCCATTTATTAATGTTATTTCAAATCACAATTTATATGATATTCCTTAGTAGACAGTTTTTATACAGGCTGCTTAAAGTGGGTTAGATTACATACATTCATCCAGAGAATCCATAATTAAAATCATTTGTATAAGCATGCATGGCCCCTTATATTATGTATAACATATAAGTCATGGCATCCATTTTGCTCCAGTTATAAGCCATGGACCTGTTACATCCTTTATGTTAAACTGTGCTGATGTTGTGCTGACTTTATTGCATCCGATAAAATAAAGGCAAATTTGGTTTGGCTTCATAGCAGCTAAGCATCATCGGTTTTGCTTGTTCGGATTATTATCCTCAGTCCCTCAGTTAATCTGTGAAGAGTTCATTTGTATCACATATTGAAGCTGTTTGCAAGTGCAGTTGGAGTAGGGGCAGTCAGGATTACCAACTTATCAGGTGCACCAAACTAGCACTTACTCTAATTGGCTATTTTAGATAATAATTTATATCTACAAATAAAGTGTAGGTCACTTTGAAGATTATAATTACTGACTGTACACCATCTCTTGATATGCACAATTTGTCAGCCTTCCTTTACTCCATTAATCAATGAAAAGGAGTTCCACATTTTTCTCATCTTGAATGAGTTGTCACTCAAATACACTTTTTCATAATAAAAATATTGTTTTGAGCTCTCAGATACTGTCATGGAGTTTCCCCTCACAAGCTCCTTGCTATGAGTGCAGTACATCCTCTGCAGCTCTGTTCCCTGCCACTCACAGCATTACAGCATGTGCTGCCTCACCCTGCACACCTTGCTTTCCTGACAAAATGCTTTGGCAAAACGTGGCTATAGCAGGGAAACAGGAGTTTCTCCATGATACATTCATTATGCTGGCTTTTGGATCACTGGATTTCACACATAAGAGCCTGTCTCTATGTGCCCTTGCCCCCTGTGATGGCATGAATGATCCACTCTATGGCTTTTTGCTCCAGTGCTGGCTTTATTATCAATACCTGGTGGAACTGAAGCCAACAGGATGGACATGGGTCAAATTCATGCTGTCTAGACTCACAGGGCCACCAGCAAGGCAATGGGCAGAGAGTCTCTGTCACCAGCTTCAGTCCTGTTAAAAGGACCCTAAACAGACCCTAAACTGTTAAAGTGCGTGTTCCCTTAGGTATTTTTGTGGGGGGGGGCTGAGATCTGTGGGAGTCCTGCAACAAAGAGCTCCCCCAACAGGCCGACAGGATGGCCTGCAATGAAGAGCTCCCCGATAGGTTGTCAGGATGGCCTGCAATGAAGAGCTCCCCCGACAGGTTTACAGGATGGCCTGCAATGAAGAGCCCCCCCTTATAGGTTGACAGGATGGCCTGCAATGAAGAGCTCCCCCATTAGGTTGACAGGATGGCCTGCTATGAAGAGCTCCCCCATTAGGTTGACAGGATGGCCTGCAATGAAGAGCTCCCCCAATAGGTTGACAGGATGGCCTGCTATGAAGAGCTCCCCCAATAGGTTGACAGGATGGCCTGCAATGAAGAGCTTCCTCGACAGGCCGACAGGATGGCCTGCAACAAAGAGCTCCCCTGACAGGTTGACAGGATGGCCTGCAATGAAGAGCTCCCCAAATAGGTTGACAGGGTGGCCTGCAATGAAGAGTTCCCCAACAGGTTGACAAGATGGCCTGCAATGAAGAGCTCCCTCGACAGACTGACAGGGTGGCCTGCAACAAGGAGCTTCTTACAAAGTTTAAAAGGCGACCTGAACTCCAGACCTCCCTCCTGAGGCTGACTCCAGAGCTCACCCTGTCCTTATTCGCCGCCCAGCCTCTAGGCTTCTGCCAGGATGATTTTGTCACCCCACGTCTGGACATCTGCCAGGACGAGGCCCTTCCCACAGTATTGAGGACTATGTTGTCATTCCACCTCCTGGCTTCAAAGATAACTTTGTCACCAAGGCCATGCTCATGTTTGTGCCTGAATCTGAACCCATGCCTGAGCTTATGCCTTAACCAGAACCAATGCCTGAGCCTATGGCTGACCCAGAGCCCATTCCTGATGCTGCATTTCCACCAGAGTTCCTGTTTGAGACTACACCAAAGCCCACGCTTGTGCCTGTGCCCAAGTTCATGTCCATGTCCATGCTCTTATACAGGCTGAAAGTCTGTGTCGCTGGGTCCAATGCCATGAGCCAGCCTCTGGGGCAAGGATCGCCGCAGTAGAACCTTGTTAGGCACTCCTGGAGTAGTGTCTTTTAGGGGAGGGTTCTGTCATGGATTTTCCCCTTGCAAACTCTCTGGTTTTTGTTTCTTGTTTAGTTTTCTGGTTTTGATATTTTGGCTTTTGCTAGCATTGCTGTTAGCCTAGTGCTTTATCATCACCTGTTTGCTGGACAAAGTTTTTGCTTTCCACTTTTTGGAACTGATTTCCCTGTACATCATCGATTGTAAATATACCTGTAAATAAAGCCTCTTTCTGCCTGCACATGCATCCTGCCTCACCCTTCACACCCTGCTTTCCTGACAGATATTAATTGACACTCTCTGGAAGCCCTGCCCTCTTCTTCTTGTCTCACTTTAGTAATGCTGTAGCCGGTCTTCATGGTGCTTGAACAATGCACTGACACAGCATCCATGCATTTTTTTCAAGGTAAATGGTCATTTTTATGTTTGTTTACATGAAATAAAATCTATTAATGTACTTGACTTGGCTAAAATTAGAAAAGGGTTTAGTTAGCATTATCTAATTATATTTAGTACTAGCAAGGCCACCACTAAGTTTGGCCCAAATATGGTGAAAAGAGAAAAGTTTTGACCAAACAATAAACAGGGCTACAAATGAAATATCAATTCTAACACTTCCAAATAATGTTAATGGCAAAATTAATTGTAAAGTTATTTGATTTGCTCTCCTGAGCTTCTATTTGGGACACAGACAAGCAATTTGTAAAAGAACTATATCGAAAATGTTGATATCAATCTTTTCATTGATGGGTAGAGGAAAGGAGGACTAACAGTTTGTTCATGTCAACACTTCGGCTACAGTCAGTAATTGTACACCTACAGCGTGCTCGCTATAAGCGCTTTATGTAGGCCCATGTATAAAGACCCTATATTGTCTTGCATGCTCCTTCATGGTCCTGGAGGCTTAATATTTAATATCACAGTATTTGTCTATAAGGATGTGACACCAATAAAACTTGACTAGGCTTAACTTTCTCAGTGTCAGTCAATTTTTGGCTTCTCTACTTCTGTCATTAGTTTTTGGGATCTGCTGAAGCGTAAAACTTTGAGGCAGCCCCGAAGGATCTTGCGCATCCACATGACGTTCATGACATCGAGGCAGAGGCTGCAGAGGATCCAGGCACTGCGGGCCCCCAGTGTGAGTCTGTAGAAGGCCTCAGTGCCATACACACTGTACATTTGGCTGTAGTAGACTGGAATGACTGCGATCCTCACCAGGAAAAAGGAGGAGGCCATGGCTACTCCATTAACAAGGCTGGGTTTGGAAAGCTTGTGGTAGCCCAGAACCTGAATAAACCACCTGAAATCACATGATGTGGTCATTATTTAGTCAAACATATCCTTGGAGTTAGTAATTTTAGTAAATAGTCAGAGATGACCTTTGAGTAGACGTGTGCTGATATTACATTTTTTTAATGATAACTATCTGAAGTTTTTCCTGTTTTATGATATTGTCACAGTTCAGTGTGTTTTATGATATTGTCACAAATTCATGTTCATGTTCTGTTTGGTGTGTCTGTCAAACTTTTCCAAAAATATCTAGAAAAAAATGTTGGCACCAGAACTGTGCTTTTTTCCATTGGTCACTATATTGGTCAGTACCAAATGTTCCAGCTTTTCTTTCCAGTATTGTTTTCAAGTTCTTACCAGGAGGAACTAATTCTACTCAGGGACAGAATGTTTTCTTGATACTTTGTTATGGGGAACACATCTTGCAGTGTTCAACATCTTTATAAACTGACATATACACCAAATAAACAGACCAGAATATGAAGCATATAATAGTGGGGTCCCTTGATGTTGTCCATTGCCAAATTTTATGGTGAGTTTCGTACAGATTAAACAATTGGTGGAGTTTGTTATGCAATCCCAAATTACGACTAGCTACATTTATTTCCTACATTGCATACAGGGTGCAACCTCACAGTATAAGTAGATTGATAAAGTTTTTACAATGTTATTTAAATTTTGTTTCTAAACGTCTATCATCGATTAATGATCACTCTAATCACTATGTCCATTCCCGTCATCTGTCAAACTGGTAGAAAATGAGCTAGAGTTCTTGTTTTTGAATGTATACTGG
Source organism: Parauchenoglanis punctatus (assembly GCA_030068025.1). Taxonomy (NCBI): domain Eukaryota; kingdom Metazoa; phylum Chordata; class Actinopteri; order Siluriformes; family Auchenoglanididae; genus Parauchenoglanis; species Parauchenoglanis punctatus. Next base: position 6,064,223 of record JAQQZU010000003.1, on the reverse strand, counting down.
AAAAAAATATATATTCCAAAAAGGTCATATTTTACATTTAAGGGCAAGTTTGCATCCCCCATTGTTACTGAATAGAATAAAGTAAAATAATCTTTAATTGTGCAATTGTACCAAAATCATGGTACAGAAAAATGACAAAATGTAAAAAATGATCCATGGGTGTATCCTGCAACAAGACAATAATCCATAAACACACACAGAATCAACAGTATCATAGTTTGAAAAGAGATTTTGCCATGCCCCTCCCAGTCTCCAGGTCTTTAGTAACCGCTTTATCCTGTTCAGGGTGACGTGGATCTGGAGTGTTTCCTGGGAACACTGGTTGTGAGGCAAGAATACACCCAGGGTTGGACACATGCACACTCACACACACACACACACACACACACACACACACATGTATACAATTTAGTGTTACCAGTCCACCTACTGGGATGTTTTTTTTGGAAGATGGGAGGAAGACACGGGGAAAACATACGAAATTCCACAGCTATAGTAATCTGAGCTCAGGTTTGAACTCTCAACTGAATAATTTTGGGAGTCTGAGTGCTGATCAGAAATGTGTGTGTTTGTGTGTGTGTTAGATTTTATATAACTCGTTAAACTCACCTCTGGTTCACGAAGGGAGTGGAAAATTCAGCAAGCAGACGGAAATTGGCAAAATAGGGCAATATTCCCTGATTCTAAAAAAACAAAGAAAGAAACAAAAAAGGACATGAAATAGTGGTCATACTCTAGCATCCAAATCAAATGTTCTCCGTGATGTGAAATTGCTGTGCATTTTATATATCTAACCCTAGATATATAAAATTCTCATTTAATGCTCATAGATTACAAACCATTTGTAGAAATGAAAACTTTAGATATGCTTCAGGAAATTCCAAAATCATTTAGAAAATTGTTTAGCATTCAATTTGTACTTAGGGGACAAAATGGTGCTAAAATCTTGATATTAATACTTCGTGGAGAAATCAGCCTACAATACATATTCATAGATAACTTCAATATATTAGTATATTATTAGTATATTATAGTATAGTATATTATTACATTTTACTATTTTTCCCTTTCTCCTTATTATTTTAAATTGTTAAATTAAAATTTTAATTTCAAATTTTAATTTGCATATTTGTCTGTAGTTTATATTGTTTAGCCATTTCCTATTTCATTTATCTGACAAAATAATAAAATAATTAGTGTTTAACATATGATGGGTGATTTTAAACAGTAGTGTGTAATTTCAGTAAATTAAAGGCAAATGATAAAATCTTTATGTTACCAGCCAGTGTACATATTGAACATATTTTCTTTCACAGTAATTAAGGAAAATACAGGAGTGGAACATTAAAACTAAACAACTCCTGCACAGAGTCAGTCTTGAGGGAATTCCAGCCACGTAAGAGTTAATTTACGCACACCGGAGCCAGAAAATAAATCCTTGGTTACCTCACTCAGGTAGCATGGGAGCAGGAATAATATTAAATATAATATATATGGATGGATGGATGGATGGATGGCTGGATGGATGGATGGATGGATGGATGGATGGATGGTGCATCTGTGTAGATGGCTTTACTTGTGTAGTCTATTTTAGTTTTAGTCCTCTTAGAGTTGTCATAATTGTATTACTGAGTCATTATTGTCTCTTTCATTTTTACAATATTTCTGATCAATCTGACATGCACAATCTTACCAAGAAAACATTATATATGTCAGTGTTTAATACTGAAACCTTGTGATTCACTTTGTAAGATGCTTTTTGTCTGGTCACTTCCACTATGATGTTCATGTTCATTTTTGTAAGTAGCATTCATTCCATAAAAACACATACATATTATAATTATGGCATATTACAATTAGACTAATATAAAATAAAATATGAAGGACAATAATTCCCAACAATTAGAAAGAAAAAAATGACATTTTGTAACCAGTATCTGCAATCTGACAAATCTTCAAACTCACCAGTACATAATAATACGCATAAAGAGCAGCAAGGTGGTGCATAACAAAATACTTCTCTCCTATGAAACCCCAGAAGTAGATCATAAGCAGCAGATCTGAAGAGGAAACAAAGCACAGTGCCAAAGTTCCATTTTAACCAAACAGTATATCACATGTTCACTTCTGATAGTCATGCAAACGACCTCTGCATGTTTGTCTGTCTCTCAAATAAGTCTCAAATTTTCCCAAGCAGATACAGCAGCAGTACACTCTACAGTAAAACAATCATTAATGATCTGATTAAGAAAACCAGTCAATCATGAACCAGTCAAAGATGACACAAGTCCATCATTAAGAAATGACTTTGATTGATACTTACCTAACATAGATTGTTCTACAAATTAGCTACTTCTCAATGGATTGAATAATATGAATAATAAATGAAAATTTTGGGGGGGGGGAATTATTCCAATCAAAATGATAAAGGAACAATAAGAAGGTGAAGCGATGCTACTAACTAACTTATTAAAGAATCTACATGTACACACAAGCAAAAAGACATAAAATAAGAGTCTAAAAAATAGTTCAACATCAGCATTGACACAACTAGGAAACCTGCAGCTCAGAAATGCAGCTTTACACATGGAATACATTACAAACATGCCAGGAAACCAAGCAGTCATAAATATTCAGAATTACAAGGAATAGCAAGCAAACAGGTGAAACATAACACAAGAGAAAATGAGAACAAGAAGCACTGACCACAAAAGGAAGGTATGTAAGCAATGTTAGGAATATAGAGGAGTATGGTGAGTGAACAGAGACGGAATCAGGGTGGATGTGACACACTGGCATACTGAGCATACAGCTCATACTAAACCTCACCCAAAAGAAGTTTATATAGAGCTCAGTATGTCACCAAATGTGTATTTCTAGTATGCTAAATGTTACATACTACACTGTGGTATTTTTATGTAAATGTTTCAGTTAACCCAAAAATGGACCTTCTAACCATACTTAGCAAGAAGGCTTCCTTAAGGGTTCTTTGGATAGATAAGGGTTCTAGCTTCCCAAGGGAACTCTCTTGGGTGTAGGGTTCCATTAAGGGCTTCCTCAAACCCCTTTTCCACCAACAGGGAACAGGTTCTTGAACCGGCTCCGTTCGGGATTCTTTGAACATTGGTGCCAGCTAGCGAATCAGTCCGCGTTTCCACCAGTTTTGAGTGGAACAGCAGTAATCAAGGATGCATCATCAATAGTTTTCAACAACATCTACAACATCAAGTCCTGATTGGTGGAATCCTGTTTCAATGTGATCAAACAACTACGTGACATGTTCATAATGATGAGCAATAATACAGCACCGTTACTGTAAAAAAATAATTTGACATTCATAGACAGCTGTGATGTGCCATACATGGGCTACGTTAACAAGTCACAAATAATCATCTGGAACTGTTATATCATACTCCAAGGATTCAAACCCGAAATCCAGCCCATAGCTACACCTCTGATACAGTGTTTAGAGTTCATGTATATCATTTTGAACATACAGTATACCTAACTCATAATGCAGAGCTCAAAAAGAAATGCATCCATAATATCAATCCAAACGCTATTTTAATATAGTCCCTGTTACTGACCTGTGGTATGAATTTAAGGGTTAAATAGTTGTAAAGGTCCCTACCTGAGATGAGGTAGCCTGTGGTTATGCCTACATTCAGTTTCACCAGTGTTGGATCTCCCCTTTAAGAAAACACAAGAACATCAATGTACAATTATGAACCAATTTACAATTTTAAACATAATATCAAAATAAATCTCTCACCAAACTGGGTCTTTCTTGATCGCTTCATCAAAAAGTAATATGTAGAGACAAAAAAGTCCCACGACCAAAGCATGGACTGTGGAGACGGCCCTGTTTGGGATATACATAGCTTGAATTTTATAATATAACCTGAATCAGGGACAAGTAAACATAAACAGACACCACTCTACACAAATACACAGGGTTTGACATTCTCACAGGAAATATACGGAAAAGAAAATTGACCTAGAGCTCCACTCTGTCCTCTGCATGTGTGTGAGTGTCAGGAATGCTGGAATGAGCCGCTCGGATAGCCATGGGCATGCGACGTGAAAGATCCACTGAGAGACGAGGAAAGTGCTGAGAGTAACCAACACCACAAGGATGCTCAGAGGCTCCATAGCCACCTCGTCCTGCAGAGAGAGGAAGTGTGAGCGAGGGACAGACACAGCACAGGATAAGAGGAAAGAGACAATCCATACACACCGCTGTTCTCACTCCAGCATGCAGTAAATTCCTCACTTGGCTACATCATGCCTTTTGCTGTAAAAAAAAGGACTATTTCCTGGTTTCAGATTTGCAGCTGGGTGAAAAGCATCACTTGTCCCACATGCTGCCGCAGTACCGCTCTGCTGCCAAATGCCCGGCATGGAGCTCCGTTTGCATATGTGCTGATACAGCGCTATTGGACAACCAATTCTCATATTGCTGTATCCTTCTTTTACAGTGAAATGACCAGTGGCTTTGGGAGTTGCATGTGGAAAGGAGTGGAGTACAAGCATCTGGCATAACATTCAGTGTCAGGAGAAAAGGTATTAGACAGGTTTATTTTTGTCCCTGAATGCGGTCTTTACGGTTCAATCATGCACATTAAATATGTTTCAGTATGTTTGCTCTATCCTTTAGGACACTTTTTTCCTTAAAAGTATAATTTATAATAAGAGTGCGGCTGACTGACTGGGAGTCCTGTTTTTGATAAATTTCATAATCCTATGATCATTTCTTTATAAGAAAAAAATCCCTGATTCAATCCTGAGCTCAGGATACTCTCTGTGCTGAGCTCCTTCTTATACCCATGTGGGTTTCCTCCAGGTTCCCTGGTTTCCTCACACCTTCCAAAAAACATGCCAGTATGTGGACCTGTTTCCCTAAGTGTGAATGAGTATGTGAATTTGTGTGTGCATGGTGCCATTCAATGGAATGGTGTGCCATCCAGTATGTATTTCCACCTCACACCCATATTCCCAGGACAGGCTGTCGATCTACAGAGACCCTGACTGCGATAAAGCAGTTATTGAAAATGAGTGAATGTAATTGATCATATCCTTGCTTCAAACACCATAGTTAAGCTACGTCTAATATAAAATATGTGATTTTGTTAAAGACAGCGAAACAGATTATTTGTGTTAATAAATCTAAGTTCAGAGTTGAACTTTATCATAATAGGCTTGGATTAATGCCAAATTGTAATAAAGGGCAAAAGTAATTATGGCTTTCCAGCAGGTATATGTATCATCAATCAAGATCAGTTAAATATTTATGAAAAAGAATCAATTGCATATTAGCAACTAATTAAAGATACAATTTTCCAACACCAATCATGTTTGGATAAGAGAAATTTTATTTTTCACCAAATCATTCCTTTAAGCATGTGATACACTGAGTATGTATTAGGTCCATTACTATTACTACTACTACTACTACTACTACTACTACTACTAATAATAATAATAATAATATTTGCTGTTTCATTGCTCAGGACTAGATCTGCTCCTAACTGACCAACAGGACTGTTATCCTCTTTGGCTACAACTCTACCACCTCCAGTGTCACTCATAGTGTTCCCTAAGGCTCAGTGCTGCCAATCATTATCCACATACGCTGACTTAATCTGCCATGCCTACATCACACAGATCTACCTCAACACTAATTCCTTCCAAAAATCTGCAATACATCAAAATCTGTTAGCTTTCTCAAGATCACGTGGTCCTATACCACTGCACCTTGATGACTCAGCTGTCTCTTTCCCCCTAGTTTGTAATCTATCATTCTGGACCCCATTCTGTCATTTGAACCCCACAAGGTCCACTATAAAATCCTTTTTATACCAGTTTTAGATTTTGTTATCTAATTTTTCCCGATTCTTTCCCCACCCACATCATTGTTTATTTTATTTTTTATGTAAGCTTATCTGTCTCTCAGTGTTTATCTCTGTTTCCCCATATTTCAAGGTAATTGTCTTTGGGTTAGGGTGACATGGTGCAGCTGGCAGAACTGGGTTATTGTTTGTCCGCAGTTTTGCATGTTATCCTCATGTCTGCATTGGGTGTTCTCCAGGTTCTCCAGTCTTATCCCACCTAGCAAAAACATGCTGTTAGATGGATTGGAACTATTGGCCTTAGTAGTCAATGAGTGTGTGAACGGCACCCTGTAATTGACTGGCATTCTATCCAGGATGTGTTCCTGTCTTACACCCAGTGGTCCTGGTATAGGTTCCAGTTTGATGACTATGACAAAGATGAAGCATTTACTGGAGGTGTGAATGTCTTTGGGTTATTGAAAATAACTTATTATTATTATTATTATTATTATTATTAGCAGTAGTAGTAGTAGTAGTAGTAGTAGTAATAGTAGTAGTGTACTATATCCATTAGACATTGGAAATAACATTAAAATCCACAAAGAAAATACAGTGTGTCTTGCCTGCCCTCTGTCAATCCCTCCATAATGAGAAATAATGATGGAATGGGCAGTGATACAAGACCCAGAGTGACCTTGTCAGATTTGAACTGCCCTCCAGCAGTGTGGAGTTACTGCTGACACGTGAAACACTATAGGAGGAAAAAAAGCGCAAAGCACTGAACTGTCTACAGAATCATCCACTGCATTTAGGCTACATAAACATCACCAGTGGAGTAACATGAGCCATTACAATGTTTAACTGTACAACCTAATATCAAGATTGTCAGTACATCGCTGTATCTACTTATGTCTTCACATTTTTAAAGAGGATGGCATTAGATAGTTTAACAGTGTAGTCACAGTAACAGAGGTCAGTTACTTGGTTAGGGAAACTACTGGGATTGTTTTTTAAAGGCATGTGCTTTTCAAAATAATATAGTATCACTTGGTAAATTTATTCTATAAAAATGTAGAACACCTAGAAATAAAGTTTTAGGCATTATTTATGCTAAAGTGGCATAATAATAATAATAATAATAATAATAATAATAAAGAAAATAAAGATGGAAAAGCACAATTTATAATGTTCCAACTCACTGATCAGAACACACCGACAGCGAGAAGAAAGAACAAAGAGGAAGGAGACTGAAAGGGCAATTTGCACATCAGCATTAATCCTTTAATTTTAATCTAACTCAACCACAACTGAAACAGGATGTACTGTAATAAAACTGAAGAATGCACATAGAGCAAAGCAAAAAGTGTCTAAGGACACCATGTAGCTTGGAAGATTAGAAGAATTAACTTCTCCAGGGAGGTGGAGATGTCCACACACACACACACACACACACACACACACACACACTCATTATTTCTCATATTGTAAATATTTCTAAATGGTGTAAATATTCCAAAGGTTTTTTCTGAGTATATTTGCATATGAAAAGAAAAGCCGTAGTCAGTATCTGTGTTAGCTGAAGTTCAAGTTCAAGTTCAAGTTCAAGTGGCTTTTATTGTCATTTCAACATATACATGTGGTACAGTGTACAGTGAAACG
>JAQQZU010000003.1:6031406-6046660 GCA_030068025.1 Parauchenoglanis punctatus | reverse complement strand
GGATTTTTACAACATTATTGTTGAAATACACAGTCCTGAAAAAGGGACGTTTCTTTTTTTGCTGAGTTTATATATATTCTGAGAATTACAGGCTTTAATATATGCTTTTTATATATATATATAATATGCTCATAATTGATTTAATATATACCAAGTATTTTTAATATTATGGTAAGATGGAATATTTTGTTAAACCCTTCCCCCCCCCCCCCCCCCCAAATATGACTAGTTTACAATAGGAAAGGAGTTCTACTTTTATCAGTTCCTCTGTCCTGTGATGTAAATGCCATTGACTGCATTTATACTGTTCTTACATTTGGGGAAATAATCACAATGTCACGGAAGCATCACATGAGACATTTTGACAGCCAGTATCTGATAAATAGCTATCCAAAAACATGATCAAAGTGAGACATCCACCATGTGCCGGAATCACACTTGGCCAGCAAGAATCAAACTATTTCTTCCACTGCTTTTGTTAAAGGTCCACTATGTAGGATTTTGAGGGTATCTATTAGCAGAAATGTAGAATATATTCCAAAATATATGGAATTCATAGGCATGTTTTCATTAGTGTATAATACCTGTAACTATAAATCATTGTGTTTTTGTAAGCTTAGAATGAGCCCTTTATATCTACACGGGGAGCAGGTCCACCTCTACAGGGATGCCATGTTGCGTCGCTACAGTAACCCTGAATGGACAAATCTGTACACAGCACCTTCCACATTTCATTTACGTTTACATTTACGGCATTTGGCAGACGCCCTTATCCAGAGCGACTTACATATGTGTTTCGCTTTTTTACAAGTGGCAGTGAGCCTAGAAGGAAGCACTAGAAGGACAGCGAAGAAGAAGGAAGGAAGAGGAGAAAGAAGAAAGATGAGGAATCATAAATATAGTTTCCATTTCGGTGAAATATATATTTAGGTATCAAAGTAGGTTACAAAACCTGATTTTTCCTCATTTTTGGCCGTTTGCCAGAACTTGGCCACTCGGACATCTGGCTGGTTTTAAATCCCCATCTGTTCCAAGTCGGAAAAGTCTGTAAAACACTGGGGTTTTTTGTTTGTTTGTTTTGTTTTTTTAAACAGTTGCATGATAGGCTGTATGCATTCCTTCTTCATTGCTGAGCAAAAGTCCCTGAAAGAGCACCATCTGAGAACAGCCGGCTGTGGTTTCAGTAAATGAGAGGGAATTTGCTTTGTACTTTGTGAGGAATATTTTCCACTTGTGGCTCAGAGGGAATTCCTCTCAGTGCACAGCTGCTAAGGGACTGGAAACATCCCTTCCCCTCTCTTCCTCTCCCAATCACTCTCAGTCCCTCTCCTTCTCTGTGTATCTCATTTTTGCTTAGTCTCTAGATGTTTGACTGATTTTAATTGAAGTATAAAACATTAACACTGCTTTGTAGTGTTTTTTTAACATCATCTGGAACACTGGCTCCAAGTCTGTGGTATTAAGTTGTGCTTTAAGAGTCTGACAGAAGTTCACAGACATGTCTGAGTTCATATCGGAAAAATGTGAACCACATGTGATTACCATGAAGAAGGACTTTTCCATGGACTGAGAAAAGAAGGAGAAACTTTATTTTACTCAAAACTCATAATGTAACTTATAAAATGTATAACTTATAAGGGAAGGCGTTTAAGTCCATCAATAAATAATATGAAATGTATTACTGTAGAACTTCTGAATACTCCATTCAAGAGTATTAATCTCTAGATTGGAAGAAATCAATATTTCAGAGACTTTAGAAGGAAACATTATGTTTAAACGTTAACAGTGTAGTTGTATTGGTCAGAGCACAGTCACTGCAAAAACATTTAACCTCCATACACAACAGTTTTACTGTATTGCTCCAGCGATAAAATGTTAGATTGAAGTCACCCTAAGGCCTGTGCTGTTGTAGTGTAACGACTGAAATTTGCCGTGGATTTGAACTATTTACCTATAAAAATTCAGCAACTGCCTTTAGCCTTCCAGATGTATTTATTTATTTATTTATTTATTTATTTATTTGTCACAATGTAGGGATTTAAGGAAACCGCAGCCCCGGCACCTGCCACTAGGGGGCAGCCCCCAACATCCTGCTTCCATGATTATATATAGTATGGAAATTTTTCCGTGGTAAAATTACATTTGCTACATATACAGGACTTTTTTTCATCATCATCATTGAATGATTTGAGCCAAGCACAGTATTCTTACACTATTAAGAACCACTTAAAATAACTGTGACATGATTATAACAGAAGAGTGACGTAACTGTCTAATGCATTTCTGTACTGATTTATCTATAGAAGCTGATGGATGCTTCCAGGACATTATTAGACTTTATACAGATACCTGATAGGAGAATAAAGAGAGCAGAAAAAAAGTGTGGTCTGTATTGTCTAAGAACACACACAGTTTTAGAAATGCATTCTAAGAGCTAGAGTTTCTCACATGTCTGTTATGCTCTAATTTAAAATGCCACAAAACGTGGCTGGACATGCAGTGTGAAATGTCAGACAGGCAGCAGAGTAAGCTGTATTCATTTACCATGAACACATTTAATGCATTCTTAAAAAGTCTTATTATTTAAGACAGCAAAGTGCATCTGCAGATTTCATTAATTTGATAAAAGGCTACTGAACACTGCTTTGACATTTCCATGAGAATCCATATTCATTCTTGGGCAGGAATCTTTTATTAATTCATGAAGCCACCGTGACAAACAATTTTACGCTTTACTCCACAATGCTGTTGATTTGTGGTATCTGATTGGTGAAAAGGTTTTCAATCCCGAGTTCAATCCCATTCCAGAATGCTTTCTTGTAGCACCACTACTTTTGGGTGTTTGTTCCCTCTTTTAGTTGCAATAAATATTTTTTATAAAAATCTAAAATTAATATGATTCATACTTGACTACGGACATCAGAAACAAAATCTACCATGGTAAAATCTGATGAGACTCTTGGTCCCTGACCTACTGAACTATCATGAGGATGTTTTTAATAAAAAGGCCAAAGAATTATCTAAGTCGCTCTGGATAAAGGCATCTGTCAAATACCGTAAATGTGAATGCAAAATCAAAAATAAATAGTTTAGTCCGAGAGCAAGATGACCAAGATTTGATGGCTCATGGCACCTCCTCGTTATAATCGGTTTGAACTCTGCACTCTTGGAAAGTTTACAACCCTTAAGCATTCTTCAGTTGTCCATTTGGAGGACTCCTTACACACAACAGAATATTTTTCTATTAATTTCAAGTAGAGCATTTTTTTTTAAGACTAAGAACCCAAAATTACCCAATAAACCTTTAAAGAACTCTAGTATAGTGATAAGCCTATGGTGAAAAAAGTTTTATTACCTTACCTTTCATTAAGTATTGATAGATAGATAGATAGATAGATCAAAAAATATTTTTTTTCAATCAAGATGTGGCATAAGCCTAGTAATAAAGTGCCTATGCGAATGTAAATTTGGTACAAGCATGCAAATTTGGACTGAAATCCTGTTTCTCTCTCAGAAAAAGAAAAGCCCAGTCACTGAGGTGGTGCCCTTAAGCTTACACTTTTTTGGACTTTTAATATGCATCCTTTACCTAGAAAGGTGAATACAGTGTACCTGTAAAGCTTTACTCTGAAAGGTATTTAATGTCTGATTATGTTTTAAAAATATACTATATCCATGTTTTCAGGTAAAATACACATATTAAAGGTGCAAAGGATAAGCCTACCACTCAAGCAACAAGCACAAGTACAGTTTTGTGCCGTTTTACTGAGAGTGTAGCAGTACGCCTCAGTGTCATAACACACAAACCTCTCCTGTTATGAAATATTGTCTGGTAAGTGGTGGAATGGCGCCACATGCTGTTGCCTTGTGTTGTAGCACTACCTCTGATTTTTTAGTGATTTCTAAATATGCTACTTTTTTATTAGACTATATAAACTTACACCATAATTGCATTACAAAAGTACACTAATGTAATAATTTACACTAGGTGGAAGGAAGAACACCAAGAACAGGAGCTATTATCATAATAATCCTAGTTGAAAGATGGGTAAAACTTTACCGTACAGAAGCTAAGCATATAAACGGAAATTAGGCATATATTAATGCATGAACTAATGCTTACTTGCTGATTAATTAATACATGAGATAAACATGAAATAATGAAATGCATACATTAACACATAACAGAGTCATGTGTACACAGCCATTAATAAATGTAATTGTTAAGCATTGATAAACCCGTTAATGGTTTTGTGAGTTAATATCATTAATTACAGTATTAATTAAAATTGCAATAATACATGTTTATCATGTAACTTGTCTACAGTCAACATGAAATGATGATGTGTCCATCCAAGTAAAATAATAATAATAATAATAATAATAATAATAATAATAATAATAACAATGATAATAACAATAATAATAATAATAATTTTTATTTTACATAGCCATTAAGAACACTTTGTTATCTGAAAAGAGGCTACTGCATCATCCTTAAGAGAAAAAAGTGATATTTGAACATTTAAACATTTTGAATTTACCTTACAACCTAGAATTGGGGCAAAACAAGTAATTAATGCTTAACAATTACATTTATTAATGGCTGTGTACACATGACTCTGTAGTGTGTTAATGTATATGCTTCATTATTTCATGTTGCACTAAGTATTAGCTCATGTATTAATTAATCATCAAGTAAGCATTAGTTCACACATTAATATATGCTTAGATGTGCACCCGTATTGAAAAGTGTTCCTGAAAGATGGAGGATTTAAACAAAACCTTGAAAGGGGGACATATATTTACCTAATGTGCCCAAGCTCTATGAACTCACTGTGGGGTGTTTTTTTTTTTTTTTTTTTTTTGGCAGGATGCAGATCCTCTGGCTTCACTTATGACTAGAAGAACATTAGTGAGAAGTCCAGACATTGAGGAAAGAATTCTCAGTCTCCCATGAAGTGGTCTTCAGTAATGCATAAAGCATAACACACATATTTCAAGTCAAGTCAAGGCAAGTAGGTCTTTATCATCATTACAGCCATACACAGTATGCAGTACACAGTGACTTGAAATAACATTTTTCCTGGACCTAAGGTGCAAGATATATGTATGAAAAACACAGTGCTTACAGGACATAAATAATGTGCAAAAGTAGAGAATTTAGGTATTTAGAGAAAGCTTCAATATATATATTGAATAAAAATATAATATATATATATATATACAGTATATATATATATATATATATATATATATATATATATAGATAGATAGATAGATAGATAGATAGATATATTCACTATATCTTTAAATGATATACAGTATACTGAACACAGAAATGTATTGTATGGATGCTTTTTCTGGTCATACACATGACAATTCGCACTGTTCCATAATAAACTGTACAGCTAAGCTATGTATCAAGTTTGGTGAGATATTATGCACTGGAGCTACGTATGAGGCTAAGGTTGCTAACAAATAAGGCAAGCTTATGCTCTCAAGATTAGTATTGTACATGTTGTGCATGTTAGTATAGTACAAGTATTGTTAGGGCACTCCTCAATCTTTTTTCATTTTTCCTCAAGCAACTGATTAATTAAGCTGTCCATTCTGGCATGTCATCTTTGTTTAGAAGTGTAATTTTTGACAACACTGTTTAATTAGACTATCATAAGGTTTGAACAAAAGGTGTCTCCAGTGCTCTTCTGCCACTTTAGCACAGTTACTAATAAGTAATGACAGTAATTGCTCATTAGTGCACTTTGTCACTTAATTTGCTCATAATGGATGATGAATTATTAGGAAACTAAGTGGCTATGTAAAGCTATGGAATTATTTTGGCATGATTCAGGTTCACTTGTCTCCGTAGACGTAGGATTCACTGCCTATACTGCAAAGGTCTTCCAACAGATCACATTTATCATATAATAAAAACATTTGGGATGGGAGTGTTCTTTTCTAGAATGAAAATGTCCCTGTCCATGAGAGCTCACTGAAAGGTTTGATGTAAATTATACACGATGGCGTTCACATGCAGTCGCCACACCTATGGGAGATTTTGGACTGACTTGTTAGATAGTGTTCACTAGCACCTTTATGAAAACACCAATGAATATCATTTGGATAATCGTGTTGTCCATGTAGAAACAATGCCAAGGTGCCTTGAAGTTGGTGTGGCATCTCCTAGTGGCCCAACACTTTACATAAACATGTAGATTGTGGAATATACTTAACCCAGTAGTGACACTAATGCTGGCCTTACAAAAACCAACTTTTCAAGCCATTTCACTATCACAGACAAATTACTAATGTCTGAATAGTTGGGACACGCTCCTGTCATCTCGATTGTTTGGTACAAGGTAGTCAGGGTCACTATCTTAAATTAGTCTTTTTCACGTATTGACATTCTGGTAAAATTAATTGCATTTAACATTATCGTTAGTCTTGGCTCACACATATAGTGAACCCCAGTTTTTGCAAAATCACAGATAACTACTTGAAAGTTCATTTGGTTTAAGGCCAGCATAACTCTGTGACTAATAACATGTTGTCTTTAGATGTAACTTTTAAAAGTCTTTTCAGAGCCTTTCCTGAATCTTCTAGTGTATGGTTAGCATTAGGTGTAGAAGAAAAAATCCAAACTTGACCATTGCAACTTTTTTGGTTTTGGCAACAAAAGGCTTTGGCAGATATCAAACCAAGCTGGATTTTTCAGCACACACACAACCTTCTCAGTGTCACTGCTGTGCTGAAAATGGACTACTACTCAAATCATATCCAGCCATGGACTAATGGTTCCTTTTCAATAATGGATCAGTTACAGGAGACATTACCAATAAAAAGCATGCTTTCCTACATAACCACTTCTTTAACCACTTCTGCAGATGCATCTACACTTGATTCATCCAATGCAACTTCCATCTCATAAATGGATTTAAAACGCTACTGAAGGGATAGCATTAACACAACAGGGGAAGAAAAGCTGGCAGCTTTACAAAAGCCATGATTGTGGCAATTTTCTTAATGTCATTTGTGTAATTTGTGGAACAATAATCTCTTGTCTGCTGTGTTCAAATCAAGCCCTGTGCATTTTTTCAGTAATATTTACACATCCACAGTTCTCATTTTGATTGTGTCACAAGAGTTGCTGATGTCATCTTACGTTTGCTGCACCTTGTCTTTGTGTCTTTTTTATATCACCTGAGTAATGTTTGTATAAATGCTGGTGGTTTGCACTTTGAACAAGCTGAGACAGAAAGAATGAAAGAGTTAAAGACAGAGAAGGGTCACATGGTGAGTGGGTGGAGCCAAGATGAGAAATGAAACAGATACAGCCACAACCTAAGAGCAATGGAGCTAGTAGGGGTATTTACAAAATATGGGAAAACAAGATGATCGTTTCAAGTAAGAAATGGAGGAATAAAAGTGAGCAAAATCTTTTTTGTGAATAATATGTGTCTAAATGGCTAAAACATTCTTTATGCATTATTCATGTCTTTAGTGTGACAAATTCATTAGGGATATTTGGTTATCCTGTTTCACCTCCCATGTTAAAATCCTTGGCTTTGTTGGACAAATGTAATGATATTGTTTATTCTTCAGCAATAATTTATCAGAACTCGAAGTGTTAATGTAATTGTAGCATTGGGGGCCAGTTTGACCCGCCTCCACTCTGTCAACAGCAGACGCTCGACCAATCCCCTGCTGCCACAGTCATCTTTCAGCTGTGTTGTTATGATGTGTGACATCATGCTGTGTTATGGTCTACCACTACACAGGATAGCAGATATGAATCAAAGCCCACCTGTAGAAGTGCCCCAGAGAGGGCTGGCAAATTGTGAAATGACAAGTAATAAACACCAAGCTGATCCATCTGAAAAGTAAGGCTATGTGCAAATCTTTTACCATTAAATTACCATGTTTTATATCTCATTTGAAATATAAAGGCATTACCACTAACCGCTGAAGACCTGAGCTATGATGTTTTGGGCACTGAAGTTTTATAACCACGGTTGCTTATTTTTTCCTTTTTTTCTTTTTTTGTTTAGGATGTGGGTCTGTTTTTTATTTGTTGAACGTGTTTTTCTTTGTTGAACATGCAGCATGAGCTAATGTGTCATTTTTATTCAAAATAGCTTTTAACACATATTCAAGTCAGTCTTTAGGCTTATTTATACCAGTACAAGTGTACTATTAATTTTCACTTGACCAATATTATTAGGAGACCCTGTACACCTGCTCATTCATGTCACAATGCATAAAATCATGAAGATACAGGTCAAGAGCTTCAGTTAATATTCAAACATTAGAATGGGGAAAATGTGATTTTTGATCATGGCAAGGTTAGTGATGCCAGACAAGCCAGTTTACCGTGGCTACAACAACAGGAGACAACATTGGGTTCCACTCCTGTCAACCAAGAACAGGAATCTGAGGCTATCATGGGCACAGGCTTATCAAAACTGGACAGTTGAAGAGTAGGAAAAAAGTCTGAGTTATTAGAGAAATAGAGCCAGTAATGTAGTTTCATGATGGAAATATCATTTCCAATATTTATCTCTTTTTATTATTATTATTATTATTATTACCCTTTTTTACAGCATAAAACCAACTTCGTCTGTATCGAGCTGTGTGTCAATGAAAAGTGACCATTCAATGAATCCTCCACTGAAGTTTCAGAAAGATTCATCAAGCATTCCCAGGTAAGACTATAAGATGTTCTAGTAGGACAAGAGTTAGGTTCACATCTGATTTGCATAGACTTGCATGTAATTTGCAATGTGTTTGAATATATGGGAGCTTGTATACAGCACCTAGGTTAAAGAAAAGACAAAGGTGTTCTAGAAGATACTGACATGAATCAATTTTGATGACATTCAACAAGTTGAACTGACCACTATAATATAATGTTATATTAGTCCTATAGTTCCACCAAACAGAAAAAAATAAACCTCTGATTATAGGCATTACTGGAATCAAATCTTATTCAGCAGTGAGGGAACAAGCTTTCTTTACAAAAGATGTGTCATCGTGTGTTAACAAGTTGGTATAGGCAACTTACAGTATCAATGTTCATGCTGTGACATGTGCACAAATCGAGTTTTTAAGGCTGCAGAGTACTGCTGATATTCCCAAATATCTATTTAACAGTACTGTGTTTTAAATGATACTTACCTACTTGTTGATGCAGTGAAATGATGTCTATCTATCTATCTATCTATCTATCTGTCTGTCTGTCTGTCTGTCTATTTAAAGAGAGGATAGAATATAAATATAAATAGATAGAATATAAATTTAAATATAAATATAATCATGCATACTGCATGTACATTCAAATATAATATTTAGTGTTTTTTTCCACAGGGGAAACCCAGCTTCACCTGTACTGAGCTGTGTGTCAATGAAAAGTAACAATTCAATGAACCATCCTCCAATGGTTGAAAGTGAAACAGCACAAGTGCCCAGGTAAGTCTCAGTGCAATATGCAGTGCGTCAGTTAAATAAACAAAGCACTGAAATTGCATTTCTTTAATATAGAACCATTTAAAGTTGTTGCAGATACACAGACAGTGGAGGTTGAAGAAGGTTCTGGAAAATCCAGCTGCAGCCAAAGACTGGGTAGATGCAATAGGAGTTAAAAGTGAATAAAAAAAATGTCTCTGAGGCCCTCTAGTGGCTGACTGCAGACTGAAAGGTGTTATCACAGCAGCAGGGGGCACTCCTTGTTAATGGCCATGATTTTCGATTGGTGTAATAAAATACATCAATAAAATCAGTTTACCTGCAGCAAAGCTGGTAATTAAGCAATCACACAAATAAGAGTGTAGTTATACTGAATGTCGACAGGGTTGTGATTTGGCCATATAGGTGCTTCCAGTAAAATTGGCATCCCTTATTCCTTTTTATCTTCATCTGATAAACTTTAATATTTTATGTCAAAAGTTATATTCATGAAAAGTATCGTTTTCCATGTATGCTGATGATGTCGCTAACTCTACTGTAGAAATTGTTTCCAACTAGGAAGTGGAATTTTTACGTGGTGAACACAGATGAGTGGAGTGATACACACAGTGAAACGTCCCAGTGCCATCATAGTTAATATTAGCACTATTGGAATACCACTCAATCAATCAAATCAGTGTACCATAATTAACTGTTGTATAATTAGAACTAATCTGGGATTATTTTTGTTAGTGATGCTGATACCTATTTTAAGGATCTCAAAAGTCTGATAATCTGTCATATCAGCTGATATAATTTTATATTTTCAAGCACAAACAGCAGAAAAGGCAACAAAGAATAAAAAATAAGCTATTTCTATGTGCATAGAATAAATAAAATGTTACATTCAATGAAAAAAAAAACCCACAAAGTGTAGTAGTGAGGTTTTGGGCAAGCAGAACAGCTTGGAACTATACAGGAGGGACACACACTGTTCTTCCAAAATATTTTCCCTCAGATGTTACTCCAGTATCAGACTGTGAAGGCTATAACATATAATTTCTGTCATTTATATAATTATATAATTATATAATTTATGCCCTGTGCCCAAAGGGACCTTTTCCTGCAAAGAAGCTTGAACGTTTTTGGGCTTAATTCTTACCAGTTCTGCACACTGTTTCGGAATGATTTTCACCCATTTATCCTGACAAATCTACTCCAGGTTCTTCATTTTGGTTGGATGTTGTTCTTGTCAGTATGTTTTTATTGCAAATTCATGTTCTCTTACAGTGAAATTTCAAAAACAAAATTAACTATTGGTCAGCAAGCATTTCATACAAAATCAACAACTGAAAAATGCTGCATGCATACATGCATCAACCCCCCGAGTTTCCCCAAAACTCCAGATGAATGAATGAAGGAAGGAAGGAAGGAAGGGAGGGAGGGAGGGAGGTAGGGTTGTGGTCAGAAGTTTACATACAGTCATCATGGACATGAATGTCATGGCAATATTGGGCTTCAAATTATTTCTTTGAACTGTTCTTTTTCGGAGAAAAACAATTGTACAACATACAGAATCTTTAACAGAAATAGTCCTGATGGAACACCCAATTGTGTCCACATATCCAAGGTTTTATCCAATTCTGAGATAATCCTCTTTCTTTATTTTTCCATTTGTTTTGTTCAGTGCACCAGTTCCACTGAGAGCAAAACAGCCCCAGAGCATGATTCTACCACCACCATGCTTAATAGTTGGTACAGTGTTCCTCTGTACCTTCGGTCATTGTGACCAAACAACTCAACCTTGTCTCAATTGACCATAAAACTTTCCTCCAGAAGGCTTTCTCTTTGTCCATGAGGCCAGCTGCAAACTTAAGTCAAGCTTGAAAGTGTTGATTTTGGAGCAGAGGTGTCTTTCTCAGACAGCAGCCTCTCAGATGATAGGGATGTTTCACATGTTGTTCCAGCAGCTTCCAGTTCATGGCAGGTCTGTGCTTTGATGGTTCCTGTGATGTTCCTAACCATCCTAACCAACGTCCTCTTAGCTGATGGTGTCAGATCAGGTCTTCGAAAAGTTGTTACATTCTTTTCGAAGAGTCGTCCCATTGACTTGTACTTGTCAAACAAATCATTTTTATGTTGTACACAGAAAAGCTACCAGCTGAAATAATCTAAGTAGGTGTGTGTATATTTTTCACCCTGTATGTATAATCCTGTGAAAACCCAAAATAAATGAAAGTTTGTGCACCAAATTCTTCTTTTTTTCTATTAAGGATGCATGTTTTATAATCATTCTTCCCCCAAAAAAGAACAGTTCAAAGAAGTAATTGAAAGCCAAATTGATATTCATATCCAAACTTCTAAACCACAACTGTACATTACCTGTATGTGTGGGCGGGGATAGATAGATAGATAGATAGATAGATAGATATGAAACTAATGAACCTATGATCAATTAGAGAAATGAAGAAACATAGCCATGCATGATGTGTGTACATTTAAATATATTATGTATTATAATATTTACTATTCTTTTTCCATAGGGTAAAACCAGCTTCACCTGTACCGAGTTGTCTGTCGATAAAAAGTGACATTTCAATGGACCCTCCACTGAAGTTTGAAAGTAAAACATCACAAGTGCCCTGGTAAGATTCTGATACACAGTTCATACATATGTAAAAAGCTGTTAGAGTTCATTACAGCTGCATTTATTAAAATTACACTTTAACATGCCAAGCCACATCTGCATGTGTTACAACACCATGGCTTCATAGTAAAGAGTGGAGTGTTACTAGACTTGGATAACATGGATGAGCGAGTTTGGTGTGGAAGAACTTGACTTAACTTCATATGCGTGTAAAGGCAGGTGAGCGAATACTTTTGGCAATATAGTGTAGATAGATAGATAGATAGATAGATACTAGATAGATATGAAACTAATGATCAAATAGAGAAATGAAGAAACATAGCCATGCATGATGTGTGTACATTTAAATATATTATGTATTATAATATTTACAATTCTTTTTCCATAGGGTAAAACCAGCTTCACCTGTACCGAGTTGTCTGTCGATAAAAAGTGACATTTCAATGGACCCTCCACTGAAGTTTGAAAGTAAAACATCACAAGCGCCCCTGTAAGATTCTGATATACAGTGCATACATATGCACAAAGCTGTTAGAGTTCATTACAGTTGCATTTATAAAAATTACACTTTAACACCAGCAGCATAAGATACATGATCATTTTCTTTGAAGCACAATGTTCAGCGTATCCATCAGTCATGTAAAAATAAACAAGGCACTGAATTTGCATTTCTTTAATTTAGAACTGTTAAGTTCTTACAGAGGCACTGGCAATGGAGTATTTTGACACTATCCATGTTCATTTAGGACAATCCAGCAGGAGAGATCACACACATCAGCACTCAGCTGTGTGTCTCATGAGTCTCTCAAAAGTGACTGGTCTATTGAGGTACCAGACAGTTTGAACAAAACTTCCAGGCCCAGGTAAGAGTTCTGAATCACAATTTCCAGTTATATTTTAGAGGCATGTTTCCCTTAGGTTTGTTTTTATAATATTGACAGAGAATTCTGTCTAACATTTCATTCCAATATCTAACTGTTAAGTATAGCATATAATTTATAACCCCGATTCCAAAAAAGTTGGTGTGCTTTGTAAAATGTAAATAAAATCAGAAAGAAACGATTTGCAAGTCCTTTTTGACCTATGTTCAATTGAATACAATACAATGACAAGATACAGTATTTAATGTTCAAATTGATAAACTTT
Organism: Parauchenoglanis punctatus; assembly: GCA_030068025.1. Lineage (NCBI taxonomy): Eukaryota > Metazoa > Chordata > Actinopteri > Siluriformes > Auchenoglanididae > Parauchenoglanis > Parauchenoglanis punctatus. Next base: position 6,033,423 of record JAQQZU010000003.1, on the reverse strand, counting down.
ATTGTTTTTTGTAAACATACACTCATTGGGAAAGTCGTGAAATGCTCAAAAAACCCTTGGAACATTCCACAGATAAACAGGTTAATTGGTTACAGGTTACAGGTGATAGTATCATGATTGAGTATGATTGAGAAATACTGCTTAGGCAGATAGTCCAACAGTTAAAGAACAATGTAAAATTGCAAGACATTTCACCATATACAGTCCATTATATCATCAAAATATTCAGAGAATCTGGAGAAATCTCTGCACGTAATAGGCAAGGCCAAAAACCAACATTGAATGCCCGTAACCTTCGAGCCCTCAGGCAGCACTGCATTAAAAACTGACATGATTGTTTAAAGAACATTATTTCATGAGCTTGGGAACACTTTGGAGAACCTATGGAGGCAAACAGAGTTCATTGCTGCATCTACAAATGCATGTTAAATTCTCTACCATGCAAAGAGAACGCTATATATCAACAACACTTGACTTCTCTGGGCCTGAGCTCATCAGGGATGGATCGATGTAAAGTGGAAAAGTGTGCTGTGGTCTGACGAGGCCACATTTCAAATTGTTTTTGCATCCAGATTAGCCGGTAACCAACTAACAAGTACAAGTTCTAAAGCCAGCATCTGTGAGGGTATGGGGTGTGTTAGTGTGCATGGCATGGGTAACTTGCACATCTGGGAAGACACCATTAATGTTAAAAGGTACATACAGGTTTTGGAGCAACACATGCAGCCATCCAGACTATGTCTTTTTCAGGGACACCCCCACTTATTGCAGCAAGACAATGCCAAGCCACATTCTGCATGTGTTACAACACCATGGCTTCATATTAAAAGAGTGGAGTGTTACTAGACTGGCCTCCCTGCAGTCCAGGCCTGTCTCCCACTGATGTGTGGTGTATTATGAAGCTCAAAATACAACAACAAAGACCTCGGACTGTTGAGCGACAGAACTCAGGCAATCAGTCAAGCAAGAATGGGAAAGAATTTGACTTTCAAACCTTCAACAATTAGTGCTCTCACTTCCTCAGCTCTTACTGAGAGTTGTTAAAGGTGATGTAACACAGTGGTAATCATGCCCCTTTCCCAACTTTTTTGGAATGTGTTGCAGGCATCAAAATCAGAATGAGTGTATATTTACCAAAAACAATAAAGTTTATCAGTTTGTACATTAGATACAGTACCTTGTCTTTATGTTTAATGTAATTGAATATTGGTCAAAAAGGACTTGCAAATCATTGCATTCTGTTATTTATATTTAATATTTGGAAACAGGGTACATCAACTTACATCACCCTCATCAAATCATTCAATGAGCACTCATACCCCCTGCCCAGATTCTATGAGCCTTTGCATTTTACAAGTCTCTGGACCTGTACTACAGGGATGGAACCCCATTCTTCCAAAAGATATTCCCTGATATGTAGTTTTGATAATGGTGGTGGAGTGTTTTCTGACAAATCAGTCCAAAATCTGCCATATATTCAAATGAATTGAGATCTAGTAATTGTGAAGGTCACAGAATATGATGTGCATCAATGCGTTTCATCCTTATGTTCATTCAGGTCAATCCAGCAGGAAAGTTACACACACACATTTAAGTTTGTTACAGTCAAAGAAGTATCAGGATAGGAATTTGTTTTGTTTCATTTGATGTCAGCCTTGTTATCAGTGAGGGTATAGTTTATGCACTCTTTAGATAAGCCCTACAGTGATAACATAGAAATTGTGGCAAAGTACTGCATACTGTGCCCTAACAGTCACCAGATCAACCTACGTAGAAAAGAATCATCTAAGGGCATTGTCCTTGGTAAAGTGCCAGTAGTAGACATCAAATGTATTCAGAGAAAAGTGAATGAGAACAGCGAAGAAAATGCACTAAATAAAAATGATGTAGAAAGATACACTACCAGTTAAAAGTTTGGACACACCTTCTAATTCTATTTTTTTCTTTATTTTTATGACTTTAAAAGAGACTGGATAATGATGAACTGTTGTTTCTCTTTACTTAGTTGAGCGGTTGT
>JAQQZU010000003.1:6010971-6031306 GCA_030068025.1 Parauchenoglanis punctatus | reverse complement strand
TGTTTACCACATAATTCAGTATATGCCATACGTGTTGCTTAATAGTTTTGATGTATTCAGTAATGTTTTACAATGTAAAAAGCAAAAAAATAAAGGAAAACCTATGAAAAAGTGTAGGTGTCCAAACTTTTGACTGGTAGTGTATGGGTATGGTGAATATGATAATATGATAAAGCTATTTACTACCATAGCTGGTCTTTTAACAACTGTATTGTGACACTTTTCTTCAAAGAAATACGAAGAAAACCAAGATTTAACCAAGCGTAAATGTAAACGGCATTTCAGAAAGCATGATCTACTCTGCTCATAACACTCAAAAATAAGCTAAATTCTTGTTACCTATTTATTAAAGATTATTCTTACTGTGTTTGTTCACTGTTAAAAAAAATCTATGTGTTGGTCAATAATGTGGTCATATTATAGGTGCTCAACATTACCTGTCAAAGAATTACACTTGAAATTAAAATCCAGTCTAAAGAATCGATTCCAGCTGCTATCTGATGGACTACAAAGACTTGGATATTCAACACTTCTCAATGAGATCTACACAGAGCTTTACATTACGGAGGGAGGAAGTGGAGAAGTTAATAATGAACATGAGGTGAGACAGATTGAGGCAACATCAAGGATTCACCAGTCACCAGACGACAAACCAATCAAGTGCAACGACATCTTTGAACCCTTACAAGGACAAGATATCGTCATTAGGACTGTGCTAACAAAGGGAGTTGCTGGCATTGGAAAAACAGTCTCTGTGCAGAAATTCATTCTGGACTGGGCTGAAGGCACAGCAAACCAGGATATCCACTTCATATTCCCACTTCCCTTCAGGGAGCTTAACTTAATGAAGGACCAATGCTTGAGTCTGGAGGATCTGGTTCACCATTTCTTTCCACAGCTAAAAGAAATACAGTTTACCAATATTACCACACACAAAATTGTGTTCATCTTTGACGGTTTGGATGAACATCGTTTAGCCCTGGATTTTCAAAACAGTATGGTTGTAAGTGAGGTAACTAGCAAAACATCTGTTGGTGTCCTACTGACAAACCTCATCAAGGGGCATCTTCTTCCTTCTGCGCTCATTTGGATAACCTCCAGACCAGCAGCAGCTAGTCAAATTCCTCATAAATGGATAAGTCAGGTCACTGAGATCAGAGGATTTAATGACCCTCAAAAAGAAGAGTACTTAAGGAAGAACATCAGAGATGAAAGTGTGGCCAATGACGTGATCAAACATCTGAAGGTGTCAAGGAGCCTTTATATCATGTGTCACATACCAGTGTTTTGTTGGATTTCAGCAACTGTTCTGGAGAAGATGGTAAAAGAGGCTGAAGGCAGAGCAATTCCCAAAACACTGACTCAAATGTACACGCATTTTCTCATAATTCAGACTTGCATTAGGAAGGAAAAGTATAATGAGGCTCAGCAGAGAGATGACAGAGAGATGATTATTAAATTAGGAGCGCTTGCCTTCAAACAGTTGCTAAAAGGCAATCTGATCTTCTACGAAGAAGACCTGAAAGAGTGTGGCATCAATGTCAGGGATGCAGTCCTGTACTCAGGAGTTTGTACTCGAATCTTCAGAGAGGACTTTGAGCTCCTCCAGGGCAAAGGAAAGGTTTTCTGTTTTGTACACTTAAGCATCCAAGAACATCTTGCAGCTTTGTATGTGCACATAACCTTCAGCAAAGGAAACACAACTGTGCTTAACCAGTGGCGTACGACAAATTGTGCCATTACATTTCCATGTTTGTCCCTCACTGACCTCCACAAGAGTGCTGTGGACAAAGCCTTGCAAAGTAAAAGTGGGGAGTTTGACCTGTTCCTCCGCTTCCTTCTTGGCATCTCTCAGGAAAGCAACCAGGCTCTACTGCAAGTGCTGTTGGCAGAGATATCATCAGCCAGTTCCCAAAGTGTTCAAGACACAATCGAGTACATCAAGATCCGGCTCAGGATGCGCCTTGATCCAGAGAAGTATATCAACTTGTTTCACTGCCTAAATGAACTCAATGACTTTTCTCTAGAGGAGGAGATACAAAACTTCCAGAAGTCCAGGAGCCTTGCCAAAACCAAGCTCTCCTCTTCACAATGGTCTGCTCTGGTGTTTGTGTTGCTGACCTCAGAAAATGCACTAGATGTCTTTGACCTGAGGAAATACAGCATGGACAATACAGATGAATGCCTTCAGAGAATGTTGCCTGTTGTGAAGGCTTCCAGAACAGCTGAGTAAGTTTTCATGTCTGCAACACATGAAGGATGGTTAGCATAATTTTCAGAAAGCATTTTTGTATAAGCTTTGTCTCATGATTTGTCTTCCAGAGTCAGAAACTGTAACCTCTTAGACAAAGGCTTTCAAGCTCTGACCTCAGCCCTCAGCTCAAAGTCTTCAAGCCTCAGAGAACTGAAACTCAGTGGTAATGTTTTGCATCAGTCTGGCATAAGAATTCTTTCAAAAGGTCTTCAAAGTCCACATTGTAAACTGGAAAATCTGGAGTAAGTTCATCATATTTTGAACACAAATAATAATGCCACCTATCCATATATGTTAAATATTACACTCGATCATCCAGTACTGACCTAACATGAACCATTACAGTTTGTTGTACTCTTTTTACAGGATATTAACCCTTCTACTTAAATATTTTCTGAAAGCAAACCCCTTTGTTTAAAATAGGACTTTTAAGGATTATCTCATTCTAGAACTAGATAACTCACTTCTAGAGTTGTCTATACCTTTAGCCTCCTTTGCCAATATCGCTAATCCTATTTGTTTTATTGCAGGTTGTCTGATTGTGCTATTCAAGCAGAAGATTGCAACTCCCTTTTCTCAGCCCTTAATTTAAACCCTTCACACCTGAGAAAGCTTGACCTGAGCTTCAATCCCCTGGGTGAATCAGGAATATTTCTCCTCTCTGAAACCCTTCAGAATCCAAACTGTAGGCTGAAGACATTAATGTGAGTGCTAAGTCATACTTTTAAACAGTCACTTAATGTCATTTATCTAGACAAATTGAGTGTTTTAATATTTTTATTGAAGGTGAAACTTTTCATTTGTCACCAGGCTTTTTAGCTGTCGACTAAATAGCCAAAGCTGTGCACACCTGGCTGCAGCGCTGAACAATAACTCCAGCTTGATTGAGCTGGATTTGAGTAAAAATGCTCTTAAGTACGGAACACAGCAACTCTCTAAAGGTCTGGGGAATCCCTCCTGTAAACTGAGGGTTCTAAGGTAGGGGATTTATCTAAAACATTTTTATATCAACTTAGGTTTCAGAATAAATAATCACTTTCAGGACTTAACCTGAAGCTTAAAATGTATACTTATGTGTTTGTGTGAGAAATGCATTACATAAGTAAAAAGTCACTGATAGCTCTTGTGTTAGAGATAAGCAAAATGTCTGATAATCTAAAAAGAAGCCATGTCTTGACATAGCATGTATCTGCCTGTTTCCATGTTCAGCCTAGCAGACTGTGGCATCACCAAAGACGGATGTCTATTACTGTGTAATGCTCTAAATTCAAACCCCTCTCACCTGAGTGAGCTGTGTCTGAACAGAAATACACTCGGGGACAGTGGAGTACAGCACATCGCTGATTTTCTAAGCAGTCCCCGCTGTAAGATCGAGAAGCTAAGGTGAACATTAATTCAATGTCAATTCTAGGACTAGATACTTTAAGTAAACCACTTTAAGTAAATGAATATTAATGGAAATATTAAAAAAAAAGAAATACTTCTTCTTTTTTGCCGTGAAGCTACAATGGTTAACATGTAATGGAAGCCCATGACTACCAATCATTGTCTGGTTAAACAATTGCATTTGAAAAAAGAAATACTGTATTTAAATGCTTAATATATGATAATAAACGCTTATTAGTATTGTATATCCTGGCGCAAGTCCAATGAAGCAAAATTGGGGGCACTAAACATATCATGGCTGACCATAAATGTAAATTAAATCTTTTTCCCAACTAGTCCTTTAACTCAGGTATTTGAATAATTTCTTAACTTAATCTTAGAGAACTTAATAAATGTAAAGAAAATAGTGATAAAAGGTCAGTCAGTGAGAGAGGGAAATATATAGTATACTATTCAATGTGGCCCATTTTCACACAATACTTTATACTGTATCTGCTTACACTTTTTAGACACGCCAAGTGTAATTAAATCTGTATTTTTCTAGTTTGTCATACTGTTCTGTCACTGAAAGTGGTTGTACTGCTCTGGCCTTGGCCCTCGAATGGAACCCATCCCACCTCAGAGAGCTGGAACTAGCTGGGAACCAACCAGGGAACTCTGGACGGGAAAAACTTTACGCTCTGCAACAGCATAAAGACTACAGACTGGAAAAATTAAAGTGAGTTGTCCCATTTTTATCTAGGCTTATGATAATCTGTAATATTGCAATATTGAATAATCCAAGCTGTAGTATCTTTTTTTACGAACTTGGGAAATTTATTCAGAAACTCAGTATTACTATTAACCTGTAGAACTAGGATGGTTTTCTGTTGGTGGGAATTTTTGCTTTCTCAGGATTATATACTTTTCTGCATACCAGCAACTACTAGGGCATGGAGCATACCACAGTTAATGTCCAATTACTTGAACACATGAATGTTCAACCCTTTTATCTGTCCTACGTACATGTTTTATATTAGTGGAAGTGCAACATGGCTTATTTATGTTACAAAACCTTCACAGCTGTAACTCTGTATATGAAATGTACCTTAGTGCTGACCCTCCAGATTATCTACACTTTAGTCAGCTCACTGTTTGCAGCTATTGCAAGCAATGTCATATGCACACCATGCTAGATATAATGATGCTATGACTCTCAATCCCAAATGCAATGTTTGAGTAATTTATTTATTAATTTAGGGTTGCTTTCAGATTTACATAGTGCCGTAATAAATGGCCCCACCACCATTTTAAAGTGTAGTGTGCAAAAAAGAAAATCTTTCCTATAATATACTGATAAACTCTTGCATCAGCTGTAAAATAACACAGTATTAGTAATGACATTTGCAAATCATGATATTAATATTTATATAAAATGAGGCTGGTTACCAACTGTAGCTAATATTATGATGGCCAGTTTAATCAGCCTGCAGGATCATGCTCATTATGTAAGGCATAATGGCCGACGAGGTGTCCTGTTATAAGGAATTAATGGACAAGGTGGAGACTAAGAACTCCACAACATGAAGCGGAGTGGAGTTTCCTTTGCTTAGTTTGTTAATTCCGTACAACGGGACACCTCAAAGGCTGTTACCTTGCGTACACCCTGGTTACCAAACATCTGGACACATTTGTATATTTACAGGCCTAGAAAGAACACACGAGGAGTAATTTTCTTACAAACAAACATGTTTGTGGTATATTTTTGTCCTGATCAAGGTTAACTTGGGGTGACTGGTCTAGCTGGTTTGGGTTTTGTGGTTACCGGTTAGGCAGCCTGCCAGTCAACGGGTAATTTACTATGGTTGTTATGGTTACCATTCAAAAGTTCCCAGCACACTGATATGGAACAATGATTAAAACGTTTTCCAACTGATCTTCTTATAGGTGTCCCGTTACAAGGTTATTAGACACCTAGCCGACCAATCAGAAAAGAGTATTTCTCGTGTCCGGGGAATATAAACATTAATAAATGTTACTTAGTTCTAATTGGACCACATAATTATTAGTACTTCCGGAGAACTATTCAAGTTTGAGTAACTTTATTACCATTATGATTAAAATGTTTTTTCTTATATTATTGTAGGTTATAGAAGACTATAGACTGCACAGGACCAAACTAAATGTCTGCCATGCCTTTCTGCCATGGGTCACCGGAATGCACAGTATGAAAAATTAAATAATGCTTGAAAAAGAAATGGAAGCGTGGAAGGTGAATGACTACTCACACTGGGCATAGTGGTCTATACTGGTTTTTGTCTTTCTCTTGAGAAAATACTACGCGGAAGAGTGTCTTCTGAGATGCTGTTGAGATAAGCATCAAGAACAGCTGAGTAAGTTTGTGTTTGAGTGGAAAGATGTTGAATGTGCTGTCTGTGATGGAGGAACCAGTTGAACAATTACATTTTAGGCAACATCGTTGTAAAAAAAAAAAAAAAAAAAAAAAGAAAGAAGAAAAAAAGTTTACATAAACTAGTATTTTATAAGATAGATGTATTTTCATATTGGTGTGGGGGTTTTGCTGGAAGCCACAATAACACAATACTGTATTGGGTAAAACAGATTTTACCATTTTAAGGTCTACTGTGTAAGATTTAGTTGATTGCAATCAAACGAATGCCCCTCCTGTACACCTCCCTTTCAAAGAATGTCGTCTTCCTTTCTTTTCTTCGTATTTCTTCTGGTGCTTCCTTCCAGTCTCACACTCCCACTTGTAAAAATACAAAACACTAAAGGTGCTCTTTAGAGGTTTATCTGTTCTGGGCTACTGTACCAGCACAACATGGAAGAGGACTCGCTCTTATATGTCATATCTAATATGTAGATATTAAGGGCTCATTCTAAGTTTACAGAAACACAATGATTCATAGTTACAGGTAATTTAACATTAATGAAAACATACTTATGAAAACTATATTCCATTTCTTTTAATAAATCCCCCGTAAATCCTACAAAGTGGACCTTAAATATTGTTAGCTTTGTGAAGGATTTGTTTTTAAATATTTGAGTATTAAAAATACATCATAATGCTTTTAATTCTTTGTTCCTGACTTGTTCGGAGCTTTTCACTTGAACCTTTTCCCAGAATCTTACACCTTGAGGAAGAATATCCTTTCTCACCATTCTCAGTAGAAAAAAACAAACAAACATGATATAAGTGTATGTGCTGCTAACCGGTTAAATGATATATCTTCGTGCATGTGTAGGACAAAGCAGTGATATTAGAATTTTGTGGAACACTAAACTTTAATTTTGTATCTATAAACTGACTGACCCTCAAGTTTTAAAATACATAATTTTATTGTCATGGTAACTCAAAATATTGTCACTACATCTTAGTTCCATTCAAAGGGATGCTGCCTAGGTAAGCATCATATTCATGCAGTATTTGCACTCTTCCCATTATCCCCCCCATTACTCCCCCTCGGTAAAGCATGGCTTCATGGTTACTTCTTAGTGCAGTTGTGCAATATTATTTTCATATTTAATAATGAATATAATGCTGCTTCACAGGATGTTAAATGTTGGGATCTTTATTTATAACCAAGCCATAATTGTTACTTATCTAGAGTTTCTTTGATAGACTTGCTTTGATAGCTCCTGGATCTTATGATGCTGTATGTTTAAGGATGTTTTCTAGCAAAATCTGGTGCCTTCCATTTTTAGTAGTCATATACATCATGGCATAAAAGATATTATTATTATTCAATATAGATTATTTTAATGGTTTAAATGATACGTTTAGTGTTTCTTTAAAGGCTCTTCTTCAGAAAGAATGACCTGGTATCCGAAAAGGTACTGTATGGATTTGTATGACATGCGTATGGGTCCAGAAGCTCTTCTGATCACAAGGTGACTTTTCTCTTTAATTGATTTAGTTGCACTGGTACCTTTCCGTTATTTTGTCGGTCCTACGTACTTGAACATACTGGGGACTCTCACTTTATTTGTATTATGTCTCTGGTGTTTGTCTAATATGGGCAGTATATTTTGTATTATGTTTTGTCTATATGCCTTATATTTCTTTAAAAAAAAAAAAAAAAAGAAGAAAGAATGTGGTAAATAAAGTAATAAAATATTCTAAATGAAAAATTGTGGGGGGGCGGGGTTTATTTCATACTGTATGATTTCACCGCTTTTAGCATACAACTTAATTTTATTAGCAACTTTATTTTTTGGCCTAGAAATATCTTGTATTAAACTAAAACTATAAGAGAAAGCCAGCTGCATTTGAAACACAGCAGGTCATTGCTCCAGGATGCTTGAGAGGAATAAATACAACTGACTCTATATTCCCAACGGAGCTGAAGTAATCCAATGGACTCCAAAGAAAGAAAGAGAGGAATGCTGTGTGGAAATCTCTCGAGACTGCAAACAACACCTGCACTGATGTCTGCAAGCTCTGTGGGTTCTTCAGGCAGTTCAATGAATGGTTTAAAGGAAAAATCAAATATTCCAGCTGTCCAGTTGTTTTTTAGAGACAAATATCAATATATCAAATATCAATAGAGACATATTTTATGTCCAAATTTAGCTTTTATTTTGTTTTGCTGTGGGGCTCTGATGCTATTACAGTTAAGTTTTTGAAAACCACAAATTGACATAAACCAAACAGCAGTGGAAAGCATTATGTGCAAATTTCTTTTTTGTAATGTAATTTCTATAATCCTACAATAAATGCATATACTCAGTCCCTTCAGAGGACTGTGAAGGAGCTGCAGGTGAAGCTGCAGCACACAGAGAATACTTCCTGCTTCCTGTCCTAATAGCCTGCTGCGCTGCTGTAGTTTACAAAGAAAAAAAAACACCTCAACAGTTCGATGGAGTTGGAAGAACATGAGGTTTTAGTGCTTTAGTGTGAATTAGAATTTCATTTACAGTAGATGACACATTTTTCAATAAATTCAGAGCACATGTTTCAAAGACACTTTTTACACCAACTGTAAAAATGCTGATTTTGTTGATATACGACATTCATCCCCAAATATCTGCAAGCTCCCCTTAAACATTTTAGCAACAGGTTGCTACAGATTAAAATACGTATATTTTGCAATTAATTAAAACATGCTTTAGTGCAATACCAATCCAAAAAATAAATCTGTGCATTACCCACTTATATATTACATCGCAACACTAGTTTAGATCATGTTAGCTAGATTGCTACTTGGTTTCTGCATTTAATTAACTTACAAAATATAATAGTTAACCCAATGATAGCTTGATAATTTTTTTTTATACACAATACAACAGCTTGAGTAATATTAGCTAAGTAGCCACTGAATTTTTAGCCACTTCTAGAGAGGTAATGTTTAAGTTAGCTAGTTAGCTGGATTACTAGCTGGTATTCCATTTATGTAGCTGGCTAGCTTAATGATGGTATTGCATTGTGGAACTAAAACCAGTATTTTATGCTATGGTGTATGAGTTAAGGGGCCAGCTCAGCCTTATCAGAATACAATACATTGTTTTTAATTTTGAAAGCACGTTACACTACCTGCTAGCTCTCTAAACCTCCACAAATTCACTGTTAGGGATCCCCTTGAAACCCATTTCTAACTTTCTGTTCATATACATCTCATAAATGGAAGCTTTGAACAAAATATGCTTCATCTTTTCTTTCCTTTGTGGCCTCCCGTGAGATGACCGGGGCCCGATGAGATCCATCGCATATGGAATAATCATACAAAAAAGGGTTAGAAAAAAAAATCTTATAATATATATCATATATTGGGCTTGAAATTTTGAACGTACAATAGATCTCAGACCAACACATACACAAACCTGAACACATTTATTCTTTAAGAGGACCATCCACTGACATAGTTATTAATGCAGCTTAATGCTATGCCTGCACCTACACTTTACCTTATTAACTGAAAAGAAGACTTTTTGCTGTTTTATTATTATTTTTTAAGGTAATAGCTGCACACACACACACACACACACACACACACACGAGGCAATGTGAAAGCATGACTGAAGGACCCTGTATACGTGAGCAGCAGTCACTTCACTCAGCATTCAAATGGATTCTTCTCAAATTAGACTAAAGAATTTTAATGGACTAGCTTGTGGACTGATTAGATAGGCAGAAGGGGCAAGAAACACAGAGTATGCAGTCTGTGTGTGTGTGTGTGTGTGTGTGTGTGTGTGTGTGTGTGTGTGTGTGTGTGTGTGTGTGTGTGTGTGTGTGTGAGTCTCATACTTCATGGACTACCTTTATGTGGTTAGATTCAATCTGGCAGAATCACCATGTCACTCACTGACTCACATCTCTGAGCCACAGTCATCGACTAATCGATTTTACAGTAATCTACTGTTTATCCGGTTACCAGTATAGTAGTCATGACCTCTTTTTAACACATTTATTCATCCTATTTACCATTCACATTTTCACATTCAAGGTAGTTCAACCTAAAATAAAATGTATTTTTGCACAATTTCTTCTTTATGCCACATCTAGTTGATCAGTCAGGGGTTACTTGTTGTCCACAACTTTCCTCTTTGGTATCTGTCTTATACGTATTATCTTCCTAATCACTTCCATCCATCCATTATTTATACTGCTTATCCGTCAGGGACAAGGGGAGGCTGGAGCCAATCCCAGCTGACGTCGGGCGTGAGGTGGGGTACATCCTGGTCAGGTCACCAATCTATCACTGTGCTAACACAGAGACCAACAATCACTCACACTATCGGAAATTTAGAGAAGCATCTGCATGTCTTTGGACTGTGGAAGGAAACTTGGAGCACTTGGAGGAGACCCACACAGGCATGGGGAGAACATGCAAACTCCACACAGAAAGGCTCCTGTCAGTCACCATGGTCAATTCCAGAACCTTCTTGCTGTGGCGCGACAGTGCTAACCACTGCACCATCATGCCGCCCCTTCCTAATCTCGTATCCCATACACCTCTATCCTTAGAGTTTGGGCCATCTTTCCTATATGAGTTTGATCCTTGTTTGGACCAAATTTTTGACCGTATTTTTTTTGCAGATACAAAGCAGTGATGTGTAATTTTGTGTGTCAGGAAATAATGTATGTTTGGTAATCCATCTACAAATGTATTAAAGCCTTAAAATTGGTATTTAATTAACTTGCTCTGAAAAAAAGGAAATCTTGTGTATATAATGTGAATATATTGTACATTTTAAAAGGTTTGGGGTACAAAATTGGGCAGTAATTACCTTTTTGAGTAGAGCTGTAAAGGTACTCTAGATGCACATCTTGAGGTTAAAGATTAAAAATGGGAATTAGAGAGAAAAGGGACAAGATACAGAGGAAAGACGGAAGGGAAAAAGAGGGTCTAGTGAGTAATAGAGGAGAAAGCAAGGGTAAAGGCAAATGGGTGTGGGCGGTACCGTGAGACATAGGGAAAACATTAGAAAGAAAGAGAGGGAGAGAAGGTGGGAGAAAGTGGGATAGATGATTGACAGCTCCTGTTAGCAGGACCATCTGGCTGTGTTGGAGAGACCAGGTGTGAGGTAGAGATCAATAGCAGAAACATTCCTGCCTATGTGGGTCAATAAGTCTGTGATTAAACCTCCTCAATGGGTGACGCAGGCTGCAGCTGAACCCTGACACAAGTACTGAGATTATCAGCCCTCACAAAGTGCTGCTCATTACACAGTTTACATTCCCAGCCTGGTTACTCTCTCTCTCTCTCTCTCTCTCTCTCTCTCTCTCTCTCTCTCACACACACACACACACACACACACACACACTCTTTCTCCTTCCATAAATGTTAGCTACAAAAATGTCTCCGAATTAAAAAAATCACCACCTCAACTATCATACTGTTTTCTTTGTTAAACAAAAACTCTTTTTTAATCCTTTTATTATGTCTTAGATTATGTGGCGCGCGCGTCATACATACAAGTGCCTATGTATATGCTGTTACTATAGAAACAATAACGTGTTAGAACGAGCATATTAATAGAAGCCTATCGTTTATCTTACAACCGGAACTACTGTCCGATTCGTACTGTTATATAAAATTAATCCACATCTTCCGACCAATCAAATTCGAGAATACAGCCGCGCTGTTTTTACACACACGCGCACACACGGAATGTGTGAACAAGAGTGTTTGCAGCTATGAGATCAGTAGAGAAAATAAAGGGAGAGGGAAAGAGACAGTGGGGAAGAGAGAAAGAGGGAGGAGTGAAAAACAGAGTCAAAGTGATAGAGACAGAGACAGAAGGGGTGAGAGAGACAGAGGAAAGCGAGAGCATTTTGCGTTTGTGCGCGGCAGTAGAGAACTAGAGAAAGTCAGAGCGGCAGAGACGGAAGGCAGAGAGAGAGACGCAGATGAAGCGGATGCTCTAAAGGCAGCTCGGGCAGATGTGCAGCGGTCGCGCGGGATGCAGCGCAAAAACGAACACTAATCCGCGTGCGCCGCTGCGGGCTCCAGTCGTGAGAGGGGGCGCGCGCTAATCACGGAAAAGCAGAGGACCACCCCCCCCTTCTCCTCCTCATCCTCCTCCTCCCACGTGCTGCAGGCGGATGTGAACGTTAAAGAGCGCGCGGCGGTGCCGAGGATTCAGGAGCAGCGCGAGCTGGAAGCGATGCTGCGTTAAGTTAAGGCGCTGGTAAGAATCTCAATCAGACCGCAGGATGTGTACTCATCGATGACTTTAGCAGCCCAGCGTAACGCTGAATAATGTGTAGCTATACGTGCAAGTGCTGAAAAAAGAAAGAATAATAATAATAATAATAATAATAAAAAACTTCGCTAAGAGAATCTAATTCCCCGGTGATGTGAAGAATAGCTACTCTCATGTTGGGCAACTTGGGGTGGATGCGCAAGCTCATACTATAAGGAGGTTATTGTAGAACCGCGATCCGTCCTCCTTTCCCACACCGTCGCTTATTTTCGTCCTGTGCGCGGTACAGTTCACATCAGGCAGGCTGGAAGAGAAAGGCGCACACCCGCTAAAAATAGACAGACAAGCGGGTGACAGATTAAACGAAAATAAGGAGGCTGTGTTGTGCAGTGAAGGTTTGCATGGTTTGGGTCAACTTGTCCCGTTAAATGGGACTGCAAATCATTACGGAGTTATTCTAACTGATCACCTATATCATATGCTGAGACATTTCTATCCTGAAGGGAGTGGTATTTTCCAGGATGATAGGATAGGCTGTCCCCAGCGACAGGACACGAGGACTTACTGAATCGTTTTGTGACTAGAAAAATAATATAAATCACACATTACGGCCTTCACAGTGTCAGGATCCCATGCCAGAGGAAGATTTTGAACCGACTTGTTAGGCAGTTAGATGCTTGTTAGGAATCAAAACACCGCTTGAGACTACATCTTTAGGAAGAATGGTTCATTCCTCTAGTTTCAGAGACTTGTAGAATCTATACCAAGGCTCACTGAAGCTCTGTTCCTTCGACTAGTGCGCTTTCAAACACTGTTTTTAATCGGCTTCATGGTGGGATATGGAGGACCACACAGGGCAGGCTATGCTAAATGTTTTTAAGTTCGGCTCCATGCTCTACACAGGACATAAAGAAATCACTGGGCATTAGGAATACCTCTGTCTATCTATCTGTCTGTCTGTCACTTTATTAAGAACACCTGTACACCTGCATGTTCATGCACATGGCAGCAACACAATGCATAACATCATGATACAGGCTACAGTGGATGTTCAGCAAAAGTTGAAGACTGGAAAAAAAGACCAACTGATGATTTTCCAATTTCAACTGTCTAGATTCAGTGAACTTGTGCCCCCTGTATCCTTAGACGTCTGTTCTTAGTTGACAGGAGTCGATCCCAATGTGGTCGTTTGCTACTGTAGATCACTGGATAAAGGTTCAGCATAGTGTGCATTCTGAGATGCTTTTCTGGTCACCATGGTTGTAAAGAGTGGTTATTTGAGTTACTTTAGCCTTTTTGCCAGCTTGAACCACTCTGGTCATTTTTCCCTGTCCTCTCTCAACAACAACCCATTTCCAGCTGCAGAAATTCCTCTCACTGGCTTTTTTTTTTTTTTTTTGAGGAACTCAACTTTGATTTTTTTTTTTTTTTTTTTAAATATTTCAAATTTAATCTTAATTGGGTAATGCCGGCAAGGTTATTTTGGGACATGCATAACAGTATCCAAACTAATAAACTAACAAAATAACGGCAGTATGTAACTAAATGTAACTGACTGGAATGAGCTTATTTATGATTGATTATGAGGTAGACATTAATTACTTAAAAACAACTAACAACAGGGGTGAAGAGGGTAGTGAGAGGAATTAAGTATTCATACACTTTTGTTTTTGTTATTTAATATACTTACTGTATAGTTCATATATTCACTTTAAATTTGTTCACATAATGAAGCATAATGATATGTTTGAAAACTGGAAGTGACAGGGAAATGTATTCAAAGACTATGTTAAAAATACACATATAAATACCATAGAAATAAATCAAGCTTCAAATATTCATTATAAAATACATTGCCACTGGTTGGGAAGAAATTCATACAAGTAGCAGACATGGTGAAGATGAAGTAGTTTTCAGGGAGAATATTATAAAACAACATTTGAGTGAAAAAAACTACAGGGCCATAGCAAAGACCTTAAACATCTCGGTCAGTACAATTGCTTAGGTAATATGCTGCTGCAAAGCACCTGAAACCATGACTTATTGTCCCCAGGTGCATGATGGAAGATTTCAGAATGTGCTCTCAGACCTGATAAAGCAGGTAAGAGAGATGCCAAGAGTTATACAGAAAGAGTTGCAGGATGATCTGAAAACAGTAGAAATAACAGTTGGCCTGGGAACAAAGAATTGCACCACAATTATCTCAATTCCAACACCCCATGCAAAACTCTTCTTCTTTAAAAGAAGCACAGAGATGCACACAGATTTGCATTCAATTCTACATCAGTGAACAGTTGATAACTTCAATAGAATATACTTCATATTAAAATTGTAGCAAATTGCTATAACTATAGCAAAAAAAATCAGAAACAAACTATAGCAAAGACCATATAGCATACAGTTATAGAAGCGAGTTATTTGTACTCAGTGTCATCCAAATAAGGATTGGTTCCATTTTTGAGACTGGTTCCTCTCAAGGTTTCATTCTCATGTCATCTCAGGCAGTTTTTCATTGCCACCAGCACCCCTGGCTTGTTCATAATAAATTCATATGTTTACAATTTACAACCAGAATTGATATATTTCTGTAAAGCTATTTTCTGAAAATTAGCCCTTGTTAAAAGCACTATTCAAATGTACTGGGGCTTTACAAGTCATTGAAAGTACATGAATGGAGCGATATACCAGGAAATGGATAGTTTAATTTCATGAGCCAATAAAGTGAATCTGGGGAGAAGATTCAACCCCACACATACAGCTACAATAACTCAAGACTGTTTATAAATAAGTTGTAGGTGCTTGCATGGTCTAGCATTTAGTTATAGAGGATTTTGAAATTGTGGGTTCATCAGAGGGATCCTTGTAACCTTTTACATCATACCACAGACAATCAAAGCTGTAATTGCCCACAACAGCCTTTCAATAAAGTAATAATGTTGTTAATTATATGATTTCTGAAAACTTTTTCAATCAGGGTTATATTTTCAAACAGGTGTTTGTTTATGCTTTACTTTTCAGTATTTATAAGGACAAATTCAAAAAACATTGTGTGTACATTTGAAGTGGATACTTGCACTGAAAGTAAACTGGATAACAGAAAATAGTATCTGAATACTTGTTTCCCTCACATAATGCTAACTTTATTTTTAAGGAGAGCAGCAGGCATGTGTCTTTTAAAACCTGGACCATTAATGTTTTAAATGCCGTCCTGAGGACGTTCTATCTAGCCCAACCCACTGGGTTGTTAAAATAACCCAATAATGAAACAAATAACCCAACTAATCTACCCTGTGTAGTGCATTGTGTTCGTATAATATTAGAGATTACTGTAAATTAAGAACTAAATATTAATAAATTATAAAAAAAATGCAAGAAAGAAAAAAAAAGTAAAATATAAACTGTTACTTGCCTTTAGTGTTTTTTTTAAATGTGATATTCTAATCTATTCATAATTAATTTACATTTTAGAAATGCTTGATTATGAATTTAGAAAATATTTTATTTTTCCTGAACCCTGTTACTGTTATTGCATCATAATATGTAGCAAATTTAGCTTATTCTATTTTGTTCATACCAGCTATTGATGGTGAATTTGATGAAGATTTTTCTAATCCTGTTACTGAAATTTAAAATTTTATTCATACCATGAAGAAGTATGCAACAAATAAATAATTTATTTAAACGTGTCATTGTGAACGTAAGTAAGACAGGGAAAATATATGACCCAAATTTATAAACCCCATATCCCAAATAACCAAGCCTGCTGTCTTAAATTAACAACTATTGCCATTAAAAATGTTTTTTAGTCAGTCCTGAAATATATGCTGTGAAAAAAGGTATCATACTGTGAAATTCAAAATATCTTCCAATATATCTGAATTCACCCTATGTTTAGTTTTAATATGTGTTTTTTTTTTTCTGTAACCAAATTATACATTACATATGATTAATGGAACACTTAACATGACTTTAATTAATTCTTATAATATTTATGCGAGTACAGCTTATAAACATAGAAGCTTTAAATCAGCCCTGTAGGTATACAAATCTTTAAGCCTTTTCCAATAATGTAAGCATCAGTTACCTCATATATATGTTAATTCCACACTGTTGGCATACTTTTTTAGGTGTTGGTCGGCATATGTAATTTTATGCTGCCAGACAATTTGGCTGTAGTGTTCCAAATACTAAAACTGTGAAAAATAAATTATCACACATGCTGTTTCCCATGAGCTGGTGCAGGCAAATGATTGTCCTCCACTTCTTTTAGGTGACTAAAAGTGTCAATGGGGATTGAGGACCTGAGCATGAGGAATGGCCGGGCGCTGTCCGACCAGTGGGCCGATGGTGTGGTGGTACGACCCCGGACCACTGAACAGCACATCACTGTGCACAAGAGACTTGTGCTTGCCTTTGCCATCTCCATCCTTACACTCATTGTGGTGACAGCCATTGCCGTTATGCTCGGTGTCCGCTTTGAGAAATGCAGCAGTGTCAGTGAGAGAGTTGTTTTACCTGGTACTGGGTCCAATCAGTCACGAGAAGGAAATTCTGAGCATAAAGGGGAAGAGTCACAGCCGTGGCGCCATTCACGTTTACCAGCCACTCTACGCCCACGCCACTATGACCTCCAGCTCTCTGTGTTCATGGACAATTACACCTTCTCTGGCAAGGTGAGCATCGAGTTTGAATGTGTGAACGCTACGAAGTTCATCGTGCTCCATGTGGACAGGCTGGATGTGGATAAGGTGGCTGTGTACTCAGACAGTAAAAAAACGGGTGCAATGAGGATCCACCGGCACTTCCACTATGCTCCCAACCAGGTCTACGTCATCACTTTGCACCGGGAAATGAAGCCACTCCGAACATACAAGATCAACATCACATTTGAAGCTCAAATCGAAAACGAGCTGTTGGGCTTCTTTCGCAGCTCGTACATGCTACATGGAGAGAAAAGGTAATTAGACTGCATAAACATTGTACGTGTTAATTGAAAACTGGGATTTGAAATTTGGCATACAGTGTGTGTTGGAATTAAAAGGTAGTATGTTAGGTGAAAGTCTTTTTAAAGTGTTTGTATAAGTACAGATGTTAAAGGTTTAGTCACCCCTGACTGTGCTTTGATCTTTCTGAGTTAAAGGCTTGAATGCTTGAAATATGAAATGGAAGTAGTAGAATTTAATATCTTTATTTCCAACACTCAAAATAATAGAAGACTAGAAAAATACAGTTGGAAAAGCATCAAAGGGGCTCATACAACTGGTGAGAAATCCTCCTGGTGTGCAAGACTTCATTAAGAATCTAAACTAAAAGACAGTTTTGATTATTTGGTTGCTGCATAATTCTATATGGCATTTCATAATTTTATTGTATTTACTATAAACCTAAAGGGAGGAAAATAGTAGACCTTCTATGAGTATATGTGACCAAATCTATGACTGGTACTGTAATTGAGCACTGCATTTGTTAATATGAGTTAATGAATTAATCACCAAGGAAGGGGCAGCACGGTGGTGCGGTGGTTAGCACTGTCGCCTCACAACAAGAAGGTCCTGGGTTCGATCCCAGGGTGCCTTTCTGAGTGGAGTTTGCATGTTCTCCCCGTGCATGCATCGGTTTCCTCCCACAGTCCAAAGACATGCAGATTAGGTCAACTGGCTACTCTAAATTGCCCGTGCGAGTGTGTGTGGCTGTTTGTCTGTGTCGGCCCTGTGGTGGACTGGCGATCTGCTCAGGGTGTACCCCACCTCTCGCCCGAAGATGCTGGGATTGGCTCCAGCTTCCCCGTGACCCAGATGGATAAAGCGGTATAGATAATGGATGGATGGATAGATCATCAAAGACCAGATTTACAAAATTTTTGTGTGTAATGATATGTGCAAACTTGATAATACTTGCAAAAAATTCACTTAGGTGGTGTATGTGGGACTATAGACAATCTTTAAAACAAGGAGGAAAAATACATTTTGTGTGTTTTGCATTTTTTCCCTAATGACTATGTAGTTTTGGTCATTTCAATATCAAAATTCAGCTTGTCAACATCAATTGAATACTTTTGCACCACGGAGGACTATTTACACTACCTAGTTTTTAACAGCAGACATGTACTTCTGAACGATTCTGCAGTTAACCTAAAATGTGTGCTTTTGCATGTATTTTGCGACAGCTATGAGGGCTGTTGCTTTAGAGCTGACTGACTGTCGAGAAAGTGGTGCAAGTCATACTTTACTGGTGTTGGGCACGTGCGGTATAATTATATTATCATCCCTACATGATATTAGGTTGCAGTGATATCCAGTGTTGTTCATCATTAACAATATTATAATATCTGACCTGCTAATTGCTACAAAGTTTTGCATAAGAGCTTTGCAAAAACAGAGGAGTAGTCAGGTATGAGTTATTACTCAAAAAAAATTTGACAAAATGGCAGTCTTTTTCTCCCTAATTAAGAGATGGGCCAAATGACATGGGAATAATAACAGACACATCTTCACCCAAGCTTGTGCTTTCATCTCTCACAGAGATGATCACACGGCTCCCTTGCTTTCTATCAAGGTAAATGGAGAATGCTTTGAAATAAAATAAAACATGATAATAAAATATCATATTCTAGTTCAGTCTGCAGTTCAGGTAGCGCTCTGACGTTGTGAACTCACATGTTGAATAGTTGTCATATGAATTTGATATGGAATATGAACTTCCTCGCAACAAAGGAAATAAGCTATTTAGGAAATTACCATTCATCTACTGTGACCGCTTTATCCGGGTCTCGTATATCCAGAGCCAGAAATCCAGAAAACTTCTGGGTGAAAAAACGTTGAGAGTGATGCGGGAACAGACTTTGAATGGGAATAGTCCATCACAGGGCACCATACACACACACACACACTTTAACACCCATACGGTAATTTAGCGTAGTCAATAGAATGGAAAAAACATAATTGTTAGAAATATTTTTTTATAGTTTTTGACATTTCTCACTGCCTTTAATTGACAGTTTTATATCTAGCAAGTTTCAGTGTTCTTTCAGGGTCTCTTTGAGCTCCAAGCTTAACACAGCTAGAGAGCACATAGAAAAAAATCATTCAAATATTGTTTTTCTCCTTCTGTGGTCAAAGGGCTGTGTGGATAACAGGTTGTACATGATCTGTAGTGTGAACATAACCCAAAAAGCTTATCTGATCCTCACTTAGTTTGGTGACATTAAGATTAAAAATCGGATGAGTGAAAACAAACATTCAAACAAACATAACAAGTGTAGACACAGTTTGTGGACATTGAATATACCAGAAGACTGAGCTGAATTAATATCATAACAAACACTAGTAGCTCTGTATGGCCCTATAATTCTGATGACATTTTACACATTTCACTGAAGATAATTTTCCAAAATGGTGGAGGGTATACAGTGTACACGTTGTAAACTTCCATGAGATAAAGTCATTTTTTTGTTTAGTGTATTTAAAAAAACACTTTCTGAAAAAACACACTGTGATCCCGAGTCCATGGAACTTGTCCAGGATTTATTTTCATCTCCTCAATCTGGAACAGGCCTGTTCTTGCACACACTGTATATACTTCAGCCCTCCATATTGCTCTACTACATCAATATGGAGACAGTAGACCCTTCACGCATGCAGCAGCTGACCCTAGTGACCGTTCGTGCTGCAGGCAGTCCCCTTTATATCTATACACACATAGCACTTTGTCTAGGATGCAGTGTTGAACAAAAACCAACTATAAACTTAGGGTTTGAAAAACCCCAGTTTAACCCAGGGGGTCTGGGCAGTGGGAAGCCCCAGGCACATTCTGTTTCACAAGAGGATGTTGGCAAATGATTTGACACAGGCCGGCTCCTAGCAGCTACTCTCAAATCCCAGGTTTCTTTCGGCATTCTGACCAAAAACATTGTGACACTCAGATCAATGCCATTGAAGTCCTACATCCCAAGCTGCAGGGGCTAACTGAGTTCATCCACACAAGTTAGCTAGCTAGTCATTATTTCAGTTATCTTTGTTACTATCTATGTTTGGTCAAATAGACAGCGTT
>JAQQZU010000003.1:5997934-6010871 GCA_030068025.1 Parauchenoglanis punctatus | reverse complement strand
TTATAGATAATATTTATATATAATAAAATATATATATATATATATATATATATATATATATATATAATATTAAAAAATATATAATAAATATATATATAAATTAAAAAGACAAAGAAGTAACAGAACAGGAAATAAAGATGACAAAGGTACAATTTATAAAGATTAAATAAATAAGTAAGTAAGTAAGTAAATAAATAAATAAATAAACAATTTGAGGCTTGGTCATCAATCTAAATGTGGTTATTGGTGAGGCGAAGTCTATTTTAACAAGAATAAATTTGGAGATGATGGCTAAATAAATGAAAAGTTATAGATCTCACTTTGATTGGCAGCTGCGTCACCGGGCATGACCACGCCCCCTCGGCGCTCGGAGCGTAGCTGCGTGTCCGCGCGCGCTCAACCCAGTGCAGTGTTTCCACAGGGACAGGAGCGATAACACGGGTTCGGATATATTTATAACATACGCACACACGCACGTAAATACACACACGCACACACACACACAGACAACGAGAGCGTGTCAGAGATATACACAGACGAAAAAGAAAAAGAAACAAATACCCAGAGAGAGTGAGAGTGAGACAGAAAGAGAGAAACTGGAGCGAAAAGAGAGCAGAAGAGTGTTGCACATGGCCGGGATTATTTACACACTCGCTTCACTTTTCTTTGGGATTTCCGCCGGTATCAGCTCCCTGCAACGGACTTATCCTCCAAACGAAGGTAACAAAGTGACTCTTTCTGACACGCAGAACAGGGCATTTAAACTCAATTGCAGACTTAATTACACACCTGCAGTGTTCAATTCATTCTCATATCTTCAGCTGGATACCAAAAAACACATTCCTAAGAGTTTAAAACTGTATCAGTGGAATAAATTAATTCTCCATTATATTAGACGTGTAGCACTAAAACTGTGTTGAAGTTAAAAACTAAATCCCAGAGCGTTTATCATCCCCGGAATAAACGTCCATAATGAATAATATTTCATTATGTATTTTTATTGTATATAAATTCCATTATTTATCTATTTTATAATGCCAGATTTGCAGAAATGCTGCACTGTTTAATGCCATATCTGCAGTTGGCATGCATTTAGTGCACCTAATGAATAGCCTAACATAGGGTAAACAAAAATCATTATTTCTAAAAACAAACAAACAAACAAACAAAAAACACTGGCTTTTATATATATATAAAAAAACATATATGTGATGTACATGATATAATCTGGCCTTTCCGGTTTAAGAGCGCAGGTTATGTAGAGAATGTGGTTCTCTTATATTAACAAAATTGTCACGGGACACACATCAAAATACTGCCGTTAAAAACAGTCAGTCATTTTCTATTCATTTCAGACAGATTTGAAGGAAGTGTCACAAAGTCTATAAATGAAATCCAATAATTTGCTGAGTGTTGGAAAAAGTTGCAAAAAAAAAAAAAAAACATGACAGACTTAATAGAACCTAATCTTAACCATAGGGCTACCACTTGTTTGTTTGGATTTTTTTATTATTATTATTTATTAATTACTGCTTAGTATATTATAAACATGTCATAGCACATACCTAATGGGGGAAATGGCTTTCAGAATTTTTGTTATTTTTTGTTGTAAATTTGGACCCAGCGCCACAGTCTCGGTCTTCTGGTACAGATGAACCAGATCAATGCTGAGTTGTTCTTTCTGTAACCTCAGGCTCATTTCAGTAACGCTGAGTGGGTTAATACAACAGAACAAATTTGCAGGTAGATTTCATCCTGTATTCTGTCTTTTAAGTATTCTTTTACTTTCATATCTCAGTTACATTGCTGGATTCGAGATCCGTGCAGGGAGAACTGGCATGGGTGGCGAGTCCAACGGAAGGAGGGGTGAGTACCAACGAACCAGTTCTCTCTCTTCCTCTCTCTCTCTCGCTCGCTCTCTTTGTCTGATGGGAATTCAGATAGCTAGGTTACTGCGACAAGCATCAGATTTCCTAAATAGTGCAAGGAGACAGAAATGGCCTTTGTTGGGAAACTTTATCCCTCAACTTCCAAAAAGGGGGAGACTTGGCAACACTGACACTGTGAGCGGTTCCGTGTGTGTCTCTGAAAGAACGGGGCTTCAGATCTCGGAGGTCACTGGGTTCTGTCTGATAAAGTATGCTCCCTCAGTCTTGCTGCTTTCATGCCCACTATTCATGCATACCTTCCTCCTGAGCCTTCAGATTCGATGGTGACAGAAATGGTTGGCGTCCATGCCAAATATTCTCTTGAGAAATAGCCTTTCTCCAAAGAAGGGAGATCAGACTCAAGGTTAAAATAAACCACAATAAGTTTACCTCCATTTCCATTAATACCACTGCTAGCCAAGGACATGTGATCCAGTTCTTATGGAAATGCTTCGTTGGCTGTGCTCTGTGATCACCTGTGTGACTGACAGCTCTTTGGCAGTGATGGTGGGAGGGCATTCAGCTCTAAATACGGCCAATTAGCTTCTTTCTCTTCCTGGACTGCTATCTGTGGACAGGGGCACTTATCAGTAACTCGCTCCATTGGCCCTCAGTGCACACAGGACAGGAGAGAGCTCCACACACTGAATTACTCCCTCACACTAGAGGCTGGTTTGGTTTCACGGCTATTGTCTCGTCATTGCTCAATTTGCAATGCGATTTTGTGAATAATTGCTGGAGATTATTTACCGTAGTCCAATTTCAGCCTGGACACATGAGTGCTGATAGTTTTCAGGAGCTTTATGAGTAGGAAACCAGAGTGTAAAACAGTGACCTCCACAGTGCTCAAAAATACCAAATATTCTACCAGGAATAAGCCAGAGAAATAACCAAACAAGCAACATACCCAACTTTCAATCAATTAACCAGCCAAGAAACAAAGTAATTAATCAACCAACCATGAAACTAAATAATCAACCGACCAGCCAACCAATGAAAGAATCGCTCAACCAACCAACAAATAAAATATCCATAAACAACAGAAAAGAACCAGTTGACCAACCAACTAACAAATTAACTAGTCCACCAAACAAATAAAATAACTAGTCATCCAACCAACAAACCAAATTGACAGCCAACCAAGAAACAATTAAATAACCAGTTGATGCCCCATCCAATAACAAAAGGATCATTTGACCAACCAACAAACAAATAAAATAATCAGTTGACCAGCAAATAGATAAAAAACAGATGACCACTCATATAACAAACAAAAGAGCCATTTGACCAACCAACAAACAAATTAACCAGCTAACAAACAAAAGAATCATTTGACCAGCCAACCAACTAAAAAAATCAGTCTACCACCCAACAATATAATAAACAACAGACCAGTAAACAAAAGTATGTGTGTATATAATAAGCTTTTGATTAAGGGTAAACTAGGTAAATTTCACCTGAAGAATTACAGGGCTGCACAATTAAAAATATAATTAAGTTTGTGATTGTTTTGAGAAATATCATGATTGTACATATAATTTGATGGTAACAGTGATTATGGTAATACATATGGGCTCAGCGTGGAAAAGCCTGATTGATCAGACTGCATGAACACCTGCGACCTGCCAGAATGCTCACAGCATGCTCAGTTCACTTCCAGCGCAGAATAAAACAAGCCAGGCATCATGATGAACCACTAACATATCAATGCACGTAGTTCATATTTCCTCTTGTTTATGTCGAGGGGGATGGGCGTGGTGCTTGAAATGTCTGTAAATCTCACGGTGCTTTTTAAACATTTGAATATAACCTCCCATCCATTATCTTATTATATTTATCAGTTTGTTTTTTGTAATCTGTTTCCTTTTTTTTTTTTTTTTTTTTAATAACCATGATGATCTTCAGGATTGTTTTTAGTAATTGAAATAAATGACCCCATTTTTTTAAAAACTTGCACCTTCTAATAGGCCACTGTGTAACTCTGAGGCCTGTTTCACTTGCAACTGTGTCACAGTTACTAAGTGCTTTAGGAAACATTGTAGAGAAGCTAATGTCATCTCATAACTCTAGATAAACACTGCAGTGGCAGGGAGTTTGTATAATTTACATATTAGAAGAAAAAGCAGATCCACTGGGTTTAAATTATATTTTCAAAAAGATCTCTTACTAATTTTGTATTTAACACTAACAAAAATAATTCATCGATGAATCAAGCAATTGTTAAAAATAGAATAAATAATGCCTTTTTTGCATTTACAGATCCTTGCTTTGGTTGAGATTCTTTATGCTTAAATTTATCTCTCAATGATAGGATGAATCATTACTTCGCTGAATGTACAATATTCATGTATGACAGAACTCACATGGCTATGAGTAAAATATCTCACTACTATAATGTTTTGCCGTACGTCTAGTGGACAGCTGGAAAGAGCTGAGGGGGTGTGAATAAAAAGCAAAAAAAAAAAGAAAAGTGAGTTGTGGCTCTAAAAGAATTAATCACCTGTGGACCCATAAAATAAAGCATAAAGGACACACTCGATGTGTGACTAATGATGAGCAAATGTTATGAAATATAAGTTGTAAGTAAAGTAACAGGCTTGACTACAAATTTCCTATTCGTGAAAAAAAATCAAAAATATCATTTGCATTTACATATAATTACTATAAGTAATTACTATAAGTAATAAGTAATGAACTCCATAAATACGACATGAACTTAAAAAAAAGTAAATTTTTAAAACACTGTTCTTATGACGTTTCTCTTATTCTCTTATTTCTCTCCTGATGTATTTCATTTTTTTCTCATTCAGTCATGGTGATGTCACTTTGTCTTAAATGTTCTGATCCACAGTGGGAAGAGGTGAGCATCATGGATGAGAAGAACGTCCCGATCCGGACATACCAGGTTTGTAACGTATTGGAGTCAAGTCAGAACAACTGGTTGCGCACACACTGGATCGAGCGTGGCCCGGCGCAGCGCGTCTACATAGAGATCAAGTTCACGTTACGCGACTGTAACAGCCTACCCGGTGTCACGGGCGCTTGCAAGGAGACCTTCAACCTCTACTACCTAGAGTCGGACTCAGGAGGAGAGCACGGTGTGCCTGAGCGCCGCTTTGCTAAGATCGACACAGTGGCGGCGGATGAGAGCTTCACCCAGGTGGACGTGGGGGATCGTGTCATGAAGCTCAACACAGAGGTGCGCAATGTGGGCGCGCTCAGCCGCAGGGGCTTCTACCTGGCCTTTCAGGACGTGGGCGCATGCGTGGCTCTTGTCTCCGTGCGAGTGTTCTATAAGAGATGTCCGCTGGTCATCAGGAACCTGGCGAGTTTCCCTGATACTGTAGCAGGTGCAGACGCTTCGGCGCTGGTGGAGGTGCGCGGTGCATGTGTGGAGCACTCAGAGGAGCGCCAAGAGCCCAAAATGTACTGCGGCGCAGACGGGGAATGGCTGGTGCCCATCGGGACATGTCTGTGTCAGCCTGGTTATGAGGAGCGCGGTGGACAGTGTCAAGGTAAGACAATATGAGATTCAGTCTCTCTTCTGTTTCTAGATATTCAACACGGTCCTGTCTCTAGATATTCATCTTTCTTCCTATTTCTAGATCTTCTGTCCCAAGATTTCCAGCCTTTTCTGTCTCCACATATTCAACACATTCTTGTCTCTAGGTATTTGTCTTGTCTCTAGATTTCCGTCCTTGTCCTCTTTCCGCATATTTCTTTCCAGTGTCCCTCCCTTTTTTTTCTAGATGCTCACCCTGTCCACTGATACTGATCTCTTCTCTCTGTACATATTCATTCCTAGATATTCTCGACTTATAACTTTTTGGTCTTCGGATGAGGATCTCTCATGTTGTCCTGAGCTCTTTAGGCTCATCATGTTCGTAGATATGTGAATGTTCTAGACATCAAAATAATGATTCTTGTCCTGTTTCCAGAACATCTATCTTTCTGGTGTGTCTAGATACTCAGTCATCTTTCTTTCTCTAAATAGTAATCCTTTTTCTGTCTCTAGCTATAGATTCCTTTTTTTTTTTTCTCCGACCATGCATCCTTCTCCTGTCTTTAGCTATCATCCCTCACTTTTCTTTTAGACATGCGCATCCCTTTTCTGTCTTTACTGTAGATATTCAGCACACTCCTGTCTCTAGATATTGATCTTCCTTTTTTCCTCTAGATTCTCCTTCTGCCTTCAGCTATTCATCCTTCTTTTATCTGTATCTATTCAGTGGACCCTCATTTTTTAACTCTCTTCCTGCAAACATCCACCTCTTGATCTATCTGTCCATCCATCCTTTTTTATTGCCCTAACGCGCCCATCTGTCCAGCTCATATCACTGAGGCAGCACAGTTTGCTGATGAATCTCTCGTCGTGCTGATTGCAGTATCGGCCTGCACTAAATGCATCATTTAAAAGCTGCAGTTATTTTATTTCATTTAGCCGTCAGGTTCAGTTTGTATTGATCTGAAGGATTTGCGGTTGCTTATTAACTGAGCACTCTGAGTGTGCTGTGAGCATGCCGTGTCCTGCAGTATATCACACGGTCACGCACTCCGGGCTGGATGCAGCAGCAGAGCTGTGCGTGTTAGCGTGTGTCAAAACGGGACTAAAAACGAGTAAAGCTTGTTCAGTAGTTGTTCATGTTTTCATCCCCTTTGTGGTGATTAGTTATCTGTGGCGTCATCTGCAGTCAGCTCATTGAAGAGCGCTCAGCGAGATGTGATGACAAGCAGCACTGAACAGAGACGCACTGAAACGTGGAAAGAGAGAGAGAATGTCGAACACAGCGAGACATGATATAAGAGACAAGTAACGATGAGCCTGAGTGGTCTTTATTTTTTCAGTTCTGCCGTAAAAGTTTCACTCACAGTCGGACAGATCCTGAGGCACACAGGCATGGTTTTGAAAACAGGGCATTCACAAAAATCTCAAATAGATTAGACTAAAACTATATATATATATATATAACTATATAAATTGTATAAATGGATTAAATCTGATTGGGAATTCTGTTTTAATAAATAAGTCATCGATGGGGTGGTGTGATGCCAAAGATTAGTCTCCTACAACAACATGTCTCACAGCACTTTATTCCTCTGCAATAACAATTTTTTATTCCACAGTAAAGTTTTATTCCACAGCACTAATTTATTTATTAATGAACGGCATCATACGTTTATAGCTACATTAACGTTGTGGAACATCATCATTACAAGTTAGTTCCTGTTATCATTTTTGTTTGTAAGACAAAAAAAAAATGCAGCTTGTCTTGTTACTGGGAAATCACAAAGAACTCGATGTCGAAAAACTTAAAGGAACAGGAAGTGCCGGCACTGAAGTCTTCCAAAAAATTTTTATCTTCACACTGTTAGCAATTCCACACATCTCTACTGCAGTTATGTGGAGCAATCACCATACAAGCCCCTGTGTAAGTTTTTACTATAGAAAACGATCGCATCAGAACGAGTGCATTATTATAAGCATTGTAGCAGGAGCTATTGTCAGAGCTACTGATAATCAACATTCTGACTGACCAGATTCAAACGTAACAGTGCTGTGATTAGTGTTGGGTATCGTTTGAATTTTATTGATCCCAGTTAGGGATAGGTTTAGGGTTAGGGCTTTTCCGATTCTGCTTTTCAGTTCCAATTCTTATCGATTCCCCCATTTCGCTTCCATAATGGTAAAAAAAGAGGTCAAATGTTTAGATAAAAGAACATAAATTTGACTGTTTGCAACTTTAATTAAGGCATGTTGACTGCATTGTTGCATTGAAGAGGCTTTTTTAAATCTGAAAATGTGAACAAGTGCAATGAAAATTTATCTGAACGTATATACAGCTATGGAAGACATTTAGACCACTTTAAAAGTGGTCTCTTAACACACACACACACATACACACTTTATCGTATTAGATTTAAAAACTTTATTTTATTTTATTTTGAAATCCCATTGACGCTATGGCAAAAGCGCCACATGGACTTTTATTTTGAAATCCCCTTTGCAGCCACTGCGGGCTAGCCACGATAAGCAGCCTCCATGACAGATTCTCCCGTAATGGGAGTCCCGTTCTCACATTGTATACTCATGGATAGTTTGTAGATATGTAGATATGTAGCATTAAGCATATAGCGTTAAGTTTTGGCAATAAGAATTTAAAAAAATTATCAAAGAACCGATAAGCAGAACAGAAATAATATTTTTTATGCAGTACACTGTACGTGGCATATTGGATTCAGTTCTAATGTGGATCAGAGGAATGAGTTTTGGTTCCCAACCGTAGCTGTGGTATAATAAACTATACTGTACTATACTATACTATACTATACTATATTATACTATACAAATGACACTAAAAACTTATCCTAACCTCTTATATTACATTAAATTATGTCCTTATTTAAGAACAGGAGGGTCTGAGGAGGTTCAATCTTTATTATTTTTTATGTAATATCATGATTATGTGACAAATCATTAAATCATAACTCCAGAATAATTTCTGTATTGAATGTTATGAAGTCATCCCGATACACTATGAATTTTAAAAGTCTAAAGGAGTATAATATTAATTTTTTTTCCAACATATGCTTTCTAGATGGGACACAACTAAGAGGTATTTTTTAGGAGTGAAGACATTGAAACTATGAACCTGGGCTTTTCTAACCTTTTCCTGGACATTTCTACATGCTGAATGTTTGTGGCTGTTTTGCTAAGTTCTAAAAGAAAGCTACTTGTTCAGATGGGATTTTACAATTATTTTTCATACAGATGTTTTGGCTATAAATTCCTTCCCTAGACATCAACTTTACAATTATATTTGGATCAAAATGCCTTTAAGGTCACAAAAAAATATTAAATAATGTGCTGAAACTTACTTTGTAGGCATTGATACTATGTAGAGAGCTTTATTTGTTGTCTACAAAAGAGATGGCTTCTGTTACTAACCCTCAGAAACTAGATAAGTAGACTCATAGTGAAACCCACACACACATTTACACACACTTTCTCCAGGATCCAGGGTTACCATGGCTGTTATTAGGGTTACGGTAGCCACCCATGACATTTGATCTTAGGTGTCAAAGGCTAAAGGTTACATTCCCTCTCAGCTCTCAAGTGTAGTTGTCCTGACCTGTTTGATGTTCTTTGGTGTGTTGTGCATGTTGGTATGTCTCCGTATGAAGAGCGGATGTCCATCAGAATGACCAATATGGTAATTTCAGTGATCTTAGGAGAGCTGTAATTTAGCAAATGGGCTTTGTGGTTTAAACCTGCAGTGCCAAACTTAAACTTGGATTCGGACCATGCAAGTCCTCTAATCCTTCGCTGTCTGAGGTGACTGGGGGGTGTCACTCGGCTCTGAGCCAGATCGGAGGCTCAGGTTTGGCTTGGTGGTGCTGTTTGTTCTGAGATGGAAGGGGATTGGGGGTGTGAAAGGTTCAGAGCGTAGGGTTGAAGGTCACCAGCTCCTCCATCCATCTCTAGCTTCTTAGTTGACAGCACAAGAGGAGAAATTTATTAAGACATCAAAACTCTGACAGCCGGGATTTGACATGACACCATAGAGACACTCTCATGGGAAAGATAAAGATAGAGAGAGAGAGAGAAACAGAATATTTCAGTTTTAGGTTCCTTAGTCTTTAAGTTAACTTCTTTTTCAAATTCTTTAATCCTTTGTTACTTTCTTTCTTCAACTTGAATTTGACGCACGATACTGTTAAGTTATTTTCCTTTTTCATTTGATTTTCATTCATCACAAAACCACAGTCCGACTTGTCACCCTGAAGCTTATTATAACTTTAGTTTCATGAGTACAGTACTCCTAATGGATCTATTGCTCTTAATATCACTTTTAATTGATCTATTTTTTCTTATTGTGATTACAAATCATAATTTATGTGCTGACAGCTTTCTTGCCACATTTTCAAATTACTGGTTATGCTGCTAAGCTGGCACGATGATGCGGCAAGAAGCTATACCACCTCACAGCTCCAGGGCCTGCATTTCAATTCTGAGCTTGAGTTTCTCTCAGTGTAGCGTTCTGCATGTTCTCTGTGTGTCTGAATGGATTTCCTTTTTCCTCTCACCTCATGCCAGTCGGTGAACTGCAACTTGCCCCTAGGTGTGAATGACTGGTGTCTCATCCAGGGTGTATTTCCACCTCGCACCCAGTGTTCCCTCGATAGGCTCCGTATTCAATGATCATTGACCCTGATCGGGATAAAGCATGTCCTGAAGTTGAATTAATGGTTACGCTATTAAAGCCCACAGTCACAACATGATCTCATAATCATAAGATCACTATACATATATCATATATACATATATCACATCAAAATGGTAAGCATATGAAGTGTGACGTAAAGAACGGACATAAATAAGTAACTTTATAAAGCAACTTCATTGTTAGTTAAGCGCGAGAAACTATTCCTTTAGTAATGATTGAACAAAAATGATTTACAGAATTATTTCAAATTCCAGGTGAACATAAGTACAATTTTAGCAGTGTGTAAAGCCAAACCTAAAGCATACTCTGAGTAATTAATTTAAGAATTACGCTATGTGTGGAGTTGAGTTGCACAGAAAGTGTTTAAAAATCATGGAAGTTCCTGTTTGTACTAAACAAGGAGTTTTAAACTTAAGTTAATTGTAATTTCTTGACTTATAGCAAAATGTTTACCAAATGAAAAATTTTTATACATTGTAAAAAGGATATCATGAAATGCTTTTGGCACAAGGGCTACGCTGTCATTACAGTACATTTCATCTTTTTGCTGTTTTTTCCTTTATCTTGCGAGTAACCTGGATGTGTGTGTAGGATGGGGGGGGGGTTGCTATGTAAAAGTGTAAATTTGGGTGTGTGTGTGTGTGTGTGTGTAGTTGATAAAAGCTGGCAACTGATGTCTGTGTCTGTGTAATTTCTAACTTCTGCACCACCCACAAGCCCAAATCCAGGCTTAAGGAACTTTTTTTGACAGGAGGGTTTTCCTGGATGCATTATTACTATCAGTCAAAAGATTTTTGTTCAGCATGTAAGCCCGGGCCTGGTGTTTCTTGCCTGAATAATTTAGAAACACACGCACACACACACACACACACACACACATGCACACACACATGTTTGTTTTTGTGATTTTTCAGGAAATAGGATTACACATGTAGTGCATATAATGTATATACATCACTAAATAAGTACATTATATTATTTACATCTTTCTTGCTGTTTTTACTAATGTTAGATCTGAAAATAGTCTTGATACTGTAATTTCATTGCAGCTGCATTGCTAGTGTTCAGCTCTCTGAGCACAGATACAGTCTCTCTCACTTTCTCTGGGTTCCAGCAACCAATCAGAACCAGCCTGGGGCCAGGAACGATAAGGCTTCCTGCACCTCCAGTTAAATAAATACAGTCTGCTTGGTCTGGCACTGTTCTCCGAAATGAAGTGAACTCGGTTAAATTTACTCCTTATTCACCTTCCTGCGTCATGCTGTTTAAGCCCTCTGCCTGGTTTTTCATTTCTTTTGAAAATTATATTTAATATATGTCATTTAATGTGTAAACGCAGACCAGAACAAATTCTTCTTAAATGAAAACAAGTCTGGATATTATCATCAAATGCCAGCATTTTTGGTGGGAGAAAAGGCAATTAACACTCTATAGTTAGAAAATTCACCTATGGAGTATGTCTAAGCAAAATGTTTTGTTTGGCAGGACACAGTCTAGGTGTTATTGGCAATTGTTAACAACACACATTTAATTTTTGCCAAAAAACTTTCCTCTCTAAGTGTAATTATTTATAGACATCTAAAGGCTGCAAGTTAATAGAGCTAAAAGTTTACAATTCACAAAACCAAAGAGTTGTTTTTTACAACATTTGTGTGTGTTTTTTTTTGTCTGTGATACTAATAGTGTTTTAAAAGGTGACTGTAATAATAATAATAATAATAATAATAATAATAATAATAATAATAAAGACCATGTTTATTTATTTGTTTGTTTGTTTGTATTTTTGTGTTTATTTTATTGTTAGGAACAAAGAAGTTCATTTTTTTTATTTTTTATAATATACTAATTAATTTTTTTTCATTATTTTTAGTCAGTAAGTCAAGGTGTCTTCCACTACAGCCTCAAACTAACGAGCTACAATGCTGGCTCCTTTAGTCACAGGTCTGAAAGTTTCACTTATAAAGTCAGTATAAAAATTTGAAACTCATAAATACAAAAACAATATTTAGTAAAGAAACAGGCTAAAAGATTCACTTTTGTCATTTTTACTCACAAATTTTTACACGTGTCTGTTTGTGTGTGTGTGTGTGTGTGTGTGTGTGTGTGTGTGTGTGTGTGTGTGTTATTGAGACACCATTGACCAAGTGCTGAGAGTACTGGAGCTCAAAAGCACTCTGCTTTCGTTGCTCTCTCATCGGCAGCTGTCATTACTGGTGGATCTCAGCCTAAACGTTGATGCGATGTTGAGCTAACACTTGGCCAACGTTTCTGCGCAGAGAAATCATTTCTTCACTGTCAGCACTCATCAGCAGTCTACGGAGAGTTATAACAGCAGATGCATTTGAAAGCTCAACATACAGAAAGCATACGGCCCTGCTGCCCCCTCCTCATCTCTCTCACTCCTTTTCTCTGTGTGTGTGTGTGTGTGTGTGTGTGTGTGTGTGTGTGTGTGTGTGTGTGTGTGTGTGTGAAGCGGGAGACGATGGACGGCTGAAAAGAGGGAGACTGAGTGGATTAGCATGTCAAAAGCTCTGAATTAATAGCTTCTTTCTCTCTCTCTTGCTTTGGTCTTTCTTTGCCTCTCTCCATCTTTATTTCATACAGAGAGGAAAAAGAGAGTGGGAACGTCATAGGCAGACAGAGGGGGAGAGATAAATAAAACAGAAATGGGGAGAGAGAAAATAAAAGGACGAGACAAAAAGAGACAGGTGGATAGAGTGAAGCTGTAAGAGAAATAACACACTTGTCTGCTTGGGGAGGGGAAAAAAAAAAATAAAATATATA
>JAQQZU010000003.1:5969009-5989047 GCA_030068025.1 Parauchenoglanis punctatus | reverse complement strand
TCCTAGTAACAGAGCAACGACTTTAAGATCTCCACAGATATTCCAGTTGTACAGTGTTGATAAGTCACTTACGGGAGTGAAAATGTTTGGATACAAATATAAGAAAAAATCAAGACAAAACTGAAGATTTCTCTGAAACGGTACGTGATGGGTAAATTTTGATGTGATCTTCGTGATCAGCACCGGAACGTCTATAAGAAACACCCAACAGTGTTCAAGACGCAAAAACTTTGTTTACAGTGAAATTAGAGGACCTTATTCGGCTTTCCAGATGAGATCCACTGTCTCCAGAGAGTGCAAAGGGGACGGCACGATACTGTGTGTTGAATTTCAGAGTATACTGCATATCAGATTATCGACACATGTCTCGTGTGAATTGCTGGAAATCAAGTGTCGTGTGTTTTTTTTACCCTAGCAATAACGTGAGAGAGAGAAAGAGATTATAGGTTATTTAAGGCTAAATGCCAGAGATGTTCCTTGCCCTGAGGAAAGGAAACTGATACGTGTGTTTTTGTCTAAAGACAGCAGAGCCGTGTCTTGCTCGCATTAACGCACTGTAGGATCTACACAACGCAAAAGCGTCTGAATGTCTGTGTTTCCATAAAGAGAAACCGCTTGGTGACAGAAGGAAAGAAGAAAGAACGGAAGATAAAAGAACAAGATGTCTCACAGCGGTATCTCTTGCATCTTGAGTGCCATTTTATTTTGGAAAGTCTCATCTGAATGTGTTTCTGCTTTCAGCATGATGTGGTGCTTGTCCCATGTTCGCTTTGGGGATTTGTTGATATTCCTCCTAGAGCTGTTTCAATCCAATATGTTGTTCTACACTGTTGTGAATCAGTATTGTGTAAGGAGTTCATTAGGACTGCCAGACACAGAAGCCACGCCTCTTTCACTGACACTAAATTCACAGAGGCCACGCCTCCTTCAGTGGGACTGAATTGTGTTAGATGGTTGCACATTGTTTGGTAATGATACTCCTAAACATTAGTCTGAAATTAAGATCCTTCGCAGCTGTTTAACATACTTTATTTCCAGAACACAGAAATGCGGCCTACGTAGACAGCCTACTCTCGAATGAAACAGGTGGGGATGTTTGTCTGTCCACAATAACAGTATGATCTCTTTTAAAGCAGAGCTGCAGAAAGAGTGCAGAGGAAAGGGGGATATAAAGGAGAGAGGCTTTAGCATTGCAGATTAAAGGCGTGAAAGAGAGGATGAGTGGATAGAGTGCACTGGGTTCCAGCATGAGAGCATCTCCAGTTAAAGACACACTGCAGGAGAACAGAAAGCAGACAGGACCCCTTTGTCTGCTAGAGAGCCACTATAGTGAACATTTGATAAGCTTTCGAAAGTGCTCGCTCTCTCTCTCTCTCTCTCTCTCTCTCTCTCTCTCTCTCGCTCTCTCTGTGTGTGTGTGTGTGTGTGTGTGTGTGTGTGTGTGAGAGAGACAGTGATGGCAGGAATGTGAGAGGAGGGAGATGTGAAGCAGAGCAATTTTAAATAGACAGAAAAGAAGAGGATCTGGCATTTGTTGCATTCCGCAAACATCAAATTTACATGCACACACACACACACACACACACACACACACACTCACACACACACACGCACGCACACAAAGTGAGTGACCTACACTGACACTACAGAGATTAAGCAGGTTAAATGTTTAATTCTCCTCTGAATATTTACACAACTGAGTAATAAATCCTACACATGTGGTCATGTGGAGTAAATGGGAGTGTGTGCATGTGTGTGTGTGCATAATGTAAGACCATTTTATACACTCCCCTACAGTGTGCTGCAAATATTCTCACGATTCCTTAGACATCACCTGCACCAGTTCCCCCCACGTTACCCTCATTCCTCCATCTGATCTCCTCCATCTGATTGGCCTTTTGTCGTAGGTACAGGACGACAGTAGGGCAGTCGAAGTGGGTCCAGCTATAATTATAAAATTATACAGGATTTTTAATATGTCCGACAGTTAATAGAAATGTATGTTTCACTCAAGTGAAAAATAGATCCTGAGCAAGATGGATGGGGTCATGTTCTGATGGTCATTTTGTAGTTGAAAAAAAATTTAGTTTTGCATTGTTAAACCTCTCTCTCTCTCTCTCTCTCTCTCTCTCTCTCTCTCTCTCTCTCACTCTCTCTCACTCAGTGTGTAAGGTGGGATATTACCGGTCTTTGGCTACAGATGAATCCTGCACTAAGTGTCCTCCACACAGTTACTCCATGAGGGAGGGAGCCACTGCGTGTGAGTGTGATAAAGGCTACTACAGAGCAGAGACTGACTCTCCAGCAATGGCCTGCACACGTACGTATCACACAAACACACACACACAAAGTGCACAGTAAAGGTCGATTTATACTTCTTCGTCAAATCTGCATCGTCGGTATGGCGTCAGCACTCTCGCAGGGTGAAGTATTTATACTTACATGTAGGATGCGCGTGTCCTCTAGAAGGCACTGTCACATAAAACACACCAGAGTTTACTGATTGTACGCACAGAAGAAGAGCAACGCAAGTTCCGTGTTTAACTGTAGGAATAATAATCAGAAAATAGCACAGAAAAGGTGTTGCTTTGAAACAAATTTACTGGGGGGAAAGAAACCTCACGTGGTTCATTATAAATGGAGTGAATTCTCACTGAAAGCATTTCTGAAGCGTTTTAGCTCGTCTGTATTCAGCAGCATGAGCGGCTCGAAGCACTTCAGAGTAACTACTGTTTAAATCGACAGGATTAGATGCAGGCTTAACCTGCTGCAGTGCTTTACACTTTATGTATTTCTATTAGCACAATATCATGATAGAAGATTTCCGATTTTCACAGAGAAGAAGGAGCAGCCAGAAATGCATATGAGGAGATTCATTGCTATCAAGCGGACCAATCACAGTTGTTGCGCTCTGTGTTGCCGCAACCCGTAGTTGCATCTTGGGGAGGTGCATATTGTCCTTAACGTTGAATACAGACAGATGCATGCATGATTCCAAAGGCTGTTAATGACTTCAACTTTTTATTATTTTTCATTGTTTTAGCAGCGTGCTTTAGTAAGTGAGATCCTGACTGAGTCTGTGAGCAATTGAGTCAGTG
Organism: Parauchenoglanis punctatus; assembly: GCA_030068025.1. NCBI lineage: Eukaryota > Metazoa > Chordata > Actinopteri > Siluriformes > Auchenoglanididae > Parauchenoglanis > Parauchenoglanis punctatus. The sequence goes on along the minus strand of JAQQZU010000003.1, from coordinate 5,985,949 downwards.
AGTCAGCATGTGAGTTTCCGAGAGAGCCTGTGAGTGTGTGATCGAGTCAGTGAGAAAAGCAAGTGAGCAAGTCAATCACTGAATCAGTCATTAGCGATTCTGAGTTTGTGAGTCATTCAGTGGATCACTAATCAGGTTTGACTTTGGTTTATATTCATGATTATATTCACAGCTCCTAGTATAGAACATCGATATAGAGCTTCTTGCAGACATTTTATAGTGTTACTTTTTAATTTTGACCTGTATTCAGGCTATTTGTGTGTGTTATTTGTTAAGATTGCCACACGTTCATATAATTATACTTTAAATATAACTCTGACTTAGTAAATACTGTACGTTTGTCATAAACTTCCAGAAACAGGCTTCTGCAAATTTAATACTTGCCCTTTGGTTGTGATCAATTTGAACCTGCAACTGTTGTTTTTAAAGTGAGTTTCAGGATTATAAATCACATTGCAGGTGCTAAATCACTCTACCTGCACTCTAACTGGCGTGTACTTTCAACCTTTATGTAGAAAAGCCCCAAACTGCATGTTCATTAAGGCAAATATGCAAAACATTCATAATTCACTGATAGATAGTTCTCTGTAGACCCTGTTAGTAAATCGACATATATGTTTCTGTGGTTGTTAAAAAGTTTGCATGTGTTTTTCACGCACATAATGTTTTAGTAAGTCAGGGTGACAGTGTATGGTGTGTGATAGAATTTATACACAGAACTTAAGTTCAGCTGGTGCAAATGGCTGCAGCTCAGTAGGAGAGTGTTTATTCAGTGTGTGGAATGCAGCCCAAGACAGGTGTGTGTGTGTGTGTGTGTGTGTGTGTGCGAGTGTGCATGGTGTATTTGCAGTTTCTTTAGAGCTTTATTAAACAGACGACTTGGATCATACAGCCATGTAAAATCGCATCAGATTTTTACACGCAGGCCTCGGCTCCTATAGAAACAAGTGCGTGCGTGCGCGCGTGTGTGTGCATGTGGTTATCTATTAGAATGATATGACTTAATCAGCACTCTCTCTCTCACACACATACACACACTCTAACCCCGGTCTCTGTCTCTCAGGTCCCCCCTCGGCTCCTCAGCACCTGATCTCCAGTGTGAACGAGACGTCAGTGTTGTTGGAATGGAGTCCTCCGCTGTCTACCGGTGGCCGCCGTGACCTCACCTACAGCGTGGTGTGTGAGCGGTGCACGTGGACGTCGGCGAGGTGCATGCCATGCGGTGACGGTGTGCGCTACTCACCCCGGAGACTCAGCTTGAATGGCACTCGGGTGTCTGTGCACCAGCTGCAGGCTCACACTAACTACACCTTCCACATCTGGGCCGTGAACGGAGTGTCCAAACACAACCCGAAACCCGAGCAGGCCGCCTCCATCACGCTTACCACCAACCAGGCTGGTGAGACTGTGTGTGGTGTGTGGTGTGTGTGTGGTGTGTGTGTGGGCGCAAATTTTAAGAGTCCCAGAGCAGCAAACTTCTTTTTATTTCATAGGTTATTGAAAACAAATGCAAGAGGTTTTTTTCTGATCAGGGTTCTCTGTGGTTTGAATTAGGCTACTTATATTTGTACATATTTCTAGAAATTGAGTCAATAATCTAAGAATTTCAGAATGCAGTGGTGGATTGTCCACATAGTCTAAGACTAATAATAAACAGATTAAAATGTATTGTTGCTCAACAAAGAAAAATATGTAACCTAGATTAGTTAATCTGGTGAAGCTTTTCGTAAATGTTTGTTTAACATTTATGGAAAGACTCTGTAGTGTCAGTACTTTACATATCTGTACATTTAAACAGATGAAAACGATGACGTTATTTATTAAGTCAGAATATTTAGGTTTGGCAAATTGCTGTGGTATAAGGGAAATATACACGTCAGGACATGCTGTTAAATAAAAGAATCAATAATGAATTGTTGCAATATCAGCCAGAACATAAAACTCATCATTTTTATTCTGCATTTTCTTTCAGTCAATAATAACATACTTTATTTTTCTTATATTAGTGGAAAGTGAAGGAACCTTGTTTGAGAAACATGATTTGTCAAAGCCGGTGGCAGAGTGGTGCAGTAGTTAGTGCAAGAAGGTTCTGGGTTCGAAGCCGACTGGGGCCTTTCTGTACGGAGTTTGCATGTTCTCCAGTGCCTATGTGGGTTTCCTCTGGGTGCTTTTTGCTTAGGTATGAATGCGAATGTAAATGGTGGTTCGTCTCTGTGTTAGCCCTGTGATAGATTGGCGACTTGCCCACGGTGTACCTCGCATCTCAGATGAAATCAGCTGGGTTTGGCTCCGGCTTCCCCGCAACCCTGACGTATAAGCAGTATAGATAGTGGAGTAACGGATAGATTTGGCAAAATTTATTAGCATTCAATAAATCACAGCTTCGGTAGCGGACAAAGGTTTGGATCCAAGTATGTGAGTGGTTGCGTTTCTTTTACTATCACTTATGTTTTAAGATCAGTTTCACCTGTAGAGAGCTTTTGAATGATGTCTTTGCTCCTTTAACGCACGCACATCCACATCCACACAAACATGCGAGCTCACTGTCTCATATGATGTGCCAGATCGCCTTCATTTTAGATTTACTACACCCTTTGTGTTTTTATAAGTGCAGTACATTGTGTGTTTGAGTGTCAGCCTGCGCTCTTGATGCCGTGTTGGGTTTCTAGCCGAAGCGGCGTGCCAGACGGAAATCCGGAACTCTCTGTGACAATCAACGCTCATAAATCACCCTCGGGCCCAACAGTGATGGTTTAGGGTATAAGGTGTTAGGTTTTAAGTTGTGGCTTTTCCGTATCAGCTTCACTAAGCTTCAGCTCAAGCAGCTAAACGTCCACAAAGGACCTTTCTAGACACACATTTGTGAGCATGAGTGTGTGTGTGTGTGTGTGTGTGTGTGTGTGTGTGTGTGTGTGTGTGTGTGTGTGTGTGTGTCTTCTTTGCTGCTTCAGTCTCATGCATGAAGGAGAAAGAGAATATAAAAAGACTGGCATGCTCCATGGATGAGGTTCAAAGAATGAACAAAAGACACAAGTCGTGTAGTGTGGGAGTCGGCAAGTAGGTGGGCTGCACTGCTGCTTATTCATGAAGAAGATTTGAATATTCATGACTCCTGTTCTGCATATGCTTTGTATACTTTCCTGCCTGCCATCTCTGGAGATTGGAAGGAAAATATGTGGCAGCTGGGTGAGACATCCAGCCTACACACACTCAATTTTATTTACACAGCTTGATTTTTCTCAACAGGTGGGATTGTGCCGTGTGTGTGTGTGTGTGTGTGTGTGTGTGTGTGTGTGTGTTTGCATATGCATGTCCTGTAGTTTCTGGACCCCTCCCTAAATATTATAGTAAAGCAAAGTATACATTTAAAGTTTTGCATTAGGCTAATTTGGATATGGCCATTTGTTTGTGTATTTACGGTAGACATGCCTCAGTACCTCAGTAATTATGGTAGTCTGACACTCCACATGGTAAATTAACATTGTACATGTTGCTAGCATATGCACTGGTCACAGATGCACATATTCATGTGGTCTTATGGTTCTTGTTTGTCCATGCAAAAGAGGTCCTCAAGGATGTAGCATGTCCTGTTTCTCATTTTGAGCTTCAAAAGTTTGCTCTGCATCCTTTATGCATTCTCTTGCACCCTTTGGTGAAGCCCACATCATTGGAGACTCAGCAGCGGTTTTATACCCAAAACTCTTTGCAATTTTGAGTGAGGACCAATCACAGTGGAGTGAGAGAGGGAGAATGAGAGAGAGAGAACAGGAAAAAAAAGTTATTTTGTTATAAATACAGTACAGTAGATCTTGGCATTACGCAACATTAGGGTTACACGTTCTGTGAAACATCCTGTAAAATAAAATAATCGATTAAACTAAATCTGCTCAATTACTGATTCATATTATTACCTGATTATTATCTGTAGATATGGAGGGAGCTTCCATGAAATAATTAAAGTTTATACTTTCCTTCATCTTCAGCAACTGTGGATGAGACACCGGTCCATAGCTGGGCACCATGCACACACATAATCAACATTCATACACAACAAGGGGCAATTTTAGTGTAGACAATTTATTTACCTGCATGTTTTTGGGAGGTTAGAGGAAACCTGGCAGAATCCCATGAGAATACAGGGAAAGCATGTAAAACTCGGACCCTGGGGCTGAGAGGGTCCTACAGCACCACTACATCATCCTAAATAAATAAACTGTATGCCTAATTAAACAAATTTGATTAATAATTATAATGGATAATTACCTTACTAAAAGATTAAATAAAGACAAATAGTTACATGGAATATGTTAAATTGACTGTTTCAACATGTATTTATTGAAATTATTTATTCTATTTAACTATTTGTTTCATCCTGAGGCCTTGGTGCATGCCATGAAATAATTAAATCTGTCAACATAATCCATCAAAACCGGTGGGCCAAACCTAACATCAGACTGGAACTGCTAAACCACAGTTACGACTAATTGATAATAATCTTCGTGAGATGGGTTAATGTCAATTATTCTGGCTCAAGCAGGTTATGGCATTAAAGCCAGAATTGATTTTATCCTGATGTATGCTTTCATCTGAACTGGAAACCAGCCTTCATTCACTCTCTGAAACTGGAGCATCCAAAATCTTCGCTCACCTCTGCACTCATTGGTCGTTAGAGACGTGATAAATGGTGGTGTGCAGGAAATTTCCCCCTTGTGTTAAACTCCCGTGACAACCTCTCAGTGTCATGCTAGCAAACCAGCTGATTTTTAATATCTCATGGATACACGTGAGCTTGTTTTTTACCAAAGAAGATAATTATTTTAGACACTGGGACAGTATCTGTGGTGTCATGTTGAAGCAACTTGGTCCTCGCAACTAATTATTAAACTAGACTCCACCGATAGATGTACAGTATTAACTTGTAAAAAAAATAAATACCTGAATACATCATTATGGCTTATATACAAATTTAATTTTTGTATTTTTGTGGATTTGTCATACATGGAGCTTACTGTCCAGAAAAATCTCCACGTGTGTGTTATTATCCTTTCCCCTCCAGGTTACTTAACCATACCCAGAATCACTCATCTTTACTTTCAGATCATCTCTCTTTCTCACACACACACACACACACACACACACACACACACACACTGAACTCAATTACAGAGCCATATCTGTGAGAGCAGGCTGAATGATGGATGTGTGTTACAGGAGTGTGTGTGTTGGGGGTTGAGGAGAGCGTTGACCCCTGGGTTTTGAGTCGGTAGGGGCTCATCTGAGTCCCAGTGGGGAGACGCCAAAGTCGTGTTTAGTCTGTCGGCCTCGACAGAGGAAGATGGATGTGCTTAGCTGAAAAATAGCCGCCACACTGCTGTCACTACTGGGATCCAGGGGCCGTGTTTTCAATACACACAACACTTAAGACTGAAAAGAAGGAGCTGTTTCAACCACACACAGTCTTACACACACAGATCCTGAGGCCCAGAGAAACATGAATAGCTGGAAGAGAAATGTGGTTTGAGGTTGAAACACTCGAGTCCATGTGAATGACTGCCACCTGAAGCGCCTTTGTGAATTGTTGAAATTGAAAACGGAAAAAAAAAAGAAAAGTAAATAAATAACAGAAATGAAACACTGAATAGGGCTCGTAGGATCCAGAGGTGTGTGTACAAACCTCTGGATCCTACAAGGCCTATTTAGTGTGTAACCATGAACCTCCTTACACACCCACAGCTAATATCACTCTGTAATCACTAATATACACTACAGTAGAAGTTTCCCTGCTACTATGCTGCATTTTGTACCACCTCTAAATTTATTTCCTAAGTGTATACATGTTGTATGACGCTATTCCACTCTTACACCTCTGATTATTCATACAGGTTCTGTATTTACAGGAAAGCTGCATAACAATACATTTCAAAGAAGAAATTACAGAATAACAATACATATTACATCCATAAACGACCAAATAACATTCAAAATAAGTCACAATTAAAGAACAACTTAATCTCTAGTTTACATTTTTAAGAATATTATTGAATTTATTATTTTATTTTATTTATTTATTCAACTTTTTTTTTTTTTTAGCCCTAAATAGCTGTTGGGCTGTATTAGCATAGAGCACAGAGGAAGTGTTTTGTCACGCACATTTACAACTTGCAAGCTTGTATTTGATGTGTTTGTGTAGATGCATCTCTGTCCTCGGTGTTGTCTAACAGTCTAAAGCTGAGACTGTTCTCCCTCTGTCACCCCTCAGTCTCCTGTTTGACTTTCTCACCCTGAACAAAACAGAGTTTAGCACAACAACAGCAGTGGGTTTAGCATTTGAATTCAGAGTTAATCAGAGGGAGATGTAAGAACTTCTCTTTTCTGACTAGATGGAAACCAGTAACATGTGTCTTTTTTATCTCTCCATGCAGCTCCTTCAACAGTGATGTCTGTGCAGAGTAAGGATGTCACCCGTGACACTCTGATACTCTTCTGGCAGGAGCCTGATAAACCCAATGGAGTCATACTGGAGTATGAGGTCAAATACTATGAAAAGGTTAGAGGACTAATGGGAGATCGCTGCTTCACAGTACCAAAACCTTTAGCTTAGCTGCTAGCTGTTTCAGTTGATTAAAATCCATTCACCGACTGTGGTAATTATGCCGTCTAGCTAAAGTTACCTCAGGTGCTAAACACTAACTGCCTAATTTAGGTAATTTATATTGTAAAAACAAATGACATGAACACAGAGAACACTCCTGTGTGAGTTTGAGACATGTTGTGTATTTGCCTTTAGTGCTAGCAGATCACTGCCAATAGATATCTCGCTAAAGTTACCACAAGAGGTTCTTGCTAGCTATCTAAAAATCAGGTTAGGTCCATGAAGCTGTTTATCTGTAACAAAATAAGCTCCTAAGGGAGGTTAATGTTGCTCACTAACATTCCCCGAGGAGGTTATTGCTAACTAGATAACTAACCAGAGCTGCCTTATTGTGACTACAATCAAATTAGCATTGCTTGTACTGGAAACGTTTGACAAATTAACCTGTTTCTCACCTCATTTTTAGTATATTCTTCAGTAACTGTAATTTAAACAATTTGAAAAAACTTGCTGCGTCACTTCTTCCTCCTCTAGCATCAAGTACACATTAGAACAGAATAGCGAGTACACACACGACCAGTTAAAGGTAAATATATGTATTGAGAAACACTCCTTGTTTCCTGATGACACACACATAGAATAAACAGGAAATGAGTGTTGACAAGCCTGGAAATAGCCATTAGACTTCCTCACTTGTGATCTTGCAACCTTCCTCTTTCCTTCCTTTACCCTTCCTTTCTCTCTCTCAGGAGCAGAATGAGAGGAGTTATCGTATTGTAAAGACCATGTCTCGGAGTGTTAACATAAAGGACCTGACACCATTGACCTCCTATGTGTTTCATGTGCGCGCCCGCACCGCAGCCGGTTACGGAGATTTCAGCGCTCCATTGGAGCTCATGACTAACTCAGGTTAGTGTGAAACTTATCGTTTGAGATTTTAATATTAATCTTCAAAGACTTACATAAACAATGGTCCATTGTCCTGTAGAAGTCGGAATGATTAATGATTTTTTGTACATCATTTTAAAGCCATGGTGATATTCATCCAACAATCAGAGACATCTCTGTAACCATGGAAACGGAACTAAACAGCAACCAAACACTCAACTAGCAAACTAACTAGTTAACTATCTAGCTATAAGTTAACTTAAACCTTCTTTTGAGTTAAATCGAATCTGTAGAATTACATAAGAATAACATAACTAATATAATTTTATATTAAATATTGCATATACACAAAATTACCACAATGGAATAATCGTAAACATTGAAATGTTTACAGAAGTACTAATGTACAATCTTGCAACTTTACCTTTTTCGATTATTATTTTGTTTTGAGGAAATTTATCATTCACAAAGTGAAAATTGGTTTGTTTTGGTTTTATGCTTTAAATTCTGTATTTAAAAACAGAATTTCTGAAATGTCTAAAATGAACCAACAGGAACCAAGTTCTTAAAACTTGTCAATGATTACTGATTTTTTACCACTTTTACTTTTAATGTTGTAATATTGGTATGGGTAAAAAGCTCACTTCTTTTTTCTCATCCCACTCTTCAGTTCTGTACCAATTAGTTTTAGCCATAGAGCTTCAGTATAACATTCACTTGTAAGTATATTAACTAGAATTCTGGCTAAGGTAGACTGATAAAGCAACATAAATGTTAAAATGATATTTGAAGAACAGGTAATGAAATAAAAATGTTTCTTTCTGTCAGTGCCGTCTCCTGTGGTGGGAGAAGGCGTGAACCCTACCATCCTTCTGCTGTGTGCTTGTGGCAGCGTCGTTCTGCTCCTCATCCTCGCCTGTGCCTTCCTCATCAGAAAGAGGTGTGTGCCTGTAATCCCACTGTGTGTCCTCTGTGTGTCTGTCCTTTGTGAGTATTGTGTGTATTGTGTGCAGCAGCCGTAAAATTAGCTGTTTATTTTCAGGAGGGCCAAATACAGCAAAGCCAAGCAAGATGAAGAGAAACACCAACCAGGTACAGATCATTGCATACAAATCATTTAGGCTACTTTAGGATGGACACAAATTTAATTTCTATGCTTTTATAACTGGAATTTATCTAGTTCTAGACTTCGTTGATTCATCTAGTTCTAGACATTTCTAAGAATTTATTTGAATACAAGTTTTATCTGTTTATAGAATTTATATGGTTCTAGGTTTTACCAGGTTCTTGACTTTCTAGCTTTTGTTCAGGTATATTATGTATATATGGACATAACGTCATTCCAGACTTTGTCTGATTCTAGTTTTAGACTTTCTCTGTTTTCTGGTATGGATAGATTTGGTTCTGGATTTATCTGGTTCAGTGCCTCATCAGGTTTGTTCTGGGTTGCTGTTTATTCTGATCTGGGTTTTTTCTTCTTTTGTTCTGTTTGCTTTATATGACTCTGTAGCTAATCAGGTTCTTTTTTTGTTTGTTTGTGTGTGTGTGTGTTATCAGGTCCTGGGTTTTATGTGGTTCTATGTTTATCTGGTTCTGTGTATTGTCAGGTCCTAGGTTTATGTAGCGCTGGGGTTTATATGACTGTGTACTGGTATCCTATACAGTTTCATGTTATACAAGTGTAAATGGCACAGGTTGTGAAAATGACTGTGGCGATATGTGGTCTTAAAGGGTTAAAACAAAAACGGCCTCGCTCAAAATGTCCTGCGTGTATTTTTATCTGTACTGAGTAATGTGTGATTATATTGCTGGGTTGATTGAGGCTAGACTCTGATTTAGTTTTTTCCTTTGTAGAAGTAGATTAAATGAGAACCCTTTTACATTCATACCAGGGGATGTATGTTTAGCCAAGTCCAGTCTAACAGATCTAACACACTTTTTAAACCTGATCATGTCGAGGTATATCGGGTGTGCTGGGACATCATCATTTTTTACTGGACTCGGCTGAACATACAGGACCACAGATGGGTTCCCATGATGTAAAATGGCAGCATGACCATGAAGCTCACACAGACACAAATGGCTGAAAACAGAGTGGAAACTAATCAGCTCACAGGAGAAAGTAGCAGGATTTAGCATTTGGTTTGGCGAATGAATCAGTTTCTACTGACAGGAAATGAAGGTATTATATGTGTGTGTTGATGCGTGATTTTATGTATGTGATGTAGGAGTGAGGGTGTACGTGGATCCGTTTACCTACGAGGACCCGAATCAAGCCATCCGAGAGTTCGCTAAGGAGATTGACGCTTCCTGCATCAAGATTGAGAAAGTCATCGGCATCGGTAAGAGCTAGCCATCATTCATCAGCTTTAATGGTGACACAGCAAGACTGTCTGCGTTAGAGGAATTATATACTACCACAGACAGAATCAATCAGAAGGTTACGTATTTAATATTCAAACAGTTCACTGAGTTTAAATAAACAACTTGCATGTTTCAGATTTATTTTTATTACCAACTTACCAGAAGTGATGTCAGTAACTGTTAGATATTTAGCTACATTTAAATTCTTTTCTACTCAAATCCAAAAAGCAGATCTGTGTTTTCACTAAATATGCTCATACATGCAGTATAAGTGACTCTACTAAGAGCTGGAAATTCTTAACAGCTTTCCTGCAACACTTACAGAAGCAAATTTGCCTTTGAATCCATAAATACATAAAAAATTCTAATAATTTTCACAAAGTAAAATGTATTCTGACAGCGCAAGTGTGTATGTGTAGGTGAGTACGGTGAGGTTTGCTGCGGTCGTCTGAAGTTCCCCGCGAAGCGTGAGGTTTGTGTGGCCATTAAGACGCTAAAGGCTGGGTTTACCGAGCAGCAACGGAGGGACTTCCTGAGCGAGGCCAGCATCATGGGCCAGTTTGATCATCCCAACATCATCCGTCTGGAGGGCGTGGTTACCATGTGTGAGTCTCCGCCATTCTTTCCATACTCTCTAATTTTTCTGTTTTTATTGCTTTACAAATTTACACGTACATGCATTTTAAAGGAGAAAAAAATGTGTTGCTTTCTTATGAAAAACGCACAATGTGGCAGTATCCTAATTTTATCATACATTATACAGTTTCAGATTTCTGGTTTTTATTTATCCACATTTCAGTAAATATTTGCAGATAATTGTATGCTAAGTTCGCTATTATTATATTCTTACCAAGATCTATAGCAAATGGCTTCCTGTTCACTATACTGTATATACTCACTATATGTTATATAGGATGTGAAATAATACCATCTTTAAAGCTTTGTAGTACACTATGGGCCAGTTTAATCAAGCAGCATGAGGCCTGAATAAAAAAAGCACAGCTGGGAGTGGCCATTTCTGCAGGTGATCTCCTGACAATGTGCAAATTAATGAACACAGACACAGTCTATTCATTTAAGTAACCTACCAAGAGCAGCGCAAAATGGCAAAGGGTCACAAACAGGTACAGAACGTTCCTTGGCAATCAATATGAGCTGTTAACATCTTCCTCTGGCATTCCACATAAATTAACAGGAGTGGAGCGTCATTCCTGAGTTCGCAATGGGACATTCGCAAGCAAATACATTATATTGTGAAGAGAAAATATTAATCTGAGCAAACAAAAATCTATTCTGTGCACACTCAACTTTGCCTGAATGCTTACTAAGTGTACTAGTAGACACCTGCGCACTCACTTACAGTGTCTCGCCTGCTCTCTGAACATGTACCAAAAAATGTTTTTGCCATTAAATAATGACATTCATTTAAATTCTCTCCTCCCCTAAATTTTCTGATTTGAAATGAAAAGCTCCTACAAATACATATTCAATGAGGTCAGCTGCAGAAATAACACGTGTCCTTGCCTTTCCATCGCTAACGTTTCACTGCGTGTCTTTGGTAAATCCCAACAGCGGTTTCTAACGGTAAAAGAGTGTTTGCACTGGCACAAACAGTTAGTAAATATGGCCCTATATTGTACGTCCATTATAAGACTGTTTATGGTTCAGCTACCAGAAAGGAGCGAATATGATGAGTGGCTTTTGAAAACTTTTAAATACTTACATGTAAAAATACTTTTGAGGCAGTTAAACAAAACATGATGCATAATTTTAAAGATATGTATAAGAAGAGCACAAATGCAAGCCATATTAAGGCAACACCTCAATTTATTCACAACTCTTCTCAAGTTAATGTCAGTAAATATATTAAACATCCGAATGTAATTTTTCCCCCTACAAATTAGTAAATGGTTTATTTTTTTACTTTATTATTTTTAGATTACTTTGTATTTTATTACTTAAGAAATATATATATTGTGTGTGTGTGTGTGTGTGTGTGTGTGTGTGTGTGTGTGTGTGTGTGTGTGTGTGTGTATTCCACCATAAATCATTGACAAAATCTATACTCTTACTTTCTCTCCAGCTCAGACATTCACACAAACACATATGTACATGTGCACACATACACACACACACACACACACATATAGCGTGTGTTAGTGACAGATGCTGTAGGTGTTGAAAAAGCCCCGAAAGATCCGGTAGCATTTCAGAGCCATTAATCAAAGTGTCACATCTAAATGTGTTTGACTGTCACCCTATAGCTTTTCCCTATAGCCTACAACACTTTGTGTATGTGTGTGTGTGTGTGTGTGTGTGTGTGTGTAGGGGGAGAGAGCAACAAGTGGAGTGACTCTTAATGTGTTGGGGCGGGGGGGCTTGAGGCATTGAGTGTCACTCTATATATGTGTCTCTATATCTTTCAGCCCTGCTGTCTGTATATGTGTGTGTGCGCACGCTCGTGTGTGTGTGTGTGTGAGTGTGGCTGAGTGTGTAAGAGTGGCTCTTAATGTGTTTAGGGTTTGGGGGTCAGTCTGTTACCTAATATCCACCACTTACCACACCACACCTCTACGTCCATCTCACACTGAGCCTCAGAGCCGCTGTGTGAACTCATTAACACGTTTGCTTTACTTTCACACTTAAAGTGACATTTCACTATGGTGTAACATAATTTTTCCTCCCTTGTTACATTTATGTAGGCATTCTGTGCCATGTCTGATTTTTATTTTGGTTTTTGGTTTCTTCTGAACACTTCTGAAGCACAAAGCTGCTACAACTAGTTCAGGCAGATGTATAATTTAAACTAGATTTTTTATTTATTTATTTTATATATATATATATATATATATATATATATATATATATAAGTATATAAAACCATAGTAGCAAGTATTTAAAACCATACTTTTGTCCGCTAACTTGACAACTGGTAAATGAAAGACAGTTATAGCAAACTAATTAGTGAGAAAAACAACTGATAGTTTGTTATTAACGCTGTAGAGAGCTTGTACATGATGGCTGAGTTTGTGGGGTGGATATCAGGCCATGGTTTCTCTGCTGTGAATGAAATGAACAACAATCCCCCCGTCCCCAACCTCCAAAGCCCAACCTCAACCCCAAACTTAAACCTACTGCTTTTAATTGGGGACTATATAAATGTAACTATTTGAGGTTAGACTTAATCAAGCATGCATTTACACTGAGTATAGATATTCTGCATTACCAGGCAACTGTGAGTGTGATACTGCTTTTATAAAACAGTTGTTTAAACAAGAAATTAATACTGGTTAAGTGACATTTTGGCCACAGTTTGTTCTGTTTATTTTTGCTCTGATAGTGGAAATAGATCCTGAAGAAGGCACCCTCACTTTATAGCATGTCGACGAGATGGCTAGCTACCTCACATTGATTTGTGCATTCCTGGTAAAGGTGCTTCCTGGAAAACTGGTGTCCCGTCTTCCTTCTGATCTGCTTCTGATCTCCTTCTGATCAGAATAAACTGATCTGATGAGCTTTCATATTTTAAGTCAAAAGTTATATTCCTGAAAATATAGGCACTTTTGGAACGCCACTCGACTAATCAGATTAGAGGACCAGAGCTAACTGTTGTAAAATATGGTTACAGCGAAGACTTCTGTCCAGTGCACTTCTGTCCAGTCAGCTTTAAGTCATCACTTACAAGTGATTGGCGGCAAAAAACCACAACAGAGGGTTTGCCTTAGAAGCTGCAATTACTCATGTTAAAAAAAACTGAAGCTGCTGAATGGCAGCTTTTTCATTGGCTCTGCTATAGTATTTTTAAGTGCTTGTTTCATTTCCCTGAAATACATCACTGGGTACACATCTGGACCAGCTGACAACCCTTCATTTAGAGGGACAATAAAGAATTATTAGCATGCTAAATAGAAAAATTTTTGACAGTTTCTTAGTATTAGTAATTTGTCTGCAGGAACAGTCCTAGTCAACAGGATGATCATTTTTATGATGATCATAAACTCCGTCAAGGAAGTTTGTTTGAGGTTTGTTTGTCTGTTTGTCTTTCTGTTTTTGCACAAAACCTACCAAACCGATTTCCATGAAACTTGGTGGAAGGGTGTAGCATGGCTCTAAGAACAACCTATAAAATTGTGCACTAAAAGATAGTGCATAGCATCTTTATTAGGAGAAACCAGGAGTAAAACAATCCATAATCTGCTTAAATTAAAGGCAGTTGCACTCAACAGTGATCCTTATTTTCTGTGTTTTCGCAGCATTCAAGCTAAACACTAACGCTGCCACTCAGTCTTTCTGCCACTCAGTGGGTGTAACCCCAGACTTCCACCTACTATGACATCATGTGCATACCCTAAGACATTGTACTAAAAGGAGTAACTAACTAACTAAGTAACTAAATAAGTGTGTTGAGTACTGAGTCTATGATAGAAGAGACTATGTCACCAGAGAAACCTCTGTACTGGACACTGGTTTTATGTATTTTGCAGGTGAGCCGATTGTGTTTAATGTTAAGATTTTGTGGCTAGGCTATTTGTAGAGCTTTATGATTAAGTGTTTTCACTCTGTTATCAAAGTTTGAAGCTATTTTGGAGTGTAGGCTATGTGCTACTGACTTCGCAAGGCTTTCGTTGTTGTTTAGCGAGTCTAATGGTGGGAAGCGTGTTAGACTGGCGCAGCCACCATATATCCAGAAATATAAAGTGGTTTCGGTGGCAGATTTGCATATCATAGATGAGTCGATTATTGTCCTTGGCAGAGGTCTGCACTCTCCAAGTTCCTTCTGGATTTCTATGATCTTTTTATTAAATTTAAGTAATCTGTGGCATCGTCTGAGCAACTGGCCCCATGTTAATAAAAGTGCTGATGTTTTATTTATAAGTTATTTGTGACAGTGAACATTTGGTAAGAGGTTAAAATGAGCAGACACTTAATGAAAGTGATCAGTGCTTTCCTCTCCTTCCATTCATGCCCCTCAGAAACCTGGAACACCTCCCGTAAGTCTGTTGCTCTTTGTGGCAGGAGTAACGAATCTGAACACTTAATTTGCATAATGTAAATGCCTGCAAATTAAATCATAATATGCAAATGAAACCACTGCAGGAGCTCAGCCCACACTTCTGCTCCGTTGCGCCTTCTTGCGTTTTTTGTTGGTGTCTTCTTTTATATATTGTCTTAGTGCCTCTAATTCTCAAAGCTTATTTATGCTTCGTTAACAGCGAGTTCACTGTGGAGTTCATGGTCAAACTCAGGCATGCGCACACACACACACACACACACACACACACACAGCACACACGGCAAATATTGAATTTGTCTTTTAATCTGGAGGATAAAAGAGGGTGTGTCTGGGAAATCCAGGCAGGGAGGAGACGGCAGGTTCAAAGGTTAGCTGTTCCCCTGGCCCTCTCGAAGAGCTGTCAATCAAATATGCCTGGAGGTCACATGAGAGGCCAACGGCAACAAAGATGGCTGACAATGTGTCTGTCTGGGCCTCTTTAGCTACACTTCCTCCTCACGAACGCACCATTAAGCAGCTGTCAGTCAGAGAGACCGCACCAAGCGTGTGTTTTCGTTTGAGCGTGTGTATCTGGTGTCGATTTGCCATCAAATAAAAAGGAATTCATTGATTTACGTGAGTTTGGATAATTCTAAGTTGAGGATAACGTAAGGGCTAACGTCTAGCTACTGTGACGTCTACAAGGTGTTTCTGTATGTACACCATGACGCAACATTTTTCCCAAATTTTAGAAACTTGTTAGAATAAGTACTCTTCATTTAAACGTCTACATTTTCAATCCTCCTCTGCACAGCTGTTATATCTTAGTTATGTTAAAAAGTCTTTTGAAAATTCTTAAGTTCATCCTTCAAATGTTTCCGTTTAGACTGCGACCTGCAAAATATTTGCAAATGGTATTTAATTGTGTTTCTTGCATTCTACAGGCAAGCCGATTATGATCATCACTGAATACATGGAGAACGGCTCTCTGGACGTGTTTCTCAGAGTAAGTGTGATGCTGGATCACTATTAGGTGTTTTTTTTATTTTGTTGGGTTTTTTTTAAACTTGAACGGAGCATGTGTGATGTTGACTCACATTACCGGAGAAATTTTTTTTTATATTAAACCCTAGCATAATATATTGTGAAGATTTTGGGAATTGGATTATTTGGGAATCAGATTATTATTAAATATTGAGTAATTAGGCATTACTGTCTTTATTATTTACTCAGCAGATCAATAAGTTCACTTTATTGCAGTCAAGCAGAATAATGTAACGGCTTGAGCCGTTGTGGTGACTTTTATTTAATTAGGAAAGTAAATAATATTTTATTTCTATACTATTAAAAGAATAGGAATCAGTTGGAACTTGGAAATCCAAAAATAATACCATATAAAGAAATTCCCAGGGCTCTTATAACGAATTCATTATATTCGGAAATTTAATGAATGAGGAGAATGCTTCGCTACGACCATCCATCTAAGTTTGAAGATTAGTTGAGTTAGAAAATGTAACTTATAGATAAAGTAAATGTGTGCAAGGGTAAGGCTTAGGGTTTCTTAGAATAGGGTTGCTTAGAATACAAAAAGTTTAGCAATGAAAATGAGAAATGCTGATCCACCTGAGCAAAAACGTCAAAAGGAAAAATTGTGCTAATTTAAAATCAGTGTTTTGGTTCATATTTTACAGACGCTATTTATTATTTAAGACTTCAATTTCATGATTTCACTTTCAGACCCAAAATCACATGACCTATGCTATAAATACGACTTCAACCTGTGATTTTTCATTAAAGAATTGGAAAAAGAAAGAATTTTAAGAAATAATTTACTGTACAGTTCTGTATGAGTTGGATCCAGTAAGTTATGTTGGTAGGTGATTTAAACTACCAGTTAAAAGTTTGGACACGCCTACTCTTTTTCATAGGTTTTTCTTTTTTTTTTTTTGCTTTCTACGTTGTAAAACATTACGGAATACGTCAAAACTGTGAAGCAACACGTATGGCATATACTGAATTATGTAGTAAACAAATTTCAGATTTCAGATTCTTCAAAGTAGCCACCATTTACCGTGATGGTACAATCGGCATTATCTTAACCAG
>JAQQZU010000003.1:5953672-5968847 GCA_030068025.1 Parauchenoglanis punctatus | reverse complement strand
CCAAACTTTTGACTGGTAGTGTAGTTTAAGATGGATTTAGATGCTTTTTATTTTTCATTTTTCACCTTTAACAGAAGAACGACGGGCGTTTCACAGTCATTCAGCTGGTTGGTATCCTGCGTGGCATCGCTTCGGGGATGAAGTATCTATCAGACATGAGTTACGTCCACCGAGATCTAGCAGCACGAAACATCCTGGTCAACAGTAACCTGGTGTGTAAAGTGTCCGATTTCGGCATGTCCAGAGTGCTGGAGGACAAACCTGAGGGAGCTTATACAACACGGGTAAGAGAGAGAGAGAGAGAGAGAGAGAGAGAGAGAAATTGTATTATTATATCAACAAGTTATTGTTTTAATCTTCTAACATCTGAAAGTAGTTCACGATCAAAACTGTTTCTGTTTCATCATTTGTCAAAAACAACCTTTTTACTATTCAGATAGGCATTATTAAAAACTGAGAAAAATTTTGTTTAGAATTGTTCATATATACTCTGGCCTCATAACTCTACTGCAAAACTAAACTTCGGTCATGAAACATGTCTGGGTTGATTAAATAGGTTTGATTTAAGAGGGAAATTGTTTAACATTTTTAACAATTAAGACCTGATGTTGATTAATGAGTGAATGATGTAATCTTGTTGGAAAAAATTGAATGTCACAAATTTGTATCAGCGTTTGTAAATTTCTTGGCAGTGAACTCAGACTTTTGGATCTTAGAGTATGTCTTTTCCATTTGTTGCCTCTTGTTCTTTTGCATAAGCTTATGCTAATTTGTCAATGCCATAACCCGTAACGTTCATCCCAATAACATACAACTGAATTAAGCTAAAAATATTCAGAGAAAAAGAGAGCGCGAGCATGCCTGTCTGCGTGGGAGGCAGAAATAAAGCAGGCATTTCAAATTTCACAATTCACAGCTCATCACGTGTCTGTAGATACTCAGTATATTGGTGTGAATATATCTGTAAATCATAGGGAGGAAAGATTCCAATTCGCTGGACAGCCCCAGAGGCCATCGCGTACAGGAAGTTCACTTCAGCCAGTGACGTCTGGAGCTACGGCATCGTCATGTGGGAGGTGATGTCATACGGAGAGCGGCCATACTGGGACATGAGCAACCAGGATGTAAGCACAAAAGCCTCAAATACCGGTTTTACATTTACATACTGTTAATGGTTATGCTGCAAATTCCAAACATATTCAACGCATTGTGATTTTGCAATATATGTACTTATTTTTTACTTCAATACCCACTGAATGATGATATTATAAATGTTTATATGATTATGAATGTTTTTATGGACATGGAACACTGTTAGACTTAAATACTCTGCAGATTATCCCAAAAGCTTGACTAATATTTCCTGTAGTTTATTAAGTTAATGAATTAATTGATGTATCTTGTAGTTGGTTAGATGAGGTTGACACTTCACTTTATCTGTCTCTTTATTTAAAGACAAAATGAAATGGAAATTGGAACATATTTTTAACCACAATGTGAAGTATTTCATATGCATTTTACAGGAATAATAAAAGGCTGGACTGTGGTCTCCATCCATTTCGCTTTGATTGGAGTCAGATTTAGATGCTAGCCTGCAATCAGTCAAGGGGGACTGCTCGCCTCCTGCAACACGATTGCTTTTCACATTTGTGCGAGTGCACGGCAAAAATCAGAGGCTGTTCCGAGGCAGGCAAAAGTCTCCACACTTTAGTGGAAGATTACAGACAAAGAAGAATTTTGTTTTAAGTGATTGATACAAATGAATCGTGAAAAAGTGAAAATTTCTTTTTAAGGATTCACTGAAATGTCTAAAATGGGAAACAAAATGAGTGTCCTTGAAAGAAGGACAGTCAATGTTCATCTCTTACAATGATTACAGTAATGATATATTTTTACCAATTAGATTTACGTGCCGTACAGAAGGTCGAGTGTTTGTGCCACACTGATTTCTGCTCTCTGTTTCCTAGGTTATAAAGGCAATAGAGGAAGGGTACAGGTTACCAGCGCCGATGGAGTGTCCTGTAGCGCTGCACCAGCTCATGTTGGAGTGCTGGCAGAGAGAGCGCAGTGAGCGGCCTAAATTCAGCCAGATCGTCAACATGCTGGACAAACTGATCCGCAACCCAAACACACTCAAGAGGATGAGAGGAGAGACGAGCAGGTCACACACACAAAAGTACATAAGTACTTCTTTTCAATGTATATCCATGCATGCAATGACCAAGTGATAAGAAGCATATATGGGAGGTTTATGTCCAAATATAAAAATCTAATGGCTTAATGAAGTGTAAATTGATGTTGTTTTTCCATGAATTACTATTATCTTGAAAAACTGAACAAGTGTAGCAGCCAAACACTCCCAGTCATGGGAAGTTAATACTGCTACACAATATGTTAATATAATTTGACACCAGTGGTTACCATATTTCCCATCCTTTTGTGTAATTCTGACTCAGCACTCAACATTGGAAGTCAAAATATTCTGACAGTCATGATATGATGTTGTTGCTTCTCATCATGGCAGAATCTTTGGAAGTTTAGTTTGTGACTGATGTTAAATAAAATAACATCATATTTTTATATGTACAGCATCTTTTCCTATTTACTACCATTTCTGAGTGAATTGTTAACAGTCAGAAAAGCTTTGTCTTGTCTTTACAATGTCTGTGTAAAATACAAGCTAGCTAGTTCAATCTTTAGCCTCATTCATTAGCTAGTTTATGCTTCTGGCCTATTTTCTCGGTATTTATAAATATAAAACATGTCAAATGATAACTTGTGCTTATATTTGAATTTGCACCATCTCATATTTGAATAAAACCAGAGAAACCCTGTGTTTGCCTTCTAAATGAAACACAATACTCTTCTGTTTACGCTCAGGTCCCACCCATCAGCACTAAACCACACCCCCTCCATCGAGCCGTCCCCTTCGTTCAGTTCAACAGAGGAGTGGTTGAAAGTTATCGGTCTGGAGAAGTACAGAGAAAACTTCACTAATGCTGGACACAGTAGCCTGGAAAGTATTATACACATGAATCAAGAGTAAGTATTTTTGCACGCAAGCACAGCTGATCTTATTTTTTTTACTGGCACTAATGGACAGCACTAATGTTTTTTTAGTTCAGTTGTGCATTCAGGATTTATGTTGAAATGAGCCTTCTAAATACACAGGAATATATATGTATTATTTATTGTTTAACCAAATTTCAAACAGTTAATTTCCCTATTAATTATATAAGCTCACTACATAGGGTATACCATAATGGCATTGTAGACCCTACATAGTGCACTAAATGCCATTTGAGATTCAGTAACACAAAAAAAGAGCAACTCCGACAAATACCTGTTGGAAATTCTTAATTACTTACATGTAATATTATTTTAAGGCAATTGGTCTTTTATATTTCAGTAGAAAATTCAAGTTTATTGATGTAGTTCAGAAATATCTAAAAATAAATAAATAAATAAATAAATAAATAAAGAGATAAAGTAAGCTGTAAATGGTGTACGTTTTTTCAGAGCACTTTTTGTACATCAAGCAACACCAGATTTAGCAAAGTTTAGTAAGTTTAAGCATCAGGTGAGGTGTTAGACACAGGAAAGTGGCTTTTTTTCATTAAGTGGAAAATATTATTCAGATTCGACTAGTATTGAAACATTGACATTGTGACAGTACTAATCCATGAACACATTCCCTAATCATTTCCTCACTCTTCACAGAGATTTGGCCAAAATTGGAATCTCCTCAAGTGCACATCAGAAGAAAATCCTGAATAGCCTCCAGGAAATCCTCTCTGGAATACAACAAATAGAAGAGATTAAGCTTCCTGTCTGATCTGTGATGGCGCAGATCAAACCAACATGAATGACAAAATGAAAACAAGATGGATAATATTTTAACTACTCACGCACTTTAATTGGATACGGACAGTAGCAGACAGTGGAATAGCTGCACTTTTGATGGACTAGCCTGCATCTCATGGTCTTCCTGACTGAGGATTTCTGAGGGAGAACACAAAAACTGTTGATCCTCTGCAAAATAATACTGATATAACTTCAGGATTTCGTATCGGAGTTCACTTTTGAACAGACTGTGAAAGTGACACTTGAATGAGCAGTGAGAATATTTTTTGCTGTTTTTTGATTGATGGGAAGCAACATCATCCCCTTCAGATCATCTACTGAACAGCGCTCTTGTTGATGGATACGAGATACGTTTTGGTTTATTTCTTGGTCCTTTTCAATACCGATTTTTCTTTCTTTTTTTTTTTTTTTGCTTGAGTGTGTATTTCAGGAACTATTCAGTTCAAGTTGCCTGGTGATTTTTGATCTTTGAAAAAAAAAAAATACTATCTAGGTCCACAAAGGTCCACAACTCATTTGTATGAGGACTAGGAGCAGATATGCAGTGTACAGAAACCCCAGGTATGATATGGAATTCCTCAAAAAGTCAGAATTATCTGCAAAACACAACATATTTCCAGACTATACTTTTTCAGATTAAAACTTGCCTTTAAAATCTTTACTGTCACTATACCATCACTATAAACAACATTAATCTAATGTGGAAATTCTAACATATACTTTGCGTCACTGTACCTGCAAATAAAGCATTTTTGAATGTCCAGAAATACAGGAACTGTATTTTGTAGCTAATTATGCTTTAAATACTTTCCCTGATTTAGCCTAGTCCTGTACTGTATATCTTTTCTTAACCTTTGACCAAGTCCATGTTTTGGTGGACATTTTACAGATTAATGTAGCTTCCCTAAATGATCTAAACAATCAGTTTTATATTGTACATAAAGCAATACTGTAATAAATATAATTTGTGAAGTGCCAGTGTAAAATCTGTCTAAATATATGCCAAGCTGAGAGGGTGAACTGAATGTATTATAAACATGGTGCATTTTCTAATAAAATGGACAACACCTAACCAGCGTCTCTCTCTTTCTTTAATTCTTTCCATGCAGCATCATGTCTTTAATGAGGATTCCTTCTGCCTGATAATAAAGAGACTGCAGCGAGACGTCCTGACAAACTCATCAATCCACCAGTGTCCATCTGTGTAGAATATGAGATTGGTTTGCCAAACATATATTAAGGTCACAACTTAAAGAGGGAATGCTAGTTAAATGTGTGTTATTTGATTCAGAGAGGCACTATGAGAAGTGACCTGTGATAAAGTTGTTATTTTCTAGAAACTATTGGCATTATACACAGCAGGGATCAAAAGAAAGATAGCAACCAGAAGTAAGTCAAGAAATATGGGGGAAAAGACCAGAAATGTCTGGGCATATTCAGACTAGCAACTAGGAGAACCAGGAACCTAGACAAACGAAGGGAATAAGGGTCAAGTAACCCAAATCTAAAGGTGTGGTTTCATCATTTTGGAATTATGGTAATTATAATGTGCCAATTCCTAGATTCTAGTCTAGGAATTTTTCCACACATGGAATCTGGCTGTCGTAAGAAAATGCAGACAACACAAAATGGATCCATTGGCACCTACAACGGTTAGAAGTTAGCAAAACCATATTGTAACTTTTCTTAAAGGGGCCAGCTCGCCCATTCCCTTTGCTCAATCCTCTGCGCCAAGTAGCATCGCCATTTTAATGGTAGCGATTTTCCAAAATCAACCCGCAACAATCCACAGTTTTCGCAATATCCTAGGCCATAGATCTTTAATTGTAAGGTGAAATTGAAGATAATTTGCAAAGTATCCATTTTTTAAAATTCTTTCAGCTGATCCATTCCGTTTTCAGATGGTCATTCAGTATGTAGTGGACCCAAACCGGTCTCAGCTGTCACACACACGGCCATGAAGGAAAGAAAACGCAAGCCATATTTTGTTCAAAGCTTCCACCCATGACACATAGATGAAGAAAACTTCAAAATGGGTTTCAAATGGATCACTAACAGTGAATGTGCAGAGGATTCACTTGTTTAACAGTGAATCTGCACAGAGAGCTAACGTGCCGCCACGTGCTTTCAAAACAAAAACAACGCATTGGATTCTGGAAATGGTGAGCCAACCAATTTAAGATATATTCCTATTGATTATTATGTAAGGATTAAAACACAACAGGCTGTTATAGGAAAATACTCAGCGATGGGAGGTGTGACCCATTAATTGTTTTCTTATAACAGCATGTCCCAAAGTATTTTATTTTATGTGCTACCCTGAAGACTTTCCTGTGGTTTAAAACTTATTGACGCTGACATACGAGACTCCTGACACCTGAGATTTCTACAGTAAGTGTTAAAGATCTCACATTACAGAAATCTTCCACCACGTTAATGCCTAGATGTTTTTTCATTGTGAAATAACAATACTTTTTTATCCATTTATCCACCATACAAGTCTCTGTGAATGAGCTTCTACTATGAACTCGATAATGTATTAGAACAAACATACCGAAATAAACTTGTGATTTGCCTTGCAGCTGGAATTCTCAGAATTATCCGAACAGCTCTTATAGAAAATTAAACAGTACTTTCTGACCAATCAGATTCAAGAATACAAGAGCTGTGATATGTCATTAATAGAACGCAACAATGAAGATTTGATAGACGTTACATATCTACCTTTAACAGTGGAAGCTGGTGACATTTTGTCAGCCACATTTGTTTATAATTTGACAGTACACACTGTCAGGTCTGAGATTTTAGAAAATTAATTTTTCAGCTGGAAAAAAAGAAATAAATGATGAATGTTTTTTGGATGCAAGTAGGTAGTATTTACACGATATGAACACACATCCATGACAATTACAGTGTATTGAACTACTGAATAATAGAAGAAGAGCACCAGAAAATCACTGTTCCATAAGAGAAATATATATATATATATATATATATAAAATTATTTTAAAAGCAAGGATTGTGGCCTAAATATGTTTGGAAAACTGTCTCCCATCATGTCAGCCATCTCACCAAGCATAAATACATAAAATATAAAATTTCACTTCCACAGACCAGACCCCAGACATGTACTGTTCTTTTTCATCTGCGTCGTTCCTTTATCTCTCTCCAAGAAGCCAGCTCATGCTTTGGGGACATTTCACAGATGAATGTGTTTTCCAGCATACAAAATCATTTTGTGTGTTTTTTATATGTACATAAACCATTGTTGTTTTGCGATGATATGAACATAATTGATGAAATGGATCTGTTTTAAACATATGAAAATAATAAAATAAAAACAGAATCTGAATGTATTATTTGAATTAGACTATTGCAATATGTGATTTATTCATCCAGCTGGAAATATTTCATCCTTTCTATATTTTGATGAATTTAGACATATAGCTTATGAGTTTTATTTATGGAATTTTGTATGTAGTTTTTAAAATAAAGATGCAAATAAAGTGGCTATTCCATTCCCTGAGAAAAAACACATCTTTAGGGTTACATCTTTAGCATTTAATTGTTTAGCATTTAAAAGGATTGACATGAAGATGGTAACCCGAAACCTGTATGGAATTGTTACGGTATTGTAAAAAAACTAAGCAGTTAATAGTTACATAATTAACACTAGCTAGGAATTGATATTCTTATGTGTGATTTCATCCAAGTAATCTGATAACTGATAACCAAACACATAGCTAATTTATGTCCTATAGGGCTAGGACAAAACTAATGTCATCACACAACTATGAGCAACAGATTAAAGGCAGGTTTTTTGTTTGTTTGTTGTTGAGTTTAATTTTGAACCGACTTCAACTGCTTACATGATACTGAACAGAAAATTACACTATTTGTGCTATTGCGTTATATGTCCTGCACTGCTATACATACTGTCCCCACCTCCTCATATCATTGTTTTTGGATTAACCACAAACTACATTTTGGTTCTAATTAACTGAAAACACTTTGCACGGTGAAAACACAAAAGAGTTTAACATTAGTCTGTGGAAACTTTCCACGTGCAGATTGAACTGACATTGTACAGTGAATCAAATGCTGTTCGCATTCACTATCAGTCAAAGGTTTGGACACACCTTCTAACTCAATGGTTTTTCTTTATTTTTATCACTTAAGAGACACTTCAAGGCTTTGAAGTAATGATGGACTGTCGTTTCTCTTTATCTAGCTGAGTGGTTCTTGACATAATATGGATTATTACAGTTGTTGAACAGGGCTATTTACTGTACACCAACACAACACAACTGATGAGCTTAAATACATTAAGAAGACAAGAAATTCCACTAATGAACTGCACAAGACACACCTAATAAAAAGCGTTCCAGGTGACTACCTCATGAAGCTGGTTAAGATAAAACCAATAGTGTACAAAGCTTCATCAAGGTAAATGCTGAATACTGTGAAGAATCTAAAATATTAAACATATTTAGTTTTTTTAACACATATTTGTATAGCACATAATTCCATATATGTTCCATATGTTATTTCATAGTTTTGATGTCTTCAGTATTGTTCTGCAATGTAGAAAATAGTCAAAATAATGAAACACCTATGAATGAGTTCTGTAGGAGTACTGGTGCTGTATATACTATACTAAATATTGTTATGAGGAATGGTATGAGGTGAGCAATAAATACTGCTGCAGTCAGTATACAGTATATACATATGCCATTTCAAACACATTTTCAGGTTTTGAATGTTTGACAATATCAAGATTTTGTTTCTTTACAACACACTTTCTGGTATCTTCAATTTTGGTTTTGTATCAGGTGTGAGTGAGGCTTTTTGTTTTCATCTTTTCCATTGTTAATATGCATCATGTCCTGGGTCTGACCTCCTGAGCTGTTTCATGATGATCCTAAACAAAACAAACCACCATCTTCAGCTGTAACGCTTCTATTATTCATGATGTAGAGAGGAAAAACTGCACGTTTAACCCCTTTGCGCCCACATTTCTGCCACCATGATATAATGTAGAATATACTGATGCACTACCAAGTAAAGTCAAGTCAAGTGGCTTTTTATTAACATTTCAAGCATATTCAGATGATGCAGTACATAGTGAAACTAGACAACATTCTTCCAGGACCGAGGTGCTACATATAAGACAACACAGAATTACAAAAAGTGCATGTGTGCAACAACAGACAACATAAGACTACATAAAGTGCAAACATTGCAGACAGTGCAGACATCACAAGTGCAGAAGAGGACATAAGGACAGTGAGACATAGAGATGGTACAACACAGAGACAGTGCAGCGCTAACCAGTACACAGTCCTGGTGATATAGATGTAGTGATGTACTGAGTTGTGCAAGCCATCTAAATTCATCTAAAAAAAAAATGACGTGGAAAGTTGCTGATGGCTGATGGCTTGTGGAAAGTAACTGTTGCATAGTCTGGCAGTGAGAGCCCGAATGCTTCGGTACGAAGGTGAAGTGTTTGTGTGAGGGGTGCATGGGGTTGTCCACGATGCTGGTGGCTTTGTGGATGCAGCATGTGTGGTAAACATTCATTAGGGAGGGAAGAGAGACTCCAATGATCTTCTCAGTCGATGCGGTGCAGTTTCCATACAAGATAGTGATCCAGCTGCTCAGAATGCTCTCAATAGTCCCTCTGTAGAATGTGGTGAGGATTGGTTCGTGGGAAATGGACTTTCCTCAGCCATCACAGGAAGTAGAGATGCTGCTGGGCTTTCTTGGCTATGGAGCTGGTGTTAAGGGACCAGGAGAGGTTCTCCTCCAGATGAACACCAAGGAATTTGGTGCTCTTGATGATCTCCACAGAGGATCTGTCAATGTTCAGTGGAGAGTAGACACTCTGTGCTCTTCTGTAGTCAACAATCATCTCTTTTGTTTATTCCACGTTCAGAGACGGGTTGTTGACTTGACTGCACCTCCTCCCTGTATGCTGAGTCATCATTCTTGCTGATGAGACTCACCACGAAAGTGTCTTCAACTAATTTGATGATGTGGTTTGAGCTGTGCATTGCTGCGCAGTCGTGAGTCAGCAGAGTGAACAGTAGTGGACTGAGCACGCAGCCCTGATAGTCCGATAGTCTTTGAGGCAGGACACCGAGGACTTGTCTTTGGCAGGATAGTCTTTGGCATGGGAATGATGGTACTGGCTTTGAAGCATGTTGGGATGACAGCAGTGCTCAGGGAGATGTTGAAGATGTCAGTGAGATCATCTGCTGACTGGTCTGCACATTCTCTGAGCACTCTCCCAGGGATGTTATTTGGTCCAGCAGCCTTCCATGGGTTTACTCTGCGAAGAGTTTTCATCACCGCAGCTGTGGTCAGACGCAGCACCTGGTTATTGTGGGAAGGGGTGGTTTTCCTCGCCGTTACATCATTTTGTGCATCAAACCATATGTTGAAGTTGTTCAGTGCATGGAATAGATTTAACTTTAAGTTTCTCTACACATACTTTCTAAAGAAAATTTTATTTCAGTGGCTGAAAATGTCAGTAGCTGGTGAGTAGATAGCACCCAATCATAACTGTACTATTCAGGGGACATGAAAATATTCATTTGATAAAGCAGACTGTGATAACCCATGAAATTCTTATATATTATTGAAAAACATTTGGTTGAAAGCAGTATGAGAATACCAAATATACACACATTCAGACAAAGATAAGGGCAAATATAACATTATAAACATATTCTGAAATATTATTAAAATATTGTAAAAACATTGACTGAATAGTGAGTGAACTAACTGCTATTAAAATAAATTCTGTTACTTTTAATAATTTACTTTAATGTAAAAAAAAAATAGTTAGGTGCTTTTTCTGTATTTACTTACAAAATGAAGAACTTATTATTTTCAGTTTAAAATGTGACAACAAATTAATTATAAAAATATCAGTCAAAAACTTTTCATTGTTTTTTTTCCCCAGTTCTGTGGAGACCAAATCTACCATTTCCTGAGCATAATCTATTATTACAAAGATTTATAGACATTTAAATATCTCTATCAAAATTTTTTTTTAAAAATAAGGGATGCTATATAATTTTCTTTGTAAGAGTTTTTCTAGATATACTCACCTTTAATAAATTATCTCAATTCCATAACCATATCAGTAAAGTAAAAACTATAACACTACTAGAATTGTATGAACGAAAATAAACAACGGGGTATAAGTATAGTTGGAGGGGCTTAAAGTACTCAATATCATACATGATAGAATTTAAGCTTGCATTCATTATGTCTTGTTTCCTCCAATCTGACAATGATTCTCATTTATCATCAACATGAGAACACATTTTAAAATGACAAGACAATATTTTCACAGTTGAAAAAACAGACTAACCAACTGCATAAATGAAATGTAGACCTACTCATGAATTTTATTGCTCAGACCAACCGCGATTAAATAACCAAAGGAATTGTATTTACATTCTCTATCCTGCCATCCAGCAATGTCTGGTCTTCCGAGATGACTGTTCCTCAGTTGTTGTTTTTAACATTCCTGTGTTTTATCCATAACCAATTACTCACATGGCAGTAATAATCTCCAAGGCTCAATGATCCAGTGTCATGGAGTTGGCCTGACTTAATAATTGCAAACCAATTTGCCACTGCAGTGTTTCAACTTCTGTAGCAATTACCTGATAAATTTAAAGGAACTTGCACTGTTACATATCCAGTGCTGTGACAAAATGTTTCCCTTAACCGAGTTGTAGTCAGCCAGGAAATATTTTCATAGGTTTTGCACCCAAATAAGCGGCATGCCGTGATTAACACTGTCATCTCACAGCAACAAGGTTCTGGGTTCTAACTGGCAGGCGACTGGGGCTTTTGTATGGAGTTTGGGTTAGTTCCCTATGTTCTCCCCATGCCTACATAGGTTTCCTCCAGGTACTTCAGTTCTCTCCAACAGTCCAAAGACATGCAGATCAAGTCAACTGGCTACTGTAAATTGCTCATAGGTGTGAATGTGAGTGTGAATGGTTGTTTGGCTCTGTATTAGCCCAGAGAAAGATTAGCAACCCTCCCAGCTCCAGTTTCCCCATAACCCTGAATAAGTATAGATAATGGATGGATGTACTAGTGCAACAGATCTAATGTTGCTAGCTTGTAATTGATTCTATTCATTTTAATTCTATTTACAGAGAGGTTTGTATACTTGCTCCTCTTTGCCAATAGCAGATACATCCTAATATCTTAGCACTCTTCTGTTTTGATGGACTTGTTGAGAGTATTCATCTGAAGTTTTAACCTGTGTTATCTGCAGTAAAGCTGTTCAATAACACTCCACAGGGAAGAAAATAATTCACAAGTCTAAGAGTACTCATTCATATCTACTTATAGAGTCCCACAAAAGCCTGCTAGTTAATACCCTGTTGACTGAAGATCTGTTGATTGACTGGATCAGGAAGGATGTAAGCACAAACATTTAAATCTGTCTTATAATGGTAACATACTGAGTGTTGGATTTATATTGGGACTCTCAGTAAGAAATTTCCATCTCTCCATGTTTAACTGTTTATGCTGTGTTTGTGTGTGTTTTGTTCACGCTAGCATCCCTCCCACTAAGGGAACAGATGTGTTGTGCATGAAAAAATGAAATAAAGATTCAAAAAGGTGTCAAAAAGTTGAAGGAAAGCTCAGCCAAGGATTTTAATTAAGAAAGAAAGAAAGAAAGAAAGAAAGAAAATCAGTGGTCAGCCGTAAAGTCACCAGAAAATAGTTAAAATTCACAGCCCTGGATAACCCCAGTTGGATCATAAGCTTGGGCTGTTTGTGTACAGTATTGCTTGCTTTTCCCAAGTCTTCTTGGGAACTCTTCTGCAATAGCCATCTAAATCTACATGCCATGAAGCACACAGAGTTTCTAGTTTTATTAAACAAAAGTTGCAAACAAACTGAGAACTAAGCAATACTCAAACATGAGTCAGGCAAATGGTCAAATGGTCAACAAACAAATAAATTAGTCAAGATGTGAAGTACAGTACATGAAACAGGGAATGGAAAAAACACTAATCAAAACAGGCAGAGAACAAAGGCTTGGATTCATCACAGGCACAATGCTAGAGCAAGACTTTACAAAGTAACTCTGACAGTCTGGATTAATTGAAGGCTGTAGTGTGATTGCAAACATGTGATTTACATTAGTAATCAGGTGACTGAGATTGAGGATAGAACCTTGACTGGAGGTCAGGTGATGAGGTCGAGGACTGAAGATCATGGGAGCTGTAGTCTGTGACTTTGAGGGTATATCTAGTTTGTGAGGCTAGACAGTGAAAACGGCATGAGTTAAACTTATGAATCTTATGAGAGCAGGGTCCAAGACATACCTTGTGCAAACCCAATGAGCTATTGAAGCTGCCCTTTGTGAAGGATGGTCCTTACATGATATGCTGGTGTTCCTTCTATGTCTAGGGGCAGAGCGGGCACATTGGGGGTGGCATCATCCAGGGAAATGGAGGTGGTTGGTATCCCAGTATGCAATGCAAAGGTGTAAACAACAGAGTATCTGGGCATATTCAGGCCATAGGAGTGAATATGACCATTCCTCCAGGCAGTCATTACAAGGTGGAGAGGAACAGATCAAACTTTTGGATGCCTTTTGCAACTTATATGTTGAGGATAGGCAGAGGTCAAACTAACAGATACCCTAGTTTATCCATAAATTACCTCCATCCTTACAATGTAAATGTAATGGGATTGGCCCCAGCTTCTCCATGACCCTGACGGATAAGCAGTATAGATAATGGATGAATGGATACATCTTAACTGGGGTACCATGGCATTGCTCTGACCCCTTGTTCGGTGGCATCAACCTGTACTATGAACTTGCATCACATTGTTTCAGACCAGGGTGAAGACTTGCTTTAGAGTGTTTACTGGATGATCTGCTTAGTTGTTCCAGAATAGTTCCTTAAGCAGTGGCATGAGAGGGATTGCAATGATGCTTAAATTTCAGATAATCTTTGGTAGAAATTTACAAACCCTAAAAACCTCTGTTGCTCATTTGCTCTTTGAGGAATAGGTCATGCGGCTGCTGCTCGGATGTTGGCTTCGTCCATGACGACAAAAAAGGCTTACTTGGGATTTGTTTTATTTGTGTTTCTTGGCTTTGTTTAAAGACATAAGTCTGTTCGGCACCCTTTTCATGTGGTTGGTGAGTTAAAGTAATTTGCCATCAGTGTAGACTATCATACATTTCTGAGCATGCCTGAGTATATCATTAATGAATGCCAGGAAGGCAGGGGGGGCATTAACCAGTCCATATAGCACCACCATATATTCATAGTGAATTGTATTGTAAACTGTCTTCTGTTGATCACTTTCTCTGATTTAACCCAGATTGTAAGCAATTTGAAAGGCAAGCTTGGTGAAAATTGGTAGTTTTTTTTAGCTGTTTTACATGTGAGGGTACCAGACAGAGTGGGTCACTGTAATTTGGTTCAGGCTACAGTAATCTATGCATGAATAAAGACCCCTTCCATCTTCTGCACAAAGAAGTAGCCTGCTGTGTCCATGTTTTTTTAGAGAAGGCTTTTGTCATGAATTGGACAGACAGATGGAAGTGCAGGTTTCTGGTTTTATTAAACCAGTGTAGCAAGCAAATGAAAAGGAAAGACAATAATCAGAAATGTGAAGCAGGTAAATGGTCGGGCAATCAGAAATACAGGCATCAGCTATACAAGACCAAATCATTATGTGAAACATGTGATGATCAAAACACTAATCAAAGCAACAGAGAACAAAGGCTTGGAATCATCATAAACACAAAGTTATACTGTCAGTCTGGATTATTTTAAGGGAGTAGTGTGATTACAAACAGGTGAGTGTCATAAGTAATCAGATGACTGTAAGCTGCACTGGAGTTCATGTGATGAAGTTGACAACTGGGGATCATGGGAGCTGTAGTCTACAATTTCAGGAGTTGAGATAATGATTAAAGTTAATCTGTGGTAAATTCAACTGATTGGACATGATTTAGAAAGGTACACCTCTGTCTGTATAAAGCGTCACAGCTGACACAGCACATTAGAGCTAGCCATTAGGTCAGTAGCCATTAGGTAAGATGTGTTGTCTGAAGACTTCCAAGAGAGGACTGTGAAAAGGCACAGATCTGAAGAAAGGCACCAAAAACTTTCTGCAACTTTAAAGGTACCAGAAAGCCTGTTTATGGTTTTTTTTAATGATGAAGGGTTTCTCTCTCTCTCTCTCTCTCTCTCTAAAAATCTATTTTAGTGTAAGACTATATAACAAAATGAGAAAAAATGAAGGT
>JAQQZU010000003.1:5932320-5945563 GCA_030068025.1 Parauchenoglanis punctatus | reverse complement strand
ACACACATTCTCTGTCTTTTTGTCTTTGACCCACTGTCAGTATTTCAAAGAACATTCTCCTTGTCAGTGACAAAGCCAAACACTGCCTCCTTCTTCTTCAAAGATGAGAAGAGGAATGAAGAATGAGCACATCATGAGGTCACCTGAATTGCATTGTACCTCAGGTAAAATGGTTCATTTGGTTGATCATTTTATCCAAAGTGAATTACAAGTGATGCAGAATCCAATCCAGATATATAGATAATAAAGGAACTCTCCATCAGGTAAGATGACGTTTCATGTAAGGAGTAATTTAGGCTTGCTAAAGAGCACCATTTCCTATTAATGTGGCTCACAATTATGTACTATGGCGCACAAATAATGTGACAAATTGATCATGAGTTTCATCTTTTCACTGGTCATTACATTTCATCCAGTTGAATTATTATGTACAGTCGTAGCTCATCAAAAACAATCTACACAAGCATGAGTGAGTCATTACAGTGTGGGTTTGTGATTTTTCATCAGTATCGCTGAATGGTGAGACGTTGTGAAAGCAGTGTGCTGAACACAAACAGACGATATGATGAAGTCATGAGGACTGTCCCAAATGCTTGCTTTTACACCCCCAGCCCTTCAGTTATCCACACATCATAGGCAGATGGACTGCATGATGAGAAGATCAAACTCTAATTTGTCTAAAGCACTGTGAAATAGAGTACTGTAATATTTACTGCCTTTTGATACATGTTTTTATGTTAATTTTTAGACAGGAAGCAACTTGTGTAACTGCAGGCGATTATATTTACAATAGTATTGATTCAATATGTTTTTACACTTCAGTGCAAAAGTGACTTCCTGAATGGTTTCTGAGTGCAAAAAGAGAAAAGTACTTTTGTTTTACAATTCATATGCAAATAAAAATGATGACTTCCAACCAAAATCAACAGAAACAATAGTTGGGTTTAAGTAAAAAAAAAATTTTAAAAATCAAATACATTTTACTATGGCCTTTTTGATTTGCAGACTGGATCTGGGGAAGTATTATATGACATCTGGTTAAATGATTGGAGAGCTGTTAGAAGATCAAAAAGCTGTTTATATTTAACAAGGTCATTAAAAACCTTTGAACTGATATATTTTTACTATTGATTGCTTAACATAAATGATTTGAATAAAGGAACATCTGTGACATCTAAAACACTGAATGTCTTTGTCTTTTTCATCTCAAATGTAGATGTGATTATATACTAGACGGAGGTAATTTGTAAATGTAATTTAACAGTCGATTTGATATGACAAAAATAATCTTTTTTTTCCCATGTAAATGATTTATAACTGTATATCGATATTTATACAGGGTGTCCAATAGTCTGGATCCATAGTCATTATTTTATATGAAATTTAATATTTTTCTTTTTATTTCAGATCAAAGAAGGCTTCGAACCTAACAATAGAAGATCAAATTGAACTCGATCTCATGTATGGAAGACAGGATTCATCACAGAAGAGTTGGCACTGAATTCAATAGAAAGCGTCTTGATAACTGTCCAATAACGCATGATGCTGTTGGAAAAGTGTTTAAACATTTTAGAGAAACAGGAAGCATGTACTGTATTCAGCATATACACAATTGTCACGAAGTCCAAGGCTGAATGCAAATTCTCATACAACTTACAAATGTATTTGTAGGTCTTAAACATGTAACGCATGACTGTAAGATCCACTGCTGTCAATAATATTAAATACTTTGAAGGGTAAAAATTAATAGACCTCATGGACTTTTTATAAGGAAGTTATTTTCCAATATTTGTGACACAGTAATTACAATACAAGAATTAGATATGTAACTTACTGAAGCCAGTTTTTTTCAGTTTTGTATTAAAATGCTAAACCACACACACACACACACACACACACACACACACACACACACACAGTGTATCTGTATCTGTGTGTGAACAGATATACCTTAGGGTCAGAACCTATGCAGTTTCCTGATAATAGCAGATCACAGCTGAGGGATAAAAGTCATGTGTGTATCTCTCTTTCCTCTCCACATGCTTACTCCTTAAATAATGGGCCTGAAGTACATTTACTCTTTTGAAGTAAAGTTAGGAGGAAAGGAGTGATTACGCCAGCACCAAGGAATTACATTTACTACAGGTAATGATGTATCTTTCTCATTACACTTCCTTCGACTCCTCCAGATGAGATGTAGACACATGGACACAGTACTCATGGTAATCAAATTGGCTTCAGCAGTTCCATTTATGGGAATTTGCGGGATTTCTGTCGCGAGACTAGGAAGAAAAACACTGGTAGAGGGTTTTGTTTTAATATTGAGCAGACTGTAACTGTGTGATAAGAGCCTAAGCAGCTCCTCTTATCTTTACTGAGAAATCACGGGAAGGATACAAACTATTCTGACTAACAACTCAAGCTAACGAGTCAATAATTATTCTGTCTGTGAAGGAATTTTCACAGAAAGGCTAGTTATAACACACAGTGCTTTGTTTTAAATCTTACAGCACAGAAAACCTTCAACTGACCATTTTATAGAACCTGTAGTTCACATACAGAGTGAAACATAATATTCAGTTTCTGTCCTATAGACTCTCAAAATTAAAAAATTTACACACAGTAGATTCAGCAATTCTTTAGAAAATACACAAACATTTTCAGGGAAAAGGATTTTGTGCAATACAGTACAAATACAGAACTATGCTATTAAAGAAAGTAACAGGCCCATTTTTAGATAAAAAGAAAAACCAAAACACTGGATGTACAGCAAGATCCCGGAGTACATGGAACCATCTACTTCTCATTTTCCTTATACAGCTCAAAAGTATACCTAGGATAAATTCATTCATCATTCATTTTCAGTAACCATGTTTTCCTGGTCAGGGTCATGATGGATTTGGAGCCCATCTCAGGAACACTTGGCATGAGGTGTAAGAATTCACCCCCTGCTGGAACACTGGTCCGTTGTGTACATGATATGGCCAAAGGTTTGTGAACCCCTGACCATCACACCCATACGTGGTTCTTCCCCAAACTGTTGCCACAAAGTTATAAACACACAATTGTATAGAATGTGTTTGTATACTTTACAATTTCCCTTCACTGGAATTAAGAGGCCCAGAACCTTTCCAGCATGACAGTACCCCTGTGCACAAAGCGAGCTCCATGAAAACATGCTTTGCCAAGATTGGAGTGGAAGAACTTGAGGGTCCTTTTCATTTCCCCAATCTGAACACCTTTGGGATGAATTTGAACATCAACAGCAAGCCAGGCCTCCTCACTTGACATCAACACCTGATCTCTCTAAAGCTCTTGTGGCTGAATGAGCACAAATCCCCAAAGCCATGCACCAAAATCTACTGGAAAGCCTTCTTAGAAGATTGGAAGTTATTATAACAGCAAAGGGGAGACTAAATCTGGAAGAGGACGTTCAACAAGCACATGAGTGTGATGGTTATGAGTCCACAAACCTTTAGCCATATAGGGTAATTCACACCTAGAGTGAATCCAAAGGAAACTCATACAGCAGTGAGGAGAACATGTGAAACTCATGCACAGACAGTAACTCGAGCTCCGGATTGAACCTGAGACCCTGGAGCTGTGAGGTAACAATGGTAGGATTAAAAAAATGTAAATAAGAGTACAATATTTCAAATAAGAGTACAAATTTTGTACCATTAAAGAACCACCTCATTGACAAACACTCTAAAACATTATAGGAACAGTATAGGAATTAGGACCTACTACATTTTCTGGACTGCTATCACATTCCATCTAGCAGCTGCTGTTAGTTTTACAGCATAATGACAAATTATTACCATTTTTGCATTAGACTAATTGTAGTGTGCTTGTGTTTCCAGTCATTACTTACATATTTGTTCATGTCTTTTGCTCATTCTTTAATTGCAGGATACAGCACCTGTAAATATTGCTATAACATAATGACTCCTTCAAAAGTATGCACTTACCGATAGGTTTCTAAACGTCTGAGAATGACTAAGTATATATCAAGTTTGCTTTGCTACTTTTCTCTAAGTAGACAGAATTTGGGTGTGCGTCTTGTACTGCAGAGTGACTCACTATCCTGAACACTCAGTTCTTTACATGAAATGTCAGAAATTATTAAGTGTCATTGACAAAAAGAATAACTTAAATGACATACTGTTAAACAAAATGAAATCGAAATAAAATTATACTGGTTAAAAAAGTTTTAAAAGCTATTCTCCCTGTCGTATGAATCACCAGCACGGTCTCACAGAAGTCATATGAAAACCTCTAGTGGAGTTAAGGATGGGACGAGCATACCTTTTCTTATGAATTCATTTGTACAAAACTGAACAGAATCCAATCACATCACCCTCTTTCTCAGTAAATAGCACACATTTCTCATGAGATCAGATTGAAATCCCTGAAAGGTTGAACAGAGAGTTCTGATTCTGTAGACTACTCTGATTTATTTATTATCTTTGGTAACTTTTCATCTCCATTGGCAAAACAAGAGATACAATAAAGTCACACACCTCACATCTTCCACCATATATAGGCTACTATATCATTACCGAGCAGCAGGATTTAATTTCAGCACAAGCTGTAGAAGAAGTGGTTTAGACGGAATGTGGGGATGTGGGAATAGGGATGGGTTGCTGTGCAATTTGTCTCCAATTGACCAAGTTCAGCTCACTACACACCCACACAAGTACATACAGCGGATCTGGATCGCATTGGACATGCAGATGATGTGCTGAGTGAAACCAGTGGGGGAGAGATGGAGATCAGAGAAAAAAACAAGAGAGCCATCCATTCCTCCTCCACCTTTTGCACATCTGCCAGGATTTGGTTCTTAAGAAAGCTATTGAAAGAAGGAGTGAAACCCTATGCAAAACAACAAATTGTTCCAAGGTTGTTCCACTTAAAAAGTCTTGCTCTCTTACTTGGGTCAAGTCCAGGTTGGTTTTTTTGTGCAGACTGTCTGATGCGGTTTCAATGTTTACTTAATGTTCCAGTGACACAGCGCAGCCATGCACTCATTCAACCGCTTTACCCGTAAAAGCGACCACACTAGCCTCATGATCTCGCCTCTGTACGATCGACTAATGACCCCCTGCTATATCGACTCAGAACGCTCTGGAATCTATTAAGCGCTTGCCACAATCTAACGCTTCATTTATTTGAAAATGATTAATGACAGACAAAGTCAGCCATCAGAGAGAGAGGGAAAAGTAGGAAGCTTGGTTTACAGGAATGCTAAAAACAGCTTTATGATAAGCTGGTCAAAGCCAAAGAGTGATTTAATAGTCACTCATGAGTGTGGGATCTGTAAGTGTGCTAGAAACCCAAAATGACTCAATGTCTAATTAGACGTATTTTATAGATCCTGTCCCAAGAGGTATAGAAAGTCGTATATAGGAAGCTTACTCACCAGGGATTAACAGTAAGCATGACAGTAATTTCCTTGTTTTCCTTCCACTGTGAATGCTGCCACATTTTAAATGTCCAGAAGTTCATTCTCAAAGAGCAAGGGTTACTGTTGCTCATAGGCTGAATCACAGATGTCCAGTTCAGCTAACATCACACAGGTCATGCTTACTGGACCGTAAATCAATTTACTGTCACTGAAATAACAGAAGAAGAGGATTCCATTTCAATCTATAGAATAAATGGTTGAGGAGGAATGTGGGAATGTGGCAATGGGAATGGGTTGCTGTGCAGTGGGGAAAACCTATTATAACTGTGCACAATGCATAAACACCAGAGGCGGGTGGTTATAATTGCAAAGTCTGTTTATTTAGGCTGTTCCACGAACCTTACACAAGGCCCATAGTAGGCGTCAGATCCTAGGCAGGCACCGTAAACCAAGGCAAATCTATATGGATAATCCTAAGAGACAGGTGGAGGTCAAAACCAGAAAATATTAGAAATCCAGAATAAAAGAAACAAGGAATCAAGAAAGGTAACAAGGAACAAAGAATCAAGAAGACTATGAATCTGCAATGAACCTGTAGATCAGGTGGAATGTAGGGATGTGGGAAACAGGGAGAGGAAAATAAAAAAAATGGATCCTAGGAAACAAAAAAGTCGGTAAGGACTAGAAACTAGCAAAACAATTAATAATAACTAAACAAGACAACTAATTTATGAAACTAGGAGATGAGAAAACTGGGAAAAAAGCAAAATGGGAAATTATAAAACAAGAACACTAGGAAACAAAGATAATGGAAGCATGAAAACTAGGAAATTAGGACAATTAGGCAAACTTGAAAACGTGAAAAATTGGAAATTATGAAACAAATAAACTATGAAATAAAGACAATTGGAAACTTGGAAACAAGAAAACTCAGAAATAAGGACAATGGTAAACTAGGAATAATTAAGTATTAATAAATAATTATTAATTACTATAATAATTAAGTAAGAAAGAAGAAGAAGAGGAAGCTGAGCAAATTACAAAACCGTACCAAGAATACTGGAACCTATAGGAAACAACTTGTAGGGAAAAGTGCAAAATTAGGAAACCATTCCACTATCACAGGAGCTGAGTCAGTACACTGTATTTATTCATGGAAAGTTGGGGGATTTTTTATTAAAACACCAGGAAATAAAACCTGCTGCCTTTTACAATGTCTCTGTTTTACTATTGATCAGTGTGATAAAGACTGCAGCAGCTCCTCTTATCTCTGCTGAGATCAGGCGGTAGCGGATACAATCAGGACCTCACAGTAGGAAGTCCACAGCCATGTATCAATATGCCCATATGTGATTATTTTCCTATTCCTTTCTGTAAGACCACACTCCACAGTTTTGCAAGAATTTTCCCAATTACAGATGGGAGGTTACAGTAACTGTGTTTTACGGTTTGTTTTTTAAATGCAGTCTTTCACAATCTTGGAGGAAATTCAGAAGGGATGGCTATATCTGCATTTCAAAGAGGTCCTCAGGGATGGCCTGATGAAGTCCAGGTGGCTACAGTAGGGCTGCATCCATGGCTTCAGTAAACATACACCGCTTCTTCTACTCTGCTGTTTTTCTTTTCCATCCTTACTCTCTCACTTTCTGGCTCTTACTCAGATCTTCCTCAGCAGCTCAGCAGTAATCATCGTCGATCGTGACCTCATCATGTCTCTCCTAACTGTCTGAACCACAACTATTTCCATGGTGCGTTTTTCAATTGTTTTTGTTATTTATGACTGTGTACACATCTGTTGTAGCTACATTCCTATGTTGCTGTGCTATCATTGCCACTAAATTCCTAGCATTGCTTTTGATAGTTTTGGATGCGCTGTTGTGACATTATCCTGTATATACTCTACTACTAGGTTGCATTCCTCTTGGTTAGTGGAACCAAAATGGTGGTGCAAATGAAGAGATTTAGCTCAGCCAAGCATAAGCTGAAGAAGAAACCAAGAAAAAACAGAAATTATTCATCTATGTTTCTGGAATATAAAACATTTTATCAGACGTGCTATGGCAAGCTATAAAATTTTTTTAGTAAGGATAAACTTTTATGTTAATTAAGGTTTATGAAGATAAAGGGGAGAAGTGAACTTATTTTCACTTAGAATCCACTTGCATAAACAAGCAGGAACATTTATAGCATGCTAAATACTGATAAGGTGATAAATTGTTAACTAACTATTGGAATAATATTTGTTGCTATTTTAAATATTGTAATCATTATGCCTTGTTGCTAGGTTCTGCTCCTGAAATGCAAAGTTTATTGACTCTCTGCCCTCTAAGGCCTCATTTAAACTTTACTGAAGTTAATAAAGTAATAAAACTGTCCCTAAGGGGGAATAGAAAGGGCAAGTCTGTGAAATTGTGTCCAAAACAGCATTGGAACACAGTTAAAAACTTACAAATACTGTAGGAGAAAGTGAAAAGAGAAAGAATAAGGGTACACGTGTGTGTTTATGTGTGTATGTGTGCAGCATTCATACCTGTTTAGGACTTGTTTAATCCTTACACAGATGAGCTAGTGTATTAAAATCTGATTCAAAATAAAATAAAATTTTATATGTGTATATATATATATATATATATATATATACACTCTTAGTATAATTTTAAAAATTGTTTAAAAATAATATAATTTAAGGTTCTGTAATAAAATATTTACAACATGCAGTCTCATAGTTAGATTTTCTTAATCATATTAAGAATTAGTGAGATATTAATTACCAAATATAAAACAAATAAATAAATAAATAAATGGTGAGGATTAATTTTCCAAAGATTTAGCTTTTATTAGTCTTATTAATAAACATGAATAAAAATTAAACTGTATTTTAAACTTTATGCAGTAATTCTTCATTAATTCATCATTCATTCTACATTACTCCTGAATGAGAAAACTGCATATTACTTGCTTATAACTGGTTTATTACCAAATTTGAAATTGTTACCAAAGTTTGACTTTACATTTTAACACAACTTTGGGTTCTGTAGGTGAAATGCTCACATAATGAC
This sequence comes from Parauchenoglanis punctatus, assembly GCA_030068025.1. Lineage (NCBI taxonomy): Eukaryota > Metazoa > Chordata > Actinopteri > Siluriformes > Auchenoglanididae > Parauchenoglanis > Parauchenoglanis punctatus. The sequence goes on along the minus strand of JAQQZU010000003.1, from coordinate 5,937,097 downwards.
TCCAATAAATATAAATGATTGTACATTCAATAGGTTCAAACAGCTAAATAATTTGCTTATATTCATAAAATAAATCTGTGCTGCAATATTGAAGAAAAGCATTCATTTTCAACATATTTATCAATGTTACATTTTATGTACACTTTATGATTTCTATATGAATCCTTTCTTTCTTCATTACTGTCTCATAAAGGGAAACAAGTACATATTAAAAAATAAATAAGGTTATAAAGTGCAAAATTGTCATTTAGTATGTAGTACAATTCTAACATCAAATGAATCTCTGTAGCACATTTCTATGAATATTGATTTATTTTATTCATTTATGCTTTTCTCTAAGAGCCCAGTGTAGTTTCTCTTATAATCGAAAATGTTCAAAGAGTTAAGAGTATTTGAGATATATTATTCATTCAAGATAAATAAATAAAACAGTATGATTGTAGTGCGTTAGAAAAAAATAAATCAGTGTACATTTTTTAAATAGAGGTAGGTCTAACAAGGGCTACAAATTAAAAATGAAAGAGGGGTGTTGTTTGATAGCTTGAGGCAGTGAAATGTTCCATATAGTCAGACTCTAATGTATCGTTCCATATGATGGTTCATCTAGAAAAATATTGCTCTTGCTTTTTTTTTAGTAGTATACAAACACCCACTACAGCATTACTGAAAATCTCATATATATATACTGTGGTTCAGTCACACCTTCACATTAGCACCAGCAATCATCACATAGCTTCTACTGGAATAGTAGCAGAGCTGTGTGTGTCTGGACCGACACTTTCAACTGTAAATCTGTAAAAATAAAGCCATTCTCCCATATGGAGACTGCATCATGATAATTTAGTTTTCTTTATGTTCATTAATGTAGCTGAAGCGGTTTCCTTCCACCTTTTATAGAGAAATGCATATAGGGGTCTAAGACTGGACTGTGCAGGCATGCTTGGAAATATTACATTGTGGTTATGTTTGGGTGGGGTTCAGCAGCCATTGAAATTTCCAGTTGCAGTTGGCACACACACTCCAAAACACACACACACATGCACACAAAAGTTGGCAAACTTGTTCAAGGTCATTATGGATGAAATAACAGAGCAAATAACAGACATGGCAGATTGGCCTACTAAAATCTTGCCATGCTGTCAGAGGCAATCAAAAGGTTCATATTTAATTATGTGTCAAACAAAGTCTTTATTTTATTTCTGATGTGCCACACACATATTGCAAAGTGATGTTAGAGCTCTCAGAAAGCTTTCTGGCAGACACAGCAGGTCAATTTGTTTAAGTCACTGCCGCAACCCGCATAGCCCATCACTCTGCCTCTATTTCTTTCTGTCTCACTCTCCCTGTGTCTTTGAGAAATGAGAGAGAGTGAGCTCATCCTTTTTTTCCCTTTCATCCATCAATCCATCTGTACACAACCTCAGCCTAGAGCTCTTGCCTTGTTCTTTAGCCAACTTTGAAAATCAACAAACCTTTGAAACGACGGCAGCCGACTGCAGTATCACGCCATGAGCAATTTTTTTTATAATAGTCATGGAGAGATTGAGACTTTTTGCCTGCTCTCCTATCACGTAGTACTGGGTATTCATTTCACCCAGCTGCTGCTGGAAAGAGGAAGAGAGGGTATGTGAGGGATGAAAAGAAAGTGAGAGGGGGGATGAACAGGTGGGTGTGTTCGAGCACATGATGAAGCAATTGGGCTATCAGTATGTGTACGTGTGTGTGAATGGCTGGCTTCAGGAAATGAGTGGGAGAGATCAATTTGATCGTGCGATTATGTGATTATCCACCCATGAAACCATGATGAATATCACAAAACCCATCAGAGAATGTAAAACACTGTTATCTGTATCAGATCTTATCAAAAATAACATTTCTGGAGCACCAGAGTTACACAGTACACACAGACAGGAAAGGGTGTGTGAAGAAAATGAATGTGCAAAAATAAAACTGAATTGACCTGAAATTCTTCACAAAATAAGTTGACTTTAAGGCCAAAATCTCATATTTTCATATTAACAAAAACTCCTTCAAACACATTACAGACACGTACAGACACAGCACTGTGATATTTTCTAAATCTGCTTCTAACAGTCACACAATTCAGTCTCACATTTATGCAAAATGCCCCAATATTTATAAAATTCACAACACAAATTGCTCTTGCATTCACACAAATTGTGCTCACATTTACAAACATTGCTCTCATTTAAAAAATGCTGTCATAAATACGTAAAATCCTGGTGCATTTTGACAAAATGGTCACAGATTGTATACAAATTGCTGTCACCTTTTTTCACAAAATTCTCCTTCATTCATAAAATTCCCTTTTCCCAAAAACATGTAAATTTACACAAAAAGTTCCAAACATTTACTCAAAATATACATTTATAAATGCTCTCACATCTACATAAAATGATTCTACATGTATACATATGGCTTATGCATTTATAGAATGCTCCCACGTTTACACAAATTTCTCTTGTTCTCATATTTAAATGAAATTCTCTCACATCAAATGCTTTCACATCCATGTTTATAAAATACTCTGACATTTACAAAAATGGCTCTCATGTGTACATTAAATGCTCTTATATTTAGAAAATTTTCTCATGCTTACAAAAAACATTCTCACATTTGGACAAACTGCTCTCACATTTACACAAAAAGCACCTGCATTTACACAAAATGTTCTCACATTTATAAAATGAACTCACATTTACATGAAATGCTTTCACAGTTACACAATTTTCTGACTTACATTCAGAGTGCTCTCACCATTAGACTATTTTAATCGCTCCACACAAAATACTCACAGATTCACTAGTTTACCTTTCAGAGTCCCAGAAAATGTTTTTATCTATTCCCTAATGCTTTTACCTTCATATAAAATAAGTTTTATCTTCAACTGAGTGCTGTTCCCCATTGAGATTGGGCTGTAAATACATTCAAAACATTACAGAATGTCATTTGAGGGCAATATTAAACGCCATGACAGGATTTTATTTTGTGTGCACAGAAACTCTGAAGAGATGGCACTGACGACAAGGGACAAGGACCGAGTTTCATTTAGCATGTTAATCCTTAGGAAAAGATTATGATCTATACTGTCATGACCATGCCTTGAAGTCTCAGTCACGTGCGGAGTATTTTCTCCATCTCCATCGCGTTTCTATACCCGTGTTTGTCTGCTATTGCCGAGTGTTTCTATACCCGTGTTTGTTTCGTATGGTTTGGACTCTATTTTCTGTATCGACTACTGCTTTTTGGATTACCTTTATTACTCTTTTGCCTGCCGTGTTTGTACCGCTGCCTCTTGTGTTAGTAAACACCGTCCTGCTTTTACTTCCATCTCCCGATCCTGCACTAGTGTCTCACTATGCCCCGAAGGTGCGAGCGCCGTTACAGAATGCTTCGCCGCAACGGAGATGCAGCAGGATCTCCGTGGATTCAGGATGGGTGTATGACAGCAATGCCGACCCTGTTTCTGCAACAATTGGAAATCTAGCCACCTGAGCTGTACGATGGGGTGAAGGAAACTCCCACCATCTTCCTACTTCACTGCCATTTGTTCCGGGAGAGTTTGGTGGAGCCTAAACCTTCAGACCCCATATGGGTAAGGTGCATGATACGTTGGCTCACAGGACCTGCACATATGTTTGCTGAGGAGCTCATCAGAACAGAACATTCTTTCCTCCTAAACCCTACAGACTCTGGCACTCGACTGATTTTAAGACCACTTTGTGATGGAGGCCACCACTCCATAGCCCCCTCCAGAGGCTAAAAAGGAGGCCACCGCTCCAGAGCCCCCTCCAGAGGCAAAAAAGGAGGTAACCGCTCCAGAGCCCCCTTCAAAGGCCAGAAATGAGGCAATTGCTCCAGAGCCCCCTCAAGTGGCCAAAGAAGAGGCTTTTCCTCCTAAGCTCCCTCTAATGACCAAAGGAAAGGTGTTTGCTCCTAAGCTCCCTCTAATGGCCAAAGAAGAGGCAACCACTCCAGAGTCCGGTTCCAAATCTGCACCAGAGTCCGGTTCCAAGTCTGCACCAGAGTCCAAGTCCACGTCTGCGCCAGAGTCCAAGTCCAAGTCTGTGCCAGAGTCCAAGTCCAAGTCCATGCCAGAGTCCAAAGCAGCGCCGGGGGCAAAACCTTCGCCTGAGCCTGTGACCAAAATTTCACCTGAACCCAAGTCTGGATCGTCACAAGGATTAGAAACAACTCCGGTCACAGTCGCTCTGCCTGAGCCTGCTCCTGTTCCAGCCAAAGTCACTCACAGGGAGCCAGTTCCTAGTTCCACTCCTGTTCCACCCAAAGTCGCTTAGCTTCCAGGAAGCCTGTTCCAGTTCCTAGTTCCACTCCTGTTTCAGCCAAATTCACTCACAGGGAGCCAGTTCCAGTTCCTAGTCCCGCTCCAGTTAAAGCCAAGGTCGCTCACATGGAGCCTGTACCTGTTCTTCTCCCGTTTCAGCCAAGGTCACTTACAAGGAGTCTATTCCTGTTTCAGCTCCAGTTCAAGATACAGTCGCTCACCTGGAGCTTATTCCTGTTCAGGTCACCGGACCAGAGCCAGAGCCCTCTTCAGTCAAGGTCAAAGAGACTGTTCATGTCAAGGTCAAAGAGACTGTTCACGTCAAGGTCAAGGAGAGTGTTCACGTCTGGACCACAGAGACTGTTCACGTCATGGCCACAGAGACTGTTCACGGTACGGCCACAGAGACTGTTCATGTCTCAGTGCCTGTTCCAGTATGCGTCTCAGTGTCTGTTCCAGTGCAAGTCTCAG
>JAQQZU010000003.1:5917400-5927400 GCA_030068025.1 Parauchenoglanis punctatus | reverse complement strand
GAAAACTCCTTCCTTATATTCACAGATCCAGGTGTGTGTGTGTGTGTAAGTGGAAATAAGAAACAGAGGAAGTGAGACTAACAGTAAATATTACAAAGACAAGATGTTTTATTTACATGGGTCAATGTAGGCTGTTCATTTTACATAAAATTATTAATGTACAAAATATCACGTATCATTTGACACTTGCTTCTCTTTTGTGTTTTTTTTTTTTAGAAAAAAATGCAATTTACCAATAGCAGTAACAATTTCATTGCCTACTTATTGCTCATATCTAATTTGACACTATTTAATTGATAGAGACATTCATAAGCCTACATTCGAGCTGTTTTAATTCTAAAAGAAAAAGAATGTGTTTAAGTCAAAAGAATGCAATATTTATTTTTAACAAACATGTTTGTAGCAATTAGACCACAGCTTCATCAATTTGATCATTTTTTATTATAATAACTTGTCATTTATGAGAATGATAAATAGATATCAGATAGATAGATAGATAGATAGATAGATAGATAGATAGATAGATAGATAGATAGAATGTGTGTTACAAAAAATAGGACAGGTCAAATTCCTCTGTCCCAAGGACTTCCAAGGCAGAAAACTTTACAAAGTACTGACTGTTACCATTACAAAGATGTTAAATTATGTGTTAAATCAGTGTTAAATTGTGTGTAGAGTCTAACATACAAATTTTCACTTTGAATAGAAGCATGTTTAGTATTTTTCCACTTATAATGTTGGATATTTTGAAAGCTTATGATAACCAAATCAGCTTTGTTTATATAAATGACAAACTGTAGGTGCTATTCAGATATCCGGAGGTTTTTCTATAACATTGTTGCTGTTGTGTGATTGCCTGTCGTTGTGTTTTGTCATTTTGAGCGAGTCTTCCTGGCTCGTACATACATAGTCTCCGAGCACACTGATCTTTTAGACATGCCGCATTCTTCTTATTTATAGCTTCTGTGATGGATGCATGCACAGGCAGATAAACACACACATACACACCCAGACACAGACACACACACACACACACACACAAACTCCTACGGGAAAGTGGACTTGTCACATTTTTCCAACTTACATCTCACTAATGGTGAGCTATGGAGCCACTTGAGAAGACACACACCCTCACACACATCATGCATCAATAATGGCCTCTTTGTTTCTTGGCATCTGGATATATGACAAAAGTAAAACCGGGGTCCGCAGGGGAGGTGTAGATCCTTCAGCATTCACCGCAACAACACACTCCTCTGTCTGGCCATCTAATCTCTCTCTCTCTCTCTTTCTCAGACACACACCTATAAAACATCCAGCCATTTAATTTACATCGCCTCCAACAAATCCTGATGTTCATTAACCTGGTAGTGCAGCAATCAATTTTCAAAACAAGACAGAACAGAACACAATGAGGAGAGGAAATGAGCAAAAAAAAGAAAAAAATGAAGAAACTGACTGTTATGGAGAGAAAGAAATTACAAGCTTATGTTTGCCATTAGGGATGGAACGATATATTGGTGTGACTATTTGCCATGGCAAGGAAATGTGAAATAGTTATACTGTTAAGTGATATTGTATAAATGCCTATTTTATGTTACCATACTACCTAAAAACATATGTGAACTGATTTTCAGAAATGATTTTGATAAACTGTTATTTAACAGCTAGGTACCTGCTAATGGCACTTTTTCAGGTAACACTTAACTTTAAAGAGGTAATAAGTGAGTTATAGCAAGCCATAAATAACATCTTCATTTCCTGCGGTTCTTATTCCACAGTAAGTGAGTAATTTAAAAAAACAAAAAGGGAGTAACAAGTCAGTGATAAAACAGTAACACTTACTAATTATTGCCTAACAAATGGGAAATTAACATATTGTTTATAGATGATAATATAGTGCTGCTTTAATTGCTGATTGTAATAACAATACTTTTAATTATATTTTCCCATTTTCTTACAAAGAAGACTTACGAGGCTGTTCCTGTTGCTAACAAACAGAATGCAGCACATTTGTGCACATGGAGCAGTAGTGAGCAGTAACTTTGTGTCAGTATACCATGTGACATTTCATATATAATATACATTTCATGCTGTCAACATCGCGACCTGTGTTACACACGTTTTTGTGACAATGTGCACGTGTGCATTTGCTGTTTTACGTAGACAGCCAACATCAAATTCTGTGTCAAATTTGGTAAATCCGCAACACAGACCACTGAAATAAAAAGAACCCACAAAGTTAGCACAAAGTTAAGTGAGGTGTTTTTGAGTGGCATTCCTGCTTCAAGAGGGGCATCAATCAGATGATCCTGACTCACAGTGCAGAAACTTTCTTGGACATTTTCGAGGGTTGTGCTAGTGAAACATTTTAAGGGTCTCTGTTGCCAAGTTCCTGAATTTGACACAGAATTTGATGTTTGCTCTCTGCTCAGGTTTGAGGTCCATTGTAAGATCGTATATGAGCATGTACACGTTGTCACAAAAACATGTGTAACACAGGTCCCAATGTTGACAGTGTGACATCACGCAGGATACTGACTCATGACAGTTACCGCTCAATCCTGCTGCATGTGCATGACCATACTGTGCTCTGTTCATTAGCAACAGGAACAGTCTCAGAACCTTTTAATTGCACCTCATGTTAGTGAGTAACAATGAGGAAATGGCCATGTTTAGGACAAGTACAAAAATGTAACCGTTCCATTACCTATTTATTGCTCGTATGTAATTTGACACTGATTTTTTTCATAAGCCTAAACTTGAGCTATGTTTTAATTCTGCTGTCACCCAATATAAGATTAATGTCTTAATTATCAAAAGAATGCAATATTTATTTTAACAAACATGTTTGTAGCAATTAGACCACAGCATAGTTTGCATGTCTATCAATATCAGATAATTACGACCAGCTGAAAATGTTCATGCATAACTCAATAAAAACTACTGCTAGTAGTACAGTTCACACATGTTGACATATTTAAACAGATTGCATTGAAGAAATACATTGAAGCATTAACTGAAAGATGGGTAAGATTTTCCCATAAACAAAAACAGCATCAAGTTCTGGAAACTTGTCCATAATGCGTGCTGTTAAGTAATATTGTTTGTTATCCATATAAACCTAAAGTATTGCATGATATGAGAATTTAGAAGTCTGTTAGCATAATGTTATATTGGTATAAATCATTATTTACAATTGCAATATATACAATAAAAAAAGAAAAGAGAAAAGAAAAATAAAAGGAAGAATATTACAGAACAGAACAGAAGAGCAAAAGAAAATGTTAGTATTGAGAAGAGACCAGAATGACAGAAGAGAAAAAAAAGACAAAGAAATAATTAAGAGAGAAGAAGAGCAGCACTCTAGGGAGCGCTAATTTTTTTTCTCCCTCACTGTCCACTCCTTCTCAAGCCTGATATCTTTCTTCATCTCATCACAGTCTATCCTTCGTTCTGCCTCTCAGTCTGTCTGACAGATTTAGTGCAGTATGAGAAGTTTTATATTCTCCACACTCTGCTCGATCATCCACACACGCGCACACACACACACACACACACAAACACACACACGCACGCCCAGCTGTACTGTCATAGTTCCGGTTGTTAAATGTGCTGTGGTTGATTGTGATTTATGATAAATATTTATTTATATGGCAGATGCTTTTATCCAAAGTGACTTACAACTGGAGCAGAATTTAATCTAAGCACAGAACAGAGCAGACCGATGGTTAAGGACGTAACACTGGCTCTCTGGCAGCCTCACAGCATTCTAGTCACTAGCACAAAATTTAATATATAACTTTTTCCATTTTTTTTGCTAAAAGGTAATAAATAGTATTATTAATTTACTGGACGAAAACGCTCCAAAACATGTTATTCTGGGGTTGCAGCCAGAGACATTGAACATATCGACAAATGCCAGCTCTTTTTTTTGGTCACTCAATGGTCAAGAGAATAAAAACATTAGAAGTGTGTTTTATTCTGTGCTATAACATTAGGCAGCAGGTTTGCTAATATTGTTTATCAGCTGTCAGACTCTCAAGCCCACTCCTGAGTAGATTAAAGCGCTTGGTCATTTTCAGTGTGCATATTTACCTCTCTGTTCTGTGTGAGTCATTCAGGACACCTGGACATTGGGGTCTAGGACACAAGCAGTCTGCCAATTGTACAATTACGAAGCCAGATTGTGGCTCCAGGAAAGATATTTGTTGGAAGTTGGAAAAATACAAGGTATAAAGTGTGTCTCCAGTGTTTCTCATGGGCCACATTTTTATATGGGTTTTAGGGTCATGTGTCTCTATTCATTCATACAAACACTTTTCTATTCTCACTAAACTGCCCATTATTATCATTATCATTATTATTTTTAGTAGGAGTAGTAATGGTAGTAGAAGAAGTTGTAAATTTGGCTAGCTAGTATTCTCTGACATGACATCTTCTGGAACAAAAGGTTCTGGAACCTTCTGATGTGGACTTCCATATATGGAAACTGAAGAGTCTCTGACTGAACTATAGATGGCCTTGTAATTTATTATTATTCATATATGCATATGTACAGTACGTGTACTGACCTGACATGATTTATGAAAGGGCTTCGTCATATTCATTCTAAAACTCTAGGTGGATGACGTAAGCCAACCTGATAGGATCCCTGAGAAACCTCTCTGTCTCTCTGCATGTGAACTTTCAGTGTTTGTGAGTTATTTTATTTATCACTAGGCTTTTCACAACACATCCATACTTAAATGCATCAAATAAAGCATTTTTAGAATTCCCAGCTGGTAAAGAAAAATCATGCCACAGTTAAAAAACAATCTACACAAAATAACACATGTCCATGTCATTAAAACACTTTAAAATCCCCACTACACTACTAGAACTAACAAATGACTCAACTATGAAATAATAACTCAACTCTGTCACCTTGTTTCACCCTGTACAACACTAAGGCTGGCTATTATAGCTAATCACACACACAGACGCACTTACAGGTAACACATATCACCCTGAGTCTGGCAGGCAAGTTGGATTTGAGTGGAGGATTTGCTAACCAACAGGTCATTTGGGATGTTTGCACGGCAGTTTTAGCGACTTTGCTACAAATCAGCACACACAGAAACACACAATGACAAATGAGAACGATGAGCCAAAACCTGAATGTCATGCTGTTAAGAGCACTAGAGTAAGACACACACGCTCAGTGTGTGTTTGTGTTGGCCTGCGTGCCTGTTCGGACCTTGCCGGTGTTATTGCAGGGTGATGGGACGGAGGGAGGATTTGTTCAGCCTCGGGGGTTCTGGACACTCTGGCTTTGCTCCTCTCACTCCATCTGCTTCTGTAAGGGATCAGCATGGAACAGAAATATCTCACACACACAAATACACAAACACACACACAAACACACACTGTCTCCTTTCCTTACATGCACTATTTTCATACCTTTAATACCTGAAAATATGTTGTAAATTGGTACATTGCTAAGCAGCCTAAAATGTGTGCAATATCTTAATAGATGTACCTATTTTCCATTGTATTTGAAAAAGTTTATTAGGTATGTTATATTTTAGCCACTTTTTCAGTTGTCTTAAAGGTCCACTATGCAGATTGTTGATTGCAACCACCTGAATGCCCCTCCCTTACCCCTCCATTTCCAAGCATGTATTAGAACGTACAGTGACTGTCAGGTCTCCGTAACGCACTTCGAAGTACTTACATTCGCAGTCCCTTTCTTTTTCTCATGATCCTCAAGTACGATCCTCTGTTTTTCAAGATTTGGATTCTAAAACTTGTTAGCCAGCAAACACTGACTCCTTTCCTTTCTTCTTCTTTGTCTTTATTTCTTCTTCTTTGTCTTCCTTCTGTTGCTTTCTTCTGGGTTCATGCTGCCACTTGTAAAAACATGAAGGTTTCTCCACTAGTCACCTTAAATCCTAAATGGTGGATCTTTAAGGATTCTTTGGTTGTTCCTCTGGAGGAATCCTTAAAGGTTCTATATGGAACTTTACAACAGAGTGTTTCTTTATCAGAAAGGTCAGAAAGCATTAGAACCCTTTTACGGAAGCCAATTTTCATTATCTATTCATCCATATATTACAATTAATAAAAGTTATTATATATTATTAAAAACTAACAGTTTTATTTTTGTATTTTGCTACTTGGTACTGTTTTGCACATTTTTGTCTCTAATAAACACAAAAGCTTTATTGAAATACTAGAGATAATTTTAAGTGGTAACAAACTGTCATGCTTGTTTTGTGTAATGGACCATCACTGTGTTTGTCACTGAACACAGCTTACTTAGTGTTTCTGCTACAATTAGAGCTAAATTGTGGCATCAAGGAGCTAATGTAGTAATCAATACACACACTCTCAGATTAATTAGACTGGCTGTGTGAGTCAGACAGAGAGAGAAGAAAGGCATAATTTGTGTTTCATTAGAGATGAATGTCTTCTGGTCAAAAGTCCTGTCTAGTCTTAATCCAGAGAAAGCATGTAACTGAATACGAATACATGATGAATTGGTGATGTGTTCGAAACCCATACAAATACAGACACAAGTTGTAAATACACTCTGGGGATTTTTTTTCCATTGGTTGAGACTAGACAAAAAGTCATGTAAGCAGGAGGGTTTTAATTTTATGTGGGAAAGCAGTCAGATATGAAGCATGCAAAACAAAGATAGACTACATTCATTAACTTGAATGATTTACTGTGATGAATTCATAATGTTCATTCGTTCATCCTTAGTAACTGCCTGGACAGGGTTGCAGTGGTTTAAATTAGGCTACTAGTTTGTTTATATTGTGGGAAATAGATCCATTACAAAATGGCACAAACAAAAATATGAACTAAAGTAATAAAATAAAAGAATAAAAATAAAAGGTTTAGGCCATGCCTACTTCAGGTTTAAATCTGAATAGAGAGATAGGAACAAAAATTTGGAGCATTAAACAGATACAGAAACAAATACAAAACAAAAAGTCCTATTGCATTTCACCCTTATTCCAGTTGTGATGCACTATTTACTTTTGATTCTTAAACTAAAAAAACAGAAAATGTCATAAAATGTAAGGTATGTTAGAGATTACCCCGGTTTCCACAAATATTGGCAATACTTTCATATATGTGTGCAACTTTCACCAAAAAATCAGCATGTGATCACAAAACAGGTGGCTGAGGAACATACCACCAACTATACAGAGGTCCATGTGAGCAGACTGAACCATTTCACCTGCTACACAAATCCAGTAAAGTAAAACTCACCTGTGTGCACCGTCACTTATTTGTGGTGCACGCCATATTGTGTGTACATGGATTAGCATGCTGAATTTTCATAATGAGAAGAAAGCATGTGCTCCACACTGACACGCATTAAATAAACATCAGTGCTCGAGTGTGTTGTCAGAAAGTGTGTGTGTGTGTGTGGGTTGTGCAAAGCGTGTGTGTAATGTTAATGAGACTTATGACTCTGTATACACATCTGTCTGGTGAAGTCTCTGTGTAAAGAATGCAGTCAGGCTGAATGCATTAATGCTGAATGAGCACACTTACCCATTTTATCAATATGTTTTTTTGCAGAAAGATAGCATAAGCAAGATTAAAATTGAAACGAAAACATTGCCATGTTGTTTTGGTCAAATATATCAGCAGCTTATAAGTATGCCTGCTGGTTGTCACCTTCTTGAGCTGTATCAGGCACTGGATGAAGACTCTGGACCAGAACCAGGACCTGTGGAGGGGATAATATATCACAGCTGGCTTGGGAAGGTCTGGGGATCTCTCAGGAGGAGCTGATTCTCAGCCGGTTGCCACTGTGATTCCACCAGGAAAAGCAGAATCTAAATGATATATGGTTTCTTGAAGTTGAGGTGTCAATGTGTATTATAGGCAGAAAACCGAAATTTTGGTTAAAAAAAAAGAAAAAGAAAAAAGATTTTTTTGTCACATTAGCTGTTTGCCAGAGTTCAATCATAGCAGCATCTGATGGGTTTTCCCAGACCACCATACATGGAGCGTGTATGTTAGGTCATTTTAATGGGTCAATAAAAAGACTTTAAGTGCCTTTCACTGGTGGACCCCCTCTTCAAATAGAAGAAAAGATGATGCAGTGATGCTAGGGTGGCGCTACATATGAGAAAATGTGATGAAATGCCCTAATGGGTGCCCTTCCAGTGAAGAAAAAGAGAGGCAGAGTCTGATAGGCACCCCTATATGTGAGGAAATGTGTTGGAGTGCCCTAATGGGTGCCTTTCCAGTGGAGAAAATGAGATCCAGTGCCCAACAGGCTCCCCTATGAGGATGTGCCCTTATGAGTTCCCTTCCAGTGGAGAATACATGATGCAGTGCTCTATAGCATGGTAGGTGTGCTAAAGCGAATGTGTTATGACCTGACACACTGTTAGTCAATGTCCTTTTGTGTATCTGTAATATCTGTTATAGGCTGCAATAAATGGTGTTCTACATTGTCATTTCATACCACCTCCAATTCATGTTGTGATAGTGATGAGAAAGGACAAATGTCTTGTTTTTACTTCATGCAAATGAGAAGGCAGCAGCCAATCAGATTGTTTCATGTGGTTTGAGTCGTGTCATGTGTCATTCCAACAATGACTGAACAGTGCAAAACATGAGAGAAGAGACAGACATAAGCATGCCGGTAATTATCCTCTGAAAGCATCATTACAGCAGCACAACCACTGAAAGTCAGTCACCTCCAAAAAAAAAGGGAAAAAAAAACTACAATGATTCAAACTTTTAATTTATTTAATACTCAAGCACAAATTGATACATTAGTTTTAAAAAAGTGGATGAACATTAAGAGGGACATACAGTAAGTGCATTTGGAAATTAATTATCTTTTAAAAACACCATCAATTATATCTAAAAGCTTTGGTACAGCCAACATGTTTTAACCTCCATTTTACTGGGGTTCAGTGAAATCTACATCTACATCTACAATCCCCGGACAGCTAAACTTGATTTTTTAGTGACTAGCCCAACTGCTTGTGAAGGAAATGTGTTGCTTCATTGCAGTGTGAATGTACTGTAAAATAAAAAAAAGAAAAAAGAGCAAGAGAGAGAGAGAGAGAGAGAGAGAGCGAGAGAGAGAGAGATGGGGATCATGTAATCTGCCCCGGTCAGAGATGGTCACAGTGCAAAATATTTGCTTTTTCACTGTTAGGAAGTTAAAAGCCTTAAAGCTTTGTATGTTCAGTAAACACACACACACGGCTGACTGGCTGAGTTGATGAACTGTGTGTGACGTGTGCAGGTCAGCTTTTCTGCAACACTTCAGCATCACTCACCAAAAACACTCCCCCCCCCTCTCTCTCCTTCTGTCCTTCCTTGTGCACTCCTGAGGTGCTGAAAGCAAGGACACATTAATGCAAACACAGCTGAGGTAAGAAAAGGGGGGCTGGTTGAGAAATAGATGGATAAAGAGAATAGAAGAGAAAGAATAAATAGAAGAAACAGAAAGTGAAAGAAGAAGAGAGAAAAAGATGAGCAGAGAGAAAGTCTAATAGAGGGATAGGGAACAATTGAGAAAAGAAGAGAGAGAATGTGCAAAGGAAAATGGGAGAGTATGGAGAAGAGAAAAAAGAGCAAGAAAAGGGAGGAGAAGGAGGGACAGGATGAAAGGATAAGAAGGAAATGTAAATAAATATTGAGGAAATGGAATACTGGGAAAGAGAAAGGGAAAAGAGAAAGTAAAAAAGAGATGAGAGAGAAAAAGATGGAGAGATGGACAGAGAGCAAAAGTTGAATGGAAGAAAGAAAAGGAAGGACAGGGAAAGAAAGGGAATAGAAAAAAACAACAGAATAGAAGAGAAAGGAATATAGCTAAAAATATGGGGAAAGAAAAATAAGGAATAAAGGAACGTGGAGAGAGAGATAAACAGGAAAATGAGGAGAGAATAAAGTGAAGAGAGAAGAAAGAGTGAAACAGGTGTGTGTGTGTGTGTGTGTGTGTGTGTGTGTGTGTGTGTGTGTGTGTGTG
>JAQQZU010000003.1:5900158-5910740 GCA_030068025.1 Parauchenoglanis punctatus | reverse complement strand
GGGGATGGCCCCTTCCTGTTCCAACATGACTGCGCACCAGTGCACAAAGCAAGGTCCGTAAAGACATGGATGAGCGAATACTTTTGGCAATATAGTGTATTGTATATTGTCAATAAATATTATAATATATTAGTAATAAAGAATATGCTGTCTGTAATTAAATGAACATTGTCTGTATTTTGTCTGTATTGATAGAGAGTCACCAACTGCTGGAACCAAATTCCTAGTGTGTGTTTACAATAACTCTCATAAATCACAACACTTGAAAACACAAAATTCATTTGGAATGTGGCTTTATTGCAAAATGTGCTTTGATATTAAGGAATGTGCTAGAACATGATAATATTAATAATCCAAAATAGCAATCACAATACAAAACTCCAACATTTCCTACAACAGACTTTTAATGCTCCTGGTTTTCTCCATTTTAAGAAAACAGAAATGACATTGTTTGTTAATGAAATGACATTATTCCATGTTAAATGTATGAAAATAAATTCACAATTCATTAAACAAGGTTCCAGACAAATCTATAACCATGAACCATAATGCAGTGTATCTAAAAATCCTGGACACTGCTGGAAGATGGGAATAAAGTGGCTGTGCGCGCCATAAACTCCAAACTTTTAAAAACAGCACATCGTACAAAAACTAGTCTGCAGATATAACGGAACGAACTTTTATCATCAAAAACCCTTCCTATGTATGAATCAGTGTGATTGTTCTCAGGACTGTGCTGGTAACCAGTGCTTGATTTGCAAGTGTTGTTAAAATGCTTTTAAATGAAAGCTGACAGGCTGCATATCAAAGCTCATTGTGCTTTTTCAAGCGTAGACGCACAGTAAATCAAAGCAAATGCAGTGCTTTCTCAGTTCACTGTATCAAATACACACAAAGATTTTTCAACCCTGGGATTTTAGCTTATTATTTTATTCACACAAGATGATTTTTACATACGTCAGTTCAATCTAATGTGCCGCTGAAAAATATCCTGACTGACCATAAATGTAGGTTTGGGCTGATTTATTGCTTGGCGTCTGTGCTAGCTTCAGCCATCGCTCACTCTGGTGTATTGTTTAAGACAAATTTCATGGTTTTCAGATGATTTTTGAAGTTGCTGTGGTGAGCATCTTAGCCGCAGATACATGGATTCATAGAACAGGAATAAAATAATGTGCAAAAACTGGCAAGCAAGGTTGATGCATGTTCCATGACACTGTTTTAAGACAGAATGAGAGCACCAGTATCGTTTAAATAAATTAAACAGCAGGACAAGCAACCCCAAGATAAATACAGATTTCCATGATAGCATGGTTTACAGTGAGCAGGGTGTCATTATACCCAAATAAGTTTGAAGAACAAACCTGATTTGATGTTTAAATACAAGGATGGGCAGCAAATGTTTCAATCATTGCCATCTGTCCTTGAGAGATATGTGCCAATAATTAATCAGACAATATGGTGATATGCTGCACGCACAATATTGCTATTACCCAGGACAAAGCTGTCCAGGTTTCAAGCGCATTTTCTTCTCCGAGTATCCCAGAATCACTTGATTATGTTCACTAGACGAGGGTGAACATCAGTTTAAGAAATAAAATGGTTTGATTTGTCACTCTTTTTAAAATCAAGTTAAAAAAAAAAATCAGTATTGTGATATCATAAATCTTTCCTACATTCATTGTAGCTCATATTTTTCCTGCTCTGTATATTACAGTCTACAGATCCTGTCCACACTGAGTGGACATTTGTTTCTCATACTCAAACCAATTCTTTTAAAATTCAAGTGCAGAACCATCCACGAACATGACAAATGACAAAGGTTCATCAACTGATCAACCCCCAAGCAGCACTACACCATGTGTTTACTGTCAGATTCTTATTTTATTACTTCCTTTTGAATTAATCAGAGCTTCAATTTCTGGCTTCATTAAACAAACACACCCTTTCCTTTAGCTCGGAGTCTGCATAGCCATTTTCACTCTTCTGATAGAAGAGGTAATAAATTCTCAGCTGGCATTTTTACACGACCTTGATGTCAAGAGAACCTGGTTGGTTAAGTTTTGTGGCATCTAAAAATACTGAGTCAGCCTCTGGAAAAAAAAAAGTGACATGACACTTCCATCTGCATCCTCTGCGGTACAGATCTTAGAACCTTTAATGGTTCCACCAGAGGGACAAATGAAATTGTGCCAAATGGGAAATTATTTTTGTAAGATTTTGTGTTAAGAAAATGTGTTCATTTTAAAATGCCAAAAAAAGGCCTTTTTGTCAAGAGGAATTGATGAAGTGGAAATGTTGAGGGTGGTTTGGCTACAGATGACACTGTACGGTTGAAATTCCTGGATGAAACAAATGTGCAAATCAGATGGATCCCCAAGACACTGTGCATCACCTCCCATACAAGTGAACTTCTTAGACCAGACAGTTCCAGACTGCACATTTAGAACTATCATTAACGGTTAGTGTTATTCAAAAGAAAACGCAATCAAACTACTAAATACAGTAACCACTAACAGATAATAAAAACACAAATAATAATAAAAAAAAAACTTGAAATATCTTCAGGTCTTACTCTCTGTTTGACTGTTAAAAGTTTTTATGGCAGGCTTGATGATAGCTGGTGGCGTTCACAATACTGAACATGTCCCTTCTTACAAAGGACAAGAAATTTCCCAGAGGGCACAGCGGCTGAGTGGAGTGACGGTCATGGTCACGACAGAAGGCAGTTTCAAAGGTCAAGTCCTCTCCGTTATACAGCACACGCACGTAAGCGTTCGCTACACCTCCACGTGTTCCCTTCCCCTTTCCATCCGGACTCTTCCACAACTCAAACACCAAGCGAGCAGCAAACCGTGGAAACCCTGCGCCCTCCAGGCCCAGAGCACTTAGAACAGGCGCCATGGTGATGTCATGGGCGGAGGCCAGTGCAAAGACGGGCTCACGGTTGCCACGGGCAGCCTTCTCCATGCGCACTGCTGTAAGGTTCAGGAAAGGATGCGCTGCAAGTACGGCAAAACGCCTGTAAAGCCCCGCCTCCTTCCGCTCCCGCTCGTCATCTCTCTGCTGCTGGCGAATCACAGCAAAGTGCTGCAGTGTTAGACACGCCCCCTTTTCGGATGCTGGGAATGAATTTGGGCCGGCACAGGGAAACGGCAGACCATGGCAAAAGTGACACAGCAGAGCGTCTATCGGATTGGCTGCCCGCATCGTGCGTGTGGCCACACCCATCACCTTTGCCATGGCAACGTAGGTGCTTTCAAGTTCGGCATTAGAGGCGCGAAGATGGTACTGACGACGCTGCTCCTCATCCAGAAAGAAGTTCCGTGCTGGACACTCACACAATGAACCACAGAATATCGTGTTCCTCTGCTGCCGCACCATCACTTTTGACCAATTGAAATTGGGCAGGAAACCGTAGAGCAGAGCCAAGCCGCTCTGCAGGGTGCGGCTCTTAGAGGTCGTCTCCACCCACAGCTGCTGCGAAGACCAATCGAGAGGAAGCAGCTTGTGGTGCTTCAGGTAAGCCTGGCGCAAGAGCTCGCCATTTTTTAAATGCTGGACCACACCTGAGACAGAGAGAGAAGAAATACACAAAGATGATGAAGACAGGAACATAGAGGCAGAGTAGAAGAAAACAGTTCTGATGATGATGATGATGATGATGATGATATCTTATGTGGCTTGTATTTTTTACTTTAAACTTTTACCACCACACAGAAGGTGATCTATAGTGTGTACTACTTCGTAGTACTGTTAGAATTCTAGATAGAATAGGTGTGTGTGTGTGTGTGTGTAGACTGTGCTGTGATTGGCTACCTGTCTGCGTGAGCTCGCCCAGCTCACAGGTGCTGTGATTGGGTACTCGGGGCAGTGAGCCCAGTAATGCGTCCCAGTGACCACTCCCACCCTGGGCCATATGACTGATGAAGGAGGCCAACAGAGGGTGAGAAGGCTTTCTGTGAGAGAGAGAGAGAGAGAGAGAGAGAGAGAGAATAAGGATAAAACAAAAGATGTAATAAGTTGTCTTCACCACTAGGGGGCAATAAGGCAACATATTGTACATGATGTAAGCTCAAGTGGCACTGGGTCATCAAAGTTCAAGTGTGTGGGTGTTTAAAAAAGGCTTGTCAGGGATGGAGAGAGCAAAAGCAAAAAGAGATAGAGACAGAGAGCAAGCGAGACAGAGAGAGAGTGAAAAGATAAAGATTGCAAGGATTAAATAAAACTATGATTTATGAAGATTAGAATAAATCTGTACTAACAAGGGAATATTATGGGATTAGATTAATAACCCTTCACAGTATATCTGGCTTCTGAGAACCGTGATTGGTCAGGACACCAGATTGAAACCATGGAAACAAACGCTTTCATATCAAAGCAATGTGTGCAACAAAGCAGCGCAGAGGAGTCGAGAGAATATTACAGTTACAGAGAATGAACTCTAATCTCTGTCTCACACACACACACACACACACACACGTCACACACACACACACACACACACACACACACACACACACACACACACGTCACACTTTGTCAGTTCCACTTCTGCAGCTTTTGAAACTGCCAGAAACACTCAGGCTTATTCAAGATTACCGAGGCATCTTAATACTTAATGCGAATATAATGGAATTTGATACTATAAATTTTTTTGTAATATTTACATATTCAAAGGCAAAAAAAATGTGTATTTGAATAATTACAATTTCATAGTTACATTATTCATCTGACATGTTTATGTACTCCTAAACTTTCTGACTAACTTGCCTTTGTGGTACTTGATGTAGAAAACAGATCTAAAGAAATGCATATCTTTTATGGCATATTTTACTTTACATTTTGTTTCAATTATGATTCAGACTTTTTATTAAATTGCAAAGTATGTGTCTAAAACTTGATATTATATACAGCTAATAATTTCATTAATTTCAGTTAACAGGTATTTACTGGAGTAAATTCCCAACAGTGCGGGGTTTTGATACAATTTTGACTGAGATTACTTTTGTATGATTGACTATATGTAAGATATTTAGTCAGGGAAATATGGTTATCATTTCATGTTTGTTAAAAATGTTTATAAGGTCTCAACATCAACAGCACATGACAACACTCACTCTCACTCACACAATTAAAACTACAACAAGATACTCAGACCAAAGAGAGAAATTTCTTAAATCTACAGTATCAAAAGTTTGGACGCACCTACTCATTCGTAGGTTTTTCTTTATTTTCTTTCTTAATTTTCTTCATCAGCTCTGTTGTGTTGAGGTAGTGTTGGTATACAGTAAATAACCATATTCTACAACATTAGTAATTCATACTACATCAAGAACTCAACTATATAAAGAGAAATGACAGTCCATCATAAGACCTCAAGTGGCTTTTAAGTAATAAAAATAAAGAACAACCATTGAATTAGGTGTGTCCAAGCATTTGACTGGAACAGTATGTGAACACTTTGTGTAACTTTAAATGAAGAAGCTGCAAAGAAGCAGCTTTTATCAAAGGCACTTAGTCATTAAGTGATTTTTACCACTAAACTAATCAGATGGAAGTACAGGGGGAAAAACACGGTGGAGAATTAAGTGCAGGTGTAAAAATGAGTGAAACATAGGAGCTTTATTATATCTTGAACATGAGATATCATATATTTATTATTATTATTATTATCATCATCATCATTTGGGTAAGCCAGCGAGTTAGCCAGTACGACTGGATATGAGCATGAGCTGCTTTTTCCTCTCATTTCAGCACAAAAAGCACCAGGCAACACTTTCTCTATACAAATAACACAGCCTAAATGGACCAACATAAATAATGCATGGTCTTAAGCTGAAAATACACTGAAAAACATCTCTTCCAGGTCTTTCTGGCTACTACTGTGCTTTTTCCATCACTAACGGATCCTAGTGCCTTTGTATATATATAAGAATGACAGCCCAGGATTTTTTTTATGGGAATGTCTTTCTACTGACTGAAAACTAAATGTTTCTAATCAGGTTAAAGTTTGTTGTGCGGGTACAACACGCAAGTTTGATAGGTGTCGCCTTTTGATGCAAAGTGGCCGTGGCTAATCTTGTCTATGAGGAGCTTGCCTGTGAGGTGACAGCGTGCAGTCGATGGCTGGTCTCTTGGCCTGTGGGATGGAGTACAGCGGGTAACGGTCGCCATGGCGAATCATCACCTGCACAAACAGCAGCTTGTAGTCCGCCGGACTGTGACCTACACACAACAAAACACACACACATGATAAACAGAGTGTGTGTGCTTATCATCCTGTCTGAACTCACAAAGATGGGCTGAGTTGCAGTTTTGCATATATGCTGTATATATTTGTTTGTGTGAGTGTGTGTGTGTGTGTGTGGAGGGGGTGTACATCTCACCCTCGCGTGTGTGTTCTGTGTGATTGGGCAGGTTGCAGTATCGGTAAGCATCACTGATTGGGTCAAGCTCTGGCGGTTCTGTATGGACCACTGGGTTTACCCTCTTCCTGTTTTTACCGAGGGTCCCATTTTCTGCCGCCGGATTGGTTGGTATCGGTTGCACTGAGAGAGAGAGAGAGAGACAGAGAGACTCCATTTAAATCTGCAGCACGCACGCATGCACGCACCCACACACCCAATAGACTGAAGTCTCAGTGTCCTGAGCCAACATTGCAGCTTTGTGTAAAGAAACACTTTAGCATGCCACTCGTTTCTCACACACCCTTTATACTCTCATGCCCTCTTTCTTTTTTTAGAGTGTACCCCTTTCTATCCAAGGCCATTTCCTGCTCTTTTCCAAAAGATGTTGTGTTGCATCTTTTCTTAGTGCATTTCCAATTAAAAATAGGTATTTTGTATACAAGTGGCTGAGAATCCTTTATCTTTATTCTGGACAGGCATGTTCGATGCAGTTGCTTTGTTACCAAATGAAACCTATGACCTATCCCTTATTTGCTCTTTAACACATTCCACCACACCCATTAACCACCTGTGAGTTGGCCTGCGAGTTGATAATGGAGCCAACCCCTGTGACTTGCCACTGTACCTAATTTGCATCTGAAAAAAATCTGAAAGTCGTAAGGTCATGAGTTGCTGTTGATGGACTGTGTTGCATGATATCTTAAGTGTGTGTATTTTTAACAAGAAGGTTTCTACAAACCAAGGGCATTTAATTTTAAATATTCTTTAGGGTTGTCAATAATTTTTCCCCATACACTGCTGTACAAACATATTTTACTAATTTACTTTAATTACTATAAGAACAGCAAATAAATAAATAAAGAAAGAAAGAAAGAAAGAAAAAGAAAGTCACTTTTTCTGCAACAAATGTAATGATTTGGAAAATGAATGCAAGGAAAACTAATAATTTCAGAAAACCTAAAACTTTTAGCACTTTTATATTTCGGAGAAAAAAATGCTATTTTTTAAATTCTTAAGAGAACATGGTCTCTCTTTTTTGTAAGGTTGTGCCCATTCTTCGAGTGGAAATTTTTAAATAACTGTAAACAATAATTGTGGAGATGACCGTATTGTCTGTCTCACTCCATTTCCTCCAAAGCTCACACGTAAATCTGAAATACAGCAACGTTTTTAAATCCAGGCTCCTGTTTCCCAAAAGGAAATTTCCTACAGTCAGAGTGCACGGACAAACAGCATGGCATTACAACTCGAAATATCTTACTGCCAAGAGTTTGAAAGAATTCAACAGTCGTGTAAGTATAGTTCACGATTCTCATCAATGCAGTTCCAAAACCAAACTGAACAATCCTGAAAAGTAACACACATAAGAATCCCAGAAACAACAAAACTATCCAGCTAAACACGGTCTCATGCAGCTGTTGAAACCACAGGCACACATTAATGCATCAATTTAGCATCACATCATTTGAAACTTACCAACAAAAAGGAGAAGTAGAAGATGTGTCTGAAAATAGGCCGGCATTTTGTCAGTGCGTTTCTGTGAGTGTGTGTGTTTCTGTGTTTTAGTGAGAACATCTGCAAAGCATCTGAATGTGTTTCTGTGTGTGTGCATGTGCGTTTCCACTTCTCACTGAAGTCTATTCAGAATCAAGCCCTTCTCCCTTGTTCCCACCTGGTTACGCACTCTGACCAATCCCGTTACACACACAGAGCCCATGGCAAGTCCCCTCACAGCAGGGGCCAGACAAAGAGCTCTTTGTAGCCTGTAGCTTTTCCACAGGATTCACGTAAGTATAAAGAAAAGGAAAGAGATGGAAAGACGGTGTCTCGCTCCAGCTAAAGGAAGCCCTGAAGCTTGTTTTTATACCCTGACTTTTTTTTATTAGTGTATGCTCTTATATTTTCCTGCAGCATAAAAAAGTGAAATTCACCTGGTTGCCTAGTTTGAACTGAATGCCAATTTCACTCATACGGAATGGTATTTTTGGTTAACGTGTTAACTCGGGGCTATATACACATATACAGACACAAAAAACAGGAACATTAAAAATGAACTGTTTGTGATCTCATTGTGAACTTACTGCAAATGATGGTCTAATATGAAAATATTCAAGGACAACAATGTGGTAACTAGGCATGTAACGAAATACAGTGTATTGATAACTGGTGATAAAAATGTATACAGCTCAAAATGATGAAAGAATTAACCGTGATTAAGGTCTTAATCTTTCTTAGCTGTAACTGCATTATTTTTGACAGCAGAAGGTGCAATAACGTACAATAGCAGGAACACACATGACATGATGGTGGGTGGCAGTAACACAGCTCAAATGCCGTGAAAACACACAAAAACAGATCTAGAATGGTAACGAGCTTTTGTGAAATTTACTTTACAAACAGATTCAACAAGAAATTGGAGCTCTCTTTTTTACAGACTGCCTAAATCTAAAGAGCAGAGAAGCAAATGGAGGTAGCTGTTTTATGTTTAAGCTTTTTATTTATTAGGAAAAAGCTTGTTATTAAGTTTATGCATTAACAAAAAGAATATTTAGTTACTAGGCCATTATATTTTACTCCAATCTTTACAAATGTTTGTAAATAGTTATTGTTGGTTATTAAGAGAATTAAACAAAAGTAGGTATTTTTTTTATTTAACAAAAGGAATATTTGAGTTGATATAGAATAGGGGTTTAATTTTTTTCATAGTAAAATTTCCATTTAATTTTTTTTTTCAAAAATATTGTGGCAAAATCGAATTGTGATTTGACTCAAATTGTGAGCTGGGTGAATCGGTACAAGCCTAGTAACACCTAGTGATCGTGGTTTAAGCTAACTTTGGTAATGTCAGTGACTGAAGTCATGCCTAATGGGGTATGATGAGGATGAAGATAAGGAGTGCTTCCCAAATCACATGAATGTTCAAGTGTTCTACATGAAGCTTTTTTTATGTTGAGCTTATTTTATTAATTATTTTGTTTCTTTCCATACTATATATAGCAGAGTGACTGTTTAGTGTCCAAGATCATTATGTACATTTGGTAATTCTAATGTCATACATCATATATTTACTTACTCGATTTTCTAGGCATCAATTTATCATTACTATTGTTCTAGCTTAATTCATTAAGTGGCCATTACTCATGTGCGATCTAGTTTTGATTGGTCTTGCTGTTGCACAGATCTGGCAAATCTGCTCACTACCCACTCATTACTGTGTAGTGGCACGTATCCGTGAGCTGGAAGACAGAGAGACAGAATTTCAAACGAAATGCCGTCCTGCATTCAGCCTGCTTTCAGCTCCTGTTTGTAAAGAATGAATAAGTAATGAGCTCACTGTGACAGAGAGAGAGAGAGAGAGAGAGAGAGAGATGTGAGAACAAAGGGACTCAGGAGAGAAAATAAAAGATAAAGCGATGAAAATTCTGATAAGCGAAACCACAAAGTCAGGGAATGCGACCTTTCCTCCCATCATCATGCGTTTAAGGCTAATGTAATAAATCCATCAATCAGGAAAAAGATCAAGGATCAGGAAAGAGTGCCCTCCATAAACTTTCTGTAAGAGCTCAAGGACAAACAAACTGTGCTGTTAAATGTGCTTTTGTGTGCTACAACCTTTTATTATTATTGACTGCCTTCAAGCTGTTACAACAGAGATTAGAGCTTATATAGAGGTTTAATACTGGAGATTCAGTCAGGGAAAGAACACATGGAATCAAGTTCACCAACATGATTCTGTGGCCCGTTACACTTCTTTAACCTAATCATCAGCAGCAGCAACAACAACTCGATTTGTCAGCCTTCATTCTTTCTATACTGCTGGAACCGCACGTCTTCTCCATCTTTTAATCAAGTCTGTAATGACTCTGCCTAATCGCTTCCGCCTAATCACTTCCTAATCACTGTTTGCTTAAACCACAACGGACTGAGCTGATACTGACTGATCTTTCATGCACCAAAATGCATCCTTACTTAAATCTAGACAAAATATAGCAATATGGTAAGCCAGAAAGCAATTACAGCAAAAGCAATTATAAGAAGAAATACTACATAAAATATATAAAAATGGCTGTAAATCATAAAAAATACAATCACAGTTACACTACCGGTCAAAAGTTTGGACACACCTACTCTTTTTCATAGGTTTTTCTTTATTTTTTTTGCTTTCTACATTG
>JAQQZU010000003.1:5889438-5900058 GCA_030068025.1 Parauchenoglanis punctatus | reverse complement strand
CTCGCTCTCGCTCTCTCTCTCTCGCTCTCGCTCTCTCTCTCTCGCTCTCGCTCTCGCTCTCACTCTCTCGCGCTCTTGCTCTCTCTCTCTTGCTCTCTCTCTCGCGCTCTCGCTCGCTCGCTCGTTCTCTCTCGCTCTCGCTCTCTCTCTCTCTCTCAGGATGATTTTGGAGAAGGAAGGCCCTCGTTCTTTGTTTCGAGGTCTTGGCCCCAATCTAGTGGGAGTTGCCCCGTCGAGGTAATATTCCATCTGCTTGTCAACACAAGTACTCTTTTTTGCTCTGACTTGTAAAAATAAATTAGTCATAGTTTGACACCGCAACACATTTTTAGCACTTACACCAACCTCTGTGTTTCGCTGTGTCTCTCTCTGTTCATCCTACAACTGTCTCATACTTGGAAGTGGAAACTTAGTGTCTGGTGTCGGTGTCGGCTTTGAATAAGAGCATCTGCAAATGAATAAATGTACATGACTTTTTTGTAGTCGTTGACAACAATGAATTAAACAGTACAGTGATCATGTAATTGTGAAATACAGATTCTCAGGTTATGCACAAGCCGGTGTGACTAACTGAAATTATTTAACTGCTTAAAAAACCGCCCCTGGCTTCCAAACCCCTGAGACTGATATACCAATGTCTTGTCTATGAGAAGTGTTAAAAGATTACATCTTTATTTTCACTCAAGTACATTAAACTGCAAGCTGATTGCATGTTACGGTAGCAGGAGAGTTATATGACCGCTTATATCGGCAAAAATCGTACCCTGTGCGTTCACAAAAACTGCTTACACCCAATAAATAACACTTTACCTTTACTTGCAACCTTATAATCCGGTACTAATCCAGTTGATCGATGATATGCGATCAAAAAAGCTTAATGTATGTATATACCTACAATAGAAGAACTTGGAGGGCAACCTGAATGAAATCTAGTAAGGTGGAACAATTTCTAGTGAAACTGTCCTGTTGGAGAATTAACGTTAGACATGGTAAAAGATTTCGGAGTAGCTGAGGGTGGGTCGGTTAGTGAGGAGCAGAGAAGCATTTGACAAGCATTTCACAGCAGATTCATATGAGGTGGGATGATCCTAAATTAGCTACTTATAGCACTCGCGCACTTGCTATTAATAACACTGACACAAAAAGAAACCCACCATGAAGGTAAATGTGGTGCACAGAATGATTCATATCAGTATAAATAAAGGGTTCGCAGATTGCTGGGGGTGATTTAGATATTTTTATGGCTGTTAAATGAGTGCTAAAATAGTATTTTTGTTCAAATGTCAGCGCCGGCTTGAGGACAGCTCTGTTTTTGTTAACACCGGACAGACTGAACAGTAATACACTGGTGGCTGTGTACGATGTCCAACACAAGACAGTGTGTTTATGGCTGAGGATCACTGTGGTGCATTTAGAAACAGCCTGTATTTATAATGACACACACACACTATGGCATGCCTTTTCATGCCTTTTTTTTTTTTTTTGAGTTATTATACACACACACTGCTCTCAGGATTGACTGTTGCATAATAAGGCTAAAGGTCATCAGAGATGAAGCTGTTGGAACATGTGCATGTGGGTCGAGTGTTAAAGCTCAAGGTAAATTTAGCTTGACGTTTCGGAAGAAGTCATTGATCCAAGTGAACAGCTAATTATTAATCATTTTATGGGCTGTTCAGGTTCATTCAGGAGGATCTCTGCCTCTTGAGAAGCTCCAGGTTTTCCATTCCTGTGATTTTTATAGACTACACCCGTCTTCTGCACGTGGCCAAATGCATTATGGAGGTTCCGTACTGTCCAGCGCAGGCGTTCTCAAACTTTTAGTTTAAAGTTCATCCCTTTAATTGTACATTAACGTCCACGGAGCACCACAGAATTGTTCATTTACACAGTAACCCTAGGGAGTGCATTGGAGGATTTCACGAGTGCATTAGATTTCCTCCACTGGTTTTTTTTTGGACATTTCTAGAAAACGCCAGTAAGATTTGTCAAAAGCATTCATATTGTACAGCAATTCCTGTATTTATCTTCATTACTGTCTGTAAATGCCACATCACAACTCGAAAATCCAGTTAGTTCGGATAGAATTATACTTAAATGTTTTAGATTGGTACATGTTGCATCTTACAAAAAAATACGTGTGTGTGTGTGTGTGTGTGTGTGTGTGTGTGTGTGTGTGTGTGTTAGTGATAGCATATATGTGTGTATATATACATATAACCCGAATTCCGGGAAAGTTGGGACGTTCTTTAAAGTTGAATAAAATGAAAACTAAAAGACTCTCAAATCACATGAGCCAATATTTTAATCACAACAGAGCACAGATAACAAATGTTTAAACTGAGACGTTTTACAATTCTATACACAAAATGAACACAATTCATATTTGATGCTTGCTACAGGTCTCAAAATAGTTGGCACGGGGGCAACAAATGGCTGAAAACGCAAGAAAGTTTAAAAAGAATTCAGTTAAAACACATTTTGTGCAAAGCCCTAGAGTATGATAGTATTGTTTTGTCCCCCAATAAAACAGTAAATGAGCAAATCAGCATATTAATCTGGAGCAGTTTGTGGAGAATATATGTATCTCCAATATGAAATGACATCACCTGAAAGCCCCGCCCCCTTTTATTCATCTTGCATGCTCTCAACTGGACTGTCACTGGAAATTGAAAATGTTTTGAGATCATTAATATGAAATAAAATCTGTCAATGTTTATCAGTTTATTATTCATAGTTTGACCTAAAGGATTTAAACAAAATGGGCCTGCAGTGAAGTGTCAAATCTAACAAATGAGGTTAATTGTGATGATAATTAGAAAGTAATTAACAGTAAGCGGTTGCATCAACACAGGAGAAAGTCTGCCATGTGGACATTACATAACCAATTTCTATATGTATTGTATAAAAATGTACTAAAGGCAAACATGGTGAAAATGTGATTTAAACGTGAGCCCAAGTTATATAAATATTTTAAAACCTCATATTTCTGCTGTCTGAAGACCTGTTACCTATTTTTTACCTGATCATAATCTTATTTCTCGATCATTACCTAATTATGTCCTGGCCATTTCCTGATCAATAACTGGTAAAACAGTGATTTTCAGTGCATGACATCTCCAGGACTGGGAATGAGAGCTGCAGAGTTAAACAGTCCGGAAGCCCAAACGCTGACTCCGGTTTTTCCTGAAGCTGACATGACCGTACATCTGCACTGGAGCATTACGAGCTGTCCGGAAAATGAGTACAGAGGGGTCCAAGTCCGCCCTGACCCAGACACGAGTGCACTGGAGCAGAACAAAGTGTGTTTGTCTGTGCTTTGACCAAGAAGTGTGTTCTCATCAGTGCCATTTAAATGATAGATAGGTGTTTGTTCATGGACTCTGTCACTTTCTTTCCAGCTGACTTGTGTCCTAGTGAGAGAAGCAGGGAGGCATTAACACGTGGCAGAAGAGTCGGCGTTAACTGAGTCATTAGTGTGTTTGTTTAGTGAAGCGACGTTTGGGCTTATTGCTGTGTAAGATGTTGACTCCGTGTGCATGCGTGCGTGCGTGCGTGTGTTGCCAACTTATTATTTTATTATTGATTTCGGTAATTGATAAGTGCCGGTTATTTTGCAAAGAATTGAAAACGGGCAGTTCAGGAATAAAAATATAGTTTTATCGTTTAATCTCGATAATCAGGAAATCGGAGAAGTCCGCAGTGAGGTAACCGTCCAGTCATATCCTGTGACCTAATCATGACCATAAACATCCGTAACGTCACTAATAGTTTCATGAATTAAAATCCACAACTAGTGTATTAAATATACATATCATGTACGTTAAGGAAACGTTCATTAATGCCCTGCAAACGAGTTTAACCATTTTTTTTTTTTTTAATTCACCAGATCAACAAGTGCATATACTGTAAGAGAAAAGCTGAAATCAGATTATTTACGGTGTTCTGTCAGGGCACTCCGATGATAAACTAGGCTCTGAGTGTGTGCTCATAAATTATTTTCATGTGTGCTAACATCCTTCTCCTTTTATATTTCCAGGGCGATTTACTTTGCCGCGTACTCCACCAGTAAGGAGCGAATGAACAGCTTGCTGAAGCCCGACTCCATGCAGGTGCACACGGTGTCTGCGAGCATAGCCGGTACATCTCTCCCCTGCAACCTTTCACCAGTCACCTCACGCGTTTCCACACACGGCACCGACCCCCTCAGTACTGCAAGCCTCCAGATAGTGTAGCGGCAGCGCTGCATCATTTATTACGCACTCGCCTCATTAAAATTCATCTTTTGCCTCAGTAACAAGGACAAAACCTTGCTTTCACAATCTTCGTACTTAATGTGATCCTCGGGGGCGTCTAAGAATTATTTTGTAACACTGTCCCGAGTAAGCTTCAACTTTCATGCTAATACCTCAAACGTGATTGTGCTGGTCATCTCTTAGACCACTAATTACACTAAGACGAGTCTCTGCCGAAATTCAGTGTAACTGTGTAGTATAGCTGCATTGCATTCTGGGAAAATAGTGAAAGAGAAAACTTTTATTTTTTTCAACATATTTTCTCCTATTATACATCATTTTAACTGTTGTTGTTTAATGTTATCTACTAATTTCTTACAGGAATACCAAAAATACTGCAGCACCCAACACATTAGCACCGCAAACACTAAACACATCATTTACTGTGTTTCAGAGTGGAGCTTCCTTTAAGGAGATTCATAAAGTAAATACTTTCATAAAACCAAGAAAAGCTCTCGTCATCTAAATCACTTCTAACGGTTACTTGTGTTTATACCAGTGTGCCATGCATGACGCAGTTACGACGCTAGCCGAGAGACCGTAAGAGACTTCCTTTACTCGTAACCTTGGCCATCTTAGCCATGTAGCTTCAGTGCAAAACAAAAGAAGCAAAGCTGACACACCAGTTGATCGCCTGCATTTAGAGTAAGAGCAAAGTTCACTTATTATTTTGAAGTCGTTTAAAATGGAAAGCAGAAGACGATATCTTGATATCACAGCTTTATTACAAGAATCAGTCAGGAAGCAGTTATTAGTTTTCTGGAGATTATAAATTAATATAGTGTTTCTAAACCTTTTTTTTTTTTTTTCTCCTGTTGCCATTTAGCTACATTTTTAAACACACCTAGTTTTCATGTAGTGGTTAAGCTTATATTTTAAAGTAAGCTTATAACGGCTTACAAAATGCATTCTAGATGTTTTTTTTTTTTTATTGTTATTATTATTGCTCTATAGGGTTCATAATGTCCTGGTGGGGTGGAAAAGTGAAACCCTGATTTTTCATGAGGCTTTGATCAAATTTCATATTGATCATATCGAGTAATTTTCACTTTTTTGCGTTACTTAAAATGTAAAAAAATTTTTTTATTATTATTTTTTTTTTAATAAACAAATGCACTATCACATAATTACATTAGAGCGCTGATGCCTTGCCTGTTCAGGAGGAAGCCGAAAGAGGCAGGGTCAGATTGCTACAATTGCAAATGTAAAAGATGATCTGTGTATTTTATGGTCTTGTTTACATCATCACACATTCTGTGGCTGGATATCTGGCAACCGATTTCACCGCATGACGCCTTGATGGCGTCTGATCACAGTTATTATAGTGTGTTTGCTTTTATACTTCTTAATCAGAAATCTGATCTCATTTGCATCCAGGATTCACAGCTATCACTGCAACCAATCCAATCTGGCTCATCAAGACCCGACTGCAACTAGACGCAAGGTAATTTTATTTTTTTTGTTTGTTTGTTTTTAATAATATGGAGTATGAGCATGTGCTCCACAGCGTTCATTCTTCCAATCCTACCCTTCAGAATTGCATTTATAGTTACTTGGAGAAAAGTGCTACATCTTTCTTGGTCCCTTTCCTTCCTCAGGAACCGTGGCGAGCGGCGGATGAGTGCGCTGCAGTGTGTGCGGAGAGTGTATCAGACAGATGGGCTACGCGGGTTTTACCGCGGCATGTCCGCATCCTACGCCGGGATCTCCGAGACCGTCATCCACTTTGTGGTCTACGAGAGCATCAAGCGGCGCCTCCTGGAGACCAGAGCAGCTACTCGCATGGACCAAGAGGAGGAGACTACGCGAGAAGCATCCGACTTCATGTGCATGATGATGGCAGCTGCAACCTCCAAAACCTGCGCCACCTGTATAGCTTACCCTCATGGTGAGGAGAGCCGTCTGGCTCATTTAAACTTTAAAAGTGCCGCTTTGTTAATTGATCACGCTGCAGGCAGCCATTTTTCTGTAACGTGATTTGCCGGACTGGAGGTTGAGGAGGCCATCCCACCTTTCTGGAAATCCAGAGTTAGGAGTTTTACTCAAATGCAGTATAAGTCGCAGTTTTGCCTTGCTGTTTTCCAGGGTTCCTATAGGTCCTTGAAATTTTGTGAAAGGTTGTGGGAGGAAAAAGGCCTTGAAAGTTTTTGAAAATAGACTCGGATCATTGAACGTGCTCGAATTCATGTCTCCCACCGCCTGTTAGTCCTAGTTTCATGCACCGCCTACCAGCAAGTGCTTGAACTTTTATTTAACCTTGGTCCCTGTGTTAAGCTGTACCATGTTGGGTCCTTTAATTTGAAGGATTTGAAGGAGAAGTTCTTGAATTTGATGTTTAATATAGTGTGAACGTCTTCTTACTTTTGCCTGGAATGCATCTGAAAACATTTACCATTTCATCTAACAAATATGTTTGTGGTAGACTTCTGTTTTTGTTTTGTGTTTTTTTTTTTTTTCTGTATGTATGTTAGGATTTTGATGCCTCTTCTGGGATATGTGGCGTTTTATCACACTTTTGGGCTAGTGTGATAAGCTAGCATTGATTATTTAATAATGAGTTGATAATCTAAAGTGGAAGGATTTAAAGGCTCTGGCTATCCAGCCGGTCCACTTACTCCTAAGGGTTCATTGAGGCTGAAATTGATTCTAAAAATGCCCCATTTTTCATTAAAATGTTAAGCTTGATTTCTGGTTCCCTCATGCAGAGGTCGTCCGGACCCGGCTGAGGGAGGAAGGCAACAAGTACCGCTCGTTCCTGCAGACGGTGAACGTGGTGTTCAGGGAGGAGGGGTTCAAGGCGTTATACCGTGGCCTCACCACCCACCTGGTGCGCCAGATCCCCAACACGGCCATCATGATGGCCACCTACGAGATCTTCGTCTACCTTCTCAACCGCTAATCTGAGCCACCTGACTTCCGACCCTACAACGAGGCCACCTCAGTGAGGGTGAAAAAGGCTCGGATTTGGAAAAGCTGGTGCTCATAGTGCATGAGCATGTACTCGAAGTCAAGAGGAGGTTTGAGAATGTGTGTAGGACGCAGACAGACATAAAATAAAAACTTGAGAAATGCACAAATATGTTGGGAGTTTTCAAAAAGAGACGAATGAACGAGAGGGACCAATTTCCTGTGAAGTGTTTCCTCTTTATTCCTTGGCTCATTTAGAGCTTCTTCCAAGAGAGTCTTTTGTAAGAATTAACACACTCAAAGATGCGCGAAGCAACACATCGGATCTGTGTTTTAACAATGCTTATTCACTTTTAACCAAAATCGGCACGTTTTGGTGAGTATTGCGTTTGTTCGCATAGGCAAGAAAGCAAGATGGTTATCCTTATGCAAATATAAGAGATGTAAAAGTAGCGGACGGTCAAAAATATGCGGCAAAGTGCCAAATGCAGAATCCTGCTTCTTCAGTGCTCAGACTCGGGGCAGTTTGGTCAAGCAGGAATTAAGGAAGCTGCGCCTGGATGCCGTCCGGCTGCAGGAGCGCTCCTGTTCCAGCCCTGCCGCAGTGTGGGGTGTTTAAACAGGATTATATGTGTGAATATGGTGTGTACATATCTATGTTTGTATTCTGTTTTTTGTTTTGTTTTATTAAATGGTTGCTATTGCTTAATATATTATTAACACATGAATGTACATGCAAACATGACCAAAGCTTAACATGGCCTTGCTACAGATGTTACTGAAGATGCAACGTTCGCCACGTTGATTTTCTCTTCTCCTGTTTGGCTTTTACGTGGAAAAAAGTTTTCAGTGCATCAGCAACAGGCCTTACGCACATTTTGTGGTACTGAATACAGGACACTTTTTAAAGGAGTAATTCAGCCTCTGTACCCCAAATTCACTGTCAGCCAACATGCATTGAGTGTCTGTTTTGTATCTTGTTCTAGTTCTACAATGTTAATGTAGCTAACAAGTAAGAGAAGCTCCTAGTTTCGCATCGTGAAATCTGGAGTGCCTACATTCTCTCACACTTGCCTCACCAGATCGTGTCGGACTCAGTAATGTAATTTGTACAGAAATAGTTTAATAAAGCAGTTCGATAAAATGCTGACTGTATAATAAACCGAATCAGCTCTAACTTAATATTAGCATTCGACCTGAGAGCCACATCTTCTGCATAAATCTGATGCCAAAACCAAATCTGATACCAGCTGCAGTACAGACCTGCGACTCCTAAGCAAGGCCGTTTAAGATTACTCCGAGGTAAATTGCAAAATCGTTGACGTTTCCATGCTAGCTACAGTGCAAAATTAAAGCAAAATGTCCTCAAACAATTTCTGGCTGACTGACTAAACTTGGGTAAGAGCTTTCAAGTGCTGTGGAGGATGGTGGGATATTTGTGAGATGTTAAGATACGTCAAGTTATTTTGAAACTTGTGATTCATCACTATGATCTCCTAATTCATTTCATTCTTTGGTGATGTTGCTGTACATTTTTTGTGATTTTTTTTTCATTTTTGTGTCACTCCAAGTTCCCCCACCTTAAAAGTCCAGTGTTGATCCCACTCAGTATTGTGTTTACATCTACACGTCCACCTTCAGGCCTTAGATCACACATCCTGATTGCTCGACAGCT
Organism: Parauchenoglanis punctatus; assembly: GCA_030068025.1. NCBI lineage: Eukaryota > Metazoa > Chordata > Actinopteri > Siluriformes > Auchenoglanididae > Parauchenoglanis > Parauchenoglanis punctatus. The sequence continues at coordinate 5,891,181 of JAQQZU010000003.1, read as the reverse complement.
GAGAAATGTTCACAAACCTTCACAATAAAAACATGCATCTGTCCGTGTGTTTCTGTTCCGTTATATGGGTATCCTTGGTGTGTTTAGTAGAGACACATCAACAAGACCATCAGGGAGGAGAACCCGAAGAGACCTGAATGAGTGATGAGCAACTTTCTGCTCCCTTTTTACAGATGGATGGAGTAGAAGGGGCTGATAAATTGCACATTGTTTACAGTCATTAATAGTATATTTGTAAATGTGCCTATATGGTAGTATACCTGATAAAGTGATGTCTCGATGTAAATAAAGGTACCAAGTCTATCCCTCTTCTCTTCCGTCCGAGTCTAGTCTATGCTGTGTTCATTTTACAAGCAGAAATCCGTTTCGCAGGGAAAGAGAATGGAATGAATTAGAATTCATTATAAAAAAAAATTTGTATGGTTTCCATCATGGACCTTAATGACAATTTTATAAGCTTGCTGAAGGTTCAGTCCTGTGCTCCAGGAGTTCATGGGTAAGTGTGGAATTCATAAGTATGTTTTCACCTGTAACTATGAATCGGGCTTTCGTAAGTTAGAACGAGCCCTTTATATCTACATAAGGAGTGGGTTTACTTCCACTGAGCCGTTAGGTTGCGCCGCTACAGTAACCCAGAACAGACAGATCTCTAAAGAGCGCCGCCTTTGATTTCTGTGCTTACAAATGGCAAAAAGAATCCAGAAGGAAGCATCGGAAGACCGACAAAGAAGAAAGAAGAGTTATCAGTGTTTGCTGGTGCTGGCTAATATGTTTGTGAACCCACATTTTGAAAAATATAGGATCATGCTTAGTATTTTGCATGTAAAAAGCATATCATATGTTCTAATACACACTTGGAAAGGGAGGGACATTCAGGTGATTGAACCCTACATAGTGGACCTTTAAATTGATGTGTGTGTGTGTGTGTGTGTGTGTGTGTGTGTGAGAGAGAGAGAGAGAGAGAGATGCCCTCTGGTGGACTGGTGTTCCACACAGGCAATATAAATAGCAGTGTCGCTGGTGTCACAGCCCTGTAATATGACCCCAGACCTCATTTTGGATTTTGTTTACAGCTTGAAGAAATGTGACTGTTTTGTTGCAACATGGATAGTGATAAAGTGATAAAATATAAGTTCACACAACTTTACAAAGTTGTTCTTTTGGCATCATTGTTTCAGCTAGAATTGCCTTTATTACTGTATACAAGTGTGTGTATTTTCTATTTTATTCTGTTTTCTTTCCATCTCTCTGCGTCTTCGCTCGTCACCTGATCACATTCATCCAGCCGTATGCTTGAATAAGAAAATCCTCCATCCTGAAGGAACCAGTGACTATTCCCTGTGGACTCGGTTACTGCATGAGCTGTATTAATAACTTCTGATTGGGGTTGGATCAGAACGCTGTCTACAGCTGCCCTCAGTGCAGAGAGGTTTCTCCTGCATTCATGAACACAAACTAGTCCAGGCATCTGCACAAGTACAGAAGAACATCTGCTCTCATCATGGCAAGCTGCTGGATTATTTACTGTTGCGACGACCGACAGTGTATCTGTTACCTGTGCTTAGTTGAGAGACATAAAAAGCACAAGACGCTGTCTATGGAATCTGAGAGGATCAATATTAGGTACATAATGTTTGACTTGATATCGCACATAAACTTATAAATAATCTGGATCGCGGGGAAGCTGGAGCCAATCCCAGCATCTTCGGGCGAGAGGCGGGGTACACCCTGGGCAGGTCGCCA
>JAQQZU010000003.1:5842371-5864669 GCA_030068025.1 Parauchenoglanis punctatus | reverse complement strand
ACCTACATGAAGTTTTGCATCCCAGTTAAGTGAATAAAATCGAACATCTAGTGCTGTAAATTGTGTTGTACTGGTTTGCCTTTTTTTTTTTTTTTTTTTTTTTGGCATAAAATCACAGCAGCTTTATTTAATCTCGTCACAATACAACAGTTAACCTCACTCCACTCAAAACCGAAAAAAGAAAAAAAAAAGAACTCAAACCGAAATAGCTATCGAGTTGTTTTTGTGTTTAGTCAAACTGGAACAAACCGATTTAATTTCTTTTTTTGTAATGGGGACAAACTTCTCAGAGGTCCAACAAACCAAGTGAACAGCACTTTTCACAGTTTTAGCCATTTCGCTTTAGTTCAAGCCGGTTTACAGAACCTGGAAGTCGCCCCTTCCATTATGGAGCCGTCATTGGCGTGTCTGGCTTCGCCCGCTGAGGCATCTACCGTTTTCATAGCGGATTTTAAATGTAAATAAAATTCACACAAACCAAAACGGTCTGCTGCTCTGTTAACTGATCTTGCACACATCATTTTTAATTTGTTTCATCGCTGTGGTTTAGACGATCATGCTGTAGAGCTACACGGCAGGGTCTCCTCTAATTAATACCTCTGTCGTGTGGTTATAATGCTGTTGGACTCCGCTCTCCCAGCAGTCTAGATGAACACACGTCTGAGTAGGACTGATCTTGTATTGTCTGCACCTATTTCTGTCAGTATCTACAACTGGTGTTGTACCATATAGTTATTTAATAGCCAGAAATACTTTAAAAATAATTATATAAATGGTAAACTTCCCCTACAGAAACACTGATGTAGAAATTGGCATTTTAGTGTACCGACACTAATTATTCGCAATACTTTACCTAGTCAAGACCACAAGTGGAAAGTAGCGACATGTATGCATCTTACTGTTCACTGTTATTTATTTTAATGATGATGCATTTAAACCCAGAACACTAAGTCAGTAGGTCCAGTCCTTCTAGAGGTCTACAGTTGCAGGTCTGAGACGGTGGAGCCAAGACCCACGGGCAACATTTTACAACCCCTCAGAGCTCCACATCCAACTGAAACTTGCACAGGTAAGCCATTAGCTTGCTGAGTGAGTTAGACTAGCTAGCCAGATCTTCAGATGTTACTGTGATGTTCAGTAGCGATTGCTTGCTGTGTTAAATAAAATGCTGCTACACACTAAAACTAATTCTCCGGATAACATGTAAAGGGCATCTTTGATAGATGGCTAACTATGTACTTGTGAATGTATGACTTGACATGAGCTAGATAGTTAATGAACCTAGCAAGCTAGTACAATACGAACAGTGTTTGGCTAAGTTAGCTAGCCAGCTTTCTTTATTATACAGTTGATAATGGAAGTGGTGTGCTCTTAATCATAAATCATGTGGTTGGTTAAAATAAATTATCAAAATGGTGTTTCTCGGATATAGCGTATTTATGAAGAAGTTGTCGGTTGTAGATGTATATAAATTTTATGTTGGTTTTTAACCAACTTTTCACATTTGGTACCTTTCAGCCCTCAAAATGAACTTTTTTTTTTTTTTTGGTGCATGTGTGGACACTCCGAACAAACTCGTACCTCGCTGAAGCGAGTCTTGCAGTTCTTATACACATTGGGTTACACACTCATCACCCCAGGTTCACGGAGGCTTTTACCATTGCAGTTTAGACCTCTATGCTTGCAATCGATCGCAATGAGACCACTATAGTAGCAGCCATCTTGTTCCAAGTGAAAGCTACCCATAATCCAAAGCTGTAAAGGTCTGAGAGCTCCAGTGGAAGCAGAGTGCACAGAAAGCGGACTGGGTCTCCATCAGAGATGAAGTGGAACGGAAAGAGAACCGAGTCCTCTTTCAAATAAACTCACGATGCGAACGCAAGAAGAACAGCGTCCCTTTATTGTTGGTACTCATTAGGAGGACTGAGTTTGGTTGATTTAAAAAAAGAAAGACTGTGAACACACGTATTTACTCTTACTGGAGTAATTTTCTTGAATACTTTTTCTTGAGTAATAAAAGTACTGCTACTATAGTAATAATTCAAAGTCTGTGGTTTACACTCTTTCCACCATGGGTCAAGACTACACTAAATCTGCACTGTTGCACTTAATCCATTCTCTCCAGCTACAGTCTTGCTTCCTGTTTTCCTTCTTGTGTTCCCTCTTTCTCTTTGACATGAAGTGAAACGACTTCTTCAGTGTGATGATGATGATGATGATTATTATTATTATTATTATTATTATTTATTTTTTTTTTTTTATTAAAATAAACAAACCGGGCTAAATAGGCTGTTCCCATCTTATGAACAGTTACCGATCACAGTCGTCCATCAGATGGCGCCATGTTTCCACAAAAGCTAAACACTGGGTCTGCAATACAGGTCACACACATCTAGGACAAATTTTTTAAGAGAAGGAAAATACAGCTAATAATAAACCAGAAGCACAAATAAACTTTATTTCCCAAAACAAATCTTTATTTATGGACAGAAAAATTGTGGCACTGACCACCAAGAGAGGGAGCGAATCTCAACTGGATATACATTTAAAAAACAGAATAAAAATATTCTTTCAGCTCTATTGACGACTTTGTCTTCCTGGATGTCTTACACACATGTAACCTGTAACAGTCAATGGACTAGTTCACAAACACAGCTAAGCATCCACATGCTCTTATACTGCATGATGTGTCATTTTCTCGTCTTCTGCTGCTCTCACACACAGATATCCCCAATGAAGTGTGTGTGTGTTTGAAAATATGAGACACATCAGCAGGGTTTATGCAGATGAACCAAAATGCACGTGTACACATACAAAGACAGAATCTGTTTACAAAGGACGTTTCGTCCATTGTCTCGGGAGGAAAAAGAGTGTCTCTGAAAAACCACGGACAATGAACGCAGCAACGGCACGGAGAAATGACGACCACCTCGATGACGTTCTCTCAAACACCAGATTGCATTTTAATGTCGGTACAAACACAACATAGAAATGAATGCATTACTGTACACTGATCTTTCTTTTTTTTCTTTTTTGTATTTTTTTTGGGGGGATTGACTTGCTGCCTGTAGTTCGGGGAAGGAAAGGTCACCACAGAGGATACTGTTCCTGATATGTGACAGACAGGTGCATGTGCAGCGAGCTCAGAAAGGTGGTCTAATATGACCAGGGTGACCGGGACTTTAAAAGCATGCTATTTATCCAGTGACTACATTTTCATTTGCGGGGTGTGAGGTTTAGGAAACGTGTTTAGCTCGGATCCTAGAGAGACTTGCAGGGCCACTATTTGCTACCTCAAAGCAATACCACAGTGTTGTCAACATAATCTCTATCCACTGTATCTGTAGCCTAAGTGAGGGATAAATCACTTCATAGGAAAACAATCAAGGAAGCAATGTTACTGTTCCTGAACAGTTCCCTGAAGCTGATTATCCAAAACCAGCACATACCAAAGTGTTTTATTTCTCTTATACTACGGCAATTGGCAATACCCTAGCAATTTTTTATTTACAAAAGAATGATAGGTTGTAGTTTTTGTGGTAGTTTCATTTAATGTAATGGAAATGTCCTCAAATCTAGTTAGTTTCTATCACTTATGTTACAGCAGCTATAAACCAATGTTTTCTCATCAGCTTGAATTAAATGGCAACAATGCAGCTCATCCTCGAACATTTACAAAACGCTGACACCTGTGCTAAATGGTAAGTAAACCTCACCATCCATCAATCCATTATCTATACCGCTTATCTCAGCTGACTTTGGCCATGAAGCGGGGTACACCTTGAGCAGGTCATCAACCTATCACAAGGCTAACACAGAGACGAACACTCACGTTCACTTATGGGCAATTTAGGGTTGCCAGTTGACCTAATCCGCATGTGTTTGGACTGTTGGAGGAAACCGGCACGCTCAGAGGAAACCCACAGGGAGAACTTGTAAACTCCATGAGGTTCAAACCAAGAACCTTCTTACTGTGAGGCAACAGTGCTAACCTCTGTCCCATGGTGCCGCCCTTTAGTGTAGCAAATTAACCTAATCTGTATGGCTATGGTCGAATAGTTCATCCTATGTCCTTTCTTAACCACTTTTCCTCGACCTCAGTGGAAAAGGTCATGAGGTCAAGGAAAGATGTGAAGGTGACTTCATAATGGAAAAGACAACTGTAGTGCGTCCGACTGCACTTACACCAGGCTATTCGATTATACGATGTGGCCCTTTAAATGTTGCTGCCACAAGGAGTAGTTATTCCTTTACCTCCTTTCGTTTCAAAAAGGATGGTCCAGTGTACTCTATACTGACGGAGATAAGAAAGGAAGCACTGAAGCACCTTTCCTTAGCATTTAGAGAATTGGAACAGCTCTTATCATGGCATCACTTCCGGGTCATTTCACTCAGTTTGGAACCTTCCTAAGCAAAACAGATTATTCGAGCATAGCCCTAGTCTTTGCGCTGTAGGAGGAAAGCAGATTGCATTATAAACCTACGATTTGCCTTGCAAAGCTTCTGTCAGAGCTGCTGTTTTGATCAACACTGTCTGACCAATCTGAATCGAAAAGTCAACAGTGCTGTGGTATGAGTATAATTATCACAGGCAGGAAAACGTCCCTGTCCTGAGAAAAGAATGAAAAACACAGTGATCTTCGCGACGTTCTTTATACTAGTCAGGTCAGATTAAACTGATTCAGAGCTTAAGTTACAAATACCTTTGACTGAAGGCGGCAATATTACACAAAAGCATAAGTCCTTACTGACAAAAAGTCAACTGTCCTAATTACATTAAATACTTGCCCTTGCTAATCACTCATATGCTAGAGATACAGTAAAGATTATGTTACACTGTTTGCTCTACTGGTCTGTAGTGTTACCCTGCGTAACTGTATTCGACACTATAGGACACTCAAAGGTGCTATTGAGCCCAAGAGTCGATGAAAACATGAGTACATGTAAAACATATTACTGTTTAGTTCCCAATTAGCAGGTTGGCCAAACAGTGCCTGGTTGTCTCACGTCACAATCACACTTTGATCCAAAGCAGGAACCTGACTTATGTAATTACGACCAGGATTTAGTTCACAAGAATGATTCCACAGCTTTCACCCTGACAGGACTATCTTCAGCCATGGAGAGGGTGGAAAAAAGGGGTTCAGGAACTTCGCAGCATGGTTCCACTTTTCCACTGATCACAAAAGGAGTCAAAATACAACCAGGAGTCTCTAATAGAAGGTGTGTGTGTGTGTTGTGTCTGTGTGTGTGTGTGTGTGTGGTGGTGTGTTTATATTGTATGTAAACTAGATTCCCTTTTATGTAAAGATCCACTAAGAACAAATTTCCCGTTTCAGATGCATAATGATTAAGGAACAAACTCAATTCCGCGTGTACGAGGTCATTAAAAATAAGCCGAAGGTACCATGAATTGCATGCACGCTAAGGTAATCACAGGCAGGACCAGTGAAGTGAGAGAGCCGAGAAACTGACAGCACTTCAGTTCTGCGGGCACCGAGGCCTCCCTTTCTCTTTGCTCATCAGGGTCTATACTTTGCTTGCAGCACCTTTCGTTCATTTTGAAGGTCCACACTCGCTGGTACTGCTCAGGTTGGCCACCCTCGAGCTCTTTATTAAACGTCTTAAACATAAAACTACCTACATAAACAGCTAAATAAAATGCTCCATGATGCACTATCTTGGTCTTAAAAAAATTGCATCCTCCCTGGTTCAAATGTATGAATATGGAGCTTAACAAATCAGCATTATTTTTTTTTTTAAATATTAACTGCTGTAATTAGATCTTGCAGTGCAGCCATGAAGCCAATTAATTAACTTCCTCACCAATATCCCAGTTTAATTCTTACATAAATGACAAATCGTGATCCTGATTACAATATGATTTATTGTGCAGCCCTGGTCGAGCCATAGGTGTCCGCTTTAATAACTAGGTGATTCCGAGCATGAATAGCAGATAGCAGTTATAGAACAAGGGTGACCGAACACACTCCCGTGATGGAGGCTTTCGGAGTGTGTGGCAGTGTTTGCATCAGAAGTCTGAGCCATGTCTATCAAACGTGCCTGTAGTGATTGCGTGTTTCATTTAAGGCTGGTCATAATTCATGCTCGGGATTCGGTCATCTCAATAAGCTGAATTACAAACTCATTCTGATTATCATTAGCTTGTTTCATAGCACATTCCTGGCTCATAGAAGTAGTGGTTTCAATCGTGGAACTGTTTCTGCTCTAATCCGAGTGCAGATTACGTTAATTAATGAAGTAGGTCTTTTAGGTACAGCCACGTACACATCCAGGACAGAAACTGCAACTGGATGAGAAACAAAAGAGTGAAATAGACCATCGGTGAGCAGTCAGTACTTACATCACTTACTCATAACACCATCCTGACACACCAATGGTGGCTTCATGCCAGTATATATATATCTATATATATATAGAGCTCTGGATCCTGCTGTCATTTGAGTCTTATGATGGATATCACAGGTTTCACTCACAGTTTGTGCTTAAACAGCATGAAACTCGCCACCATTCAGTGGATCTGATGAAGCCCCAGATAAGTGCTGAAACGTTCAAGATTGAAAGAGTGCCCCAACATGACCTGGGTGACTGATGATCCTCATGAATTGCCACTTTATCAGCTAAACCTACCTTTTAGGTATAATTAGTTGAATCACAGTAACTGATTACAGCCCATTTGCTGCCCTGAACATTTTGTTAGGTTGTTTTAAAGGTCTGGTAGTGGTTAGTCAAAGTGAATGGACTTGATCTGAAGGCTGCTGAAAAGTGAAATTCCTCAGCATCTAAACCCTCAGGTGTGATGATCATGTAGACGTTGGGTGGCGAAAGGTAGTACCTCCTAATTATGCACAGCATGTATGTTGGACTGGGACAAATTTTGACCATTTCTGCTATGTATAGCTCTGAAAATTACTGACATTCATATTGGAATTGGTGTCTTAAGTCAATTTATAGCACTTTAAAGTGTTATTTCATGGAAGAACAACATTCCTGCCAAATTTTAAAGAATTACAAGCTTACGATGGGAAGTGAGTTCTCATCAGAGCTGAAATTCACTTGTGCCATTTGAACACAAGCCTCATCGCCATCTCTTCACTCGACTGCTCTCTCTTCACTGTAACATCAGTGAGGAAATAATCACTGAATAATTTAGCCACTTCTGTTCTGTTTTCTTTCATGAATGTCGTTTTATAGGTCATTTAACCATTTTGTACAGTGTGTATAATCACTCTTCTTTGTTATAATGATGATGTGATGGTGCAGAAGCATAAGGGGCGATTTGACAGCTGGTATCAGATTACAAACTGATTTGATTAGGCTTAGGTCCATTTCACTATAGCATGCAGCTATAAAACAAGTTAATCAAACCACTGCATTTGTTAAACTGGGTTTCAGTTTTAGCAGGCAGACAGCCAAGGTTATGTTAGAAAAATATATTTGTTTCTTAAAGTAGATATGGCAAAGTAGAATATTGGCAGAAAGACCCGATTTTTCTTCATTGTGGGGTGTTTTCAAGAATTAAGCCTGCATGACATCTGACTGCTTTTCCCAGACTGCAGTCTCATTTGCTTGGTACATAGTGAATAATGATACAACGTTCCGGCTTTATTGCGCTGTAATTGGTTAGATGTGCAGATGTCTAAAACTACACTATACAACCAAAAATATGTGGACACCTCACCATCACGTCCATGTGCTTGTTGAACATCCCATTCCATTTAATCCCTGTTTGTTATTATAATGAACTCCGCACTTCTGAGAAGGCTTTCCACTAGATTTTGGAGCGTGGCTGTGGGGATTTGTGTTCATTCAGACAAGAGTATTAATGATCTCAGGTACTGATGTCAAGAGAGATGTTCCAGTTCATCCCAAAGGTGTTTAGTGGAGCCGAGGTCAGGGCTCTGTGCAGAACACTCAAGTTCTTCCACTCCAACCTTGGCAAACCATGTCTTCATGGAGCTTGATTTGTTTACAGGAGTATTGTCATGCTGGAACTGGTTCAGGTTTCTTAGTTCCAGTAAAAGAAAATCTTAATATTACAGTACACAATGACATTCTATACAAGTGTGTGCTTCCAACTTTATGGCAACAGTTTGGGGAAGACCCATATAAGGGTGTGATGATCAGGTGTCCACATACTTTTGGGGATATGGTGTATATTGTAGCGCTCTGATGTGAAATTTGTTTTTAAACCAACTGAAATAATGTTTGGTGTCACGTTTACAGTTTTCAACATCACGGCCAATCAGGAGTCTGCTCTTGTGACTGTGTTACAGTCTTGGAAAATTCTTCTTAGTGGATCTCTTTTTATTCCTGTTTCTGCATGAAGGCATCCTGCAAATTCGCAGGTGTGTGTGTGTGTGTGTGTGTGTAATGTATGTGTGTGTGAAGGTGCTCTCAGCAGTGCAATGATGCCTTTGGCCAGTGCAGCTTGCTCAGCATTTCTGGCTGTGGTTGCATGCTGGGAATCGGAGCGTCTTCTTCATCACTGTCTGATTCACTGCTAGTGATGTCATCATCGTCATCCTCCTCCTCATCCTCCACTTCTTCTTCGGTTAATTCTTCTGCTGGCTGCAGCTCCTCAAAGCTCTTCACGACACACACACAGACACAACATTATCAATATATTCGGCTGATTTTTCCTGATCCTCTATGTGTGCTTGGAGTTTCTGACTTGCTTACTGCTGTTGTCTGTGATCCCTCAAGGATACCCTAAAGATTCACAAATCTCAATTTGCAATTCCCAAGGATGATCACAGCTGGATACTATGATGTGGTACATAAGATCTGCTGCTGTAATCATAAAAACTGTGCTGGGCTCATCCCCGGACTCTTATTACAATCTGCTCATACTGAACATCCTTTCAACGCAGTACTGTTTGTCTTTCCTTTTTTTAATCACTGATGATTTGGAATTGCACTATCTGGTGTCACCCAGAAGAGAACAGGTTCCATTTTAAATCTGGTTCCTCTCAAGGTTTCTTCCTCATGTCATCTAAGGCAGTTTTTCCTCACCACTGTCACCTCTGTCTTGCTCATTAGGGATCTAAATCTACATCCACATTTTTGTAAATATGTTTCATCATAGTATCCACTCCATTCCAAATCTAGCTACAGCTTGCCAGAATTCACACATGCTCAAATTAATCTCGTTATTATTAGTGAAGACTGCTTTTCTAATCCCCATCTTACCTCCAGCGGGTTTACAGTAATGGTTAGGGCTGAGAGATCCAAGTCCTTCTCATCCTTTAATTGTGTGTGTGCATCCGGGACCTCCTGGACGTGTTTGAGGTAAAGCTGGTAGATAACTGAGACTACCACCACCATCAGAACAGCAACACACACCACTATCACTACATTGGACACATCTGGAAAAAGAACCATTATCTCAGGAGAGTGTATTATCCTTTGTACAGAAGCACTGAAAGGAAAAATAAAGACATATTATGAAATAATGAGATATTAACTTAAAACAATGACAATATTTGCTATTGCGTCAAAAAAAAAAGAAAAAAAAAAGGGTTTGCAGCAGTTCATTGGATAGGTAGAGATTCCTTTCTACCAAATACCTTATTAGGAACACCTGTAAACCTTCTCATTCTTGGAATTATCCAATCAGCCAAACATTTTCCAGTCCTCAACTGTCCACGTTCAATGAAGCTGTACCCACTGTAGCCATAGATGTCTGTTCTCGGCTGACAGGAGTAGAACCTGATGTGGTCTTCTGCTGGTGTAGTTCATCCACCTCAAGGTTTGATGTGTTGTGCATTCTGAGATGCTTTTCTGCTCACCACGGTTGTAAAGAATGATTATTTGGGTCACATTAGCCTTCCTAAGGTAGCCTTTCTCTGACCTATCTCATCAACAGTGTTTCTGCCCATTGCTACACACTGGATGCTTTTTTGCTTTTCACACCATTGTGTGTAAAGTCTAGAGTCTATTGTGTGTGAAAAATCCCCGGAGAGCAGCAGTTTCTGAAATACTCGAACCATCCTGCCTGGCACTAACAACCATGCCTCGGCTAGAATCACAGATCACACTTTTTTCCCCCCAATTCTGACATTTAATGTGAAAGTTCACTGATGATCTTGATCTGATGTTATGCATTGCACTGACTGGATAAGTGCATGAATGTAGAGGTGTTCCTAATAAAGAGGCACATCCAGTGGCATGAGTGCTTCTTTTCTGGAAATTTTTGTCTTCAAATCCCCCATATGATTCTCCATTGGAAAACAGACTTCTGATCTATCATTTTTTGGAAGCAGTGAAAAGGAGCAACCCTAATTACAGATGCTACCCTAATGCTACATTTTGGGTGATCAAACTGGTGCAGTATGACCGTAAAACAAATATACAGGAAGTAATTTTTGTTGCCACATGATTCACTGTGCTTTTCTGACTTCCTGGAAGCACCTCTGTAAATCTCACCTTTTAAGCATGACTAAGAGAGATTTAAACACTAAGGAACATCTATGACTTTTTTTTTTTCAGGGACATTTCCTGTAGTACACGATGTGTGAAAAAAGCCCATAAATGCCTCCTGTGAAACCGGGTCATGTCAACATAATGCAGACGTATTGATTCTTTCTGCTGCCTCGAGAAGTCTTTAATGCCATTTGTGACTACTGAAAATGACACAACAGGGAGAGCTTGTATGGCATCTGCTAGACCGTGAATTATTTTGTTGCTCATCAGGGACAAGATCTCATTTTGTTGTTTTGTTTCTTTCTGGAGCCATTTCTCAAGAATGAGAACATCCTCTGTATTGCATTAAAGTACCTGATGTAAGTTTTCATCCTTTTTTCCCCTATTCTTCATGACCTGTGAATGCTTGCTGCTGCTTTGCTTCAATGAGCTAACGTGTTTTTTGAAAGCACTGCCAATTTTCTCGCTGCTGTTTCTTTCAGTTTATGCAGTCACCTATCTATAGGTTGAACCTTTGCACAAAATGTCGCACACTGACTGTGAACGGCACTTTTTACAGGTCGGACGATTTTTTCGCAGGGCTTCCTGCTAAAATAAACCCCAAAGGCTACTAAACTGTTGGCTGTATTATTCCTTGTTGCTGGCATGGGCCATTTAAGTGTACATCTTCTGTACTTTTAGTACTTTTATCTTGAAAGTCACATATAGTGTGCAAATAAAGTATTACTCTAAAAGCTCCTTAAAAGTACAAAAGTGATTCTTAAGGTACAGTGGATATACAGTGTAATTAAATCAAAAGGTGCTTCAACAAAGTATTACTTTAAGGGTGTGTACACTTATGCAACCAGCTTATTGTTATTTTTTTTATTTTATTTGTATTTTTTCCCTTAACAAATTTGCTTGTTTTTCAATTGAAACCCTAACCCTAACCCTAACCCTAGGTCATAGGTCACGTTAAAGGTGGGAAAAGGTTTGAAATTATTTATTGTGGTCTCATTTTTTTTACATCACAAAAACCTGACATATTAACAGGGGTGTGTACACTTTTTATATGCACTGTACATACCTACAAAATATAATATACCTATGTACCGACAATTTGGCACACTACATTCACCATATAAAAGATCCACCCTTTTTGGGGGGATTTATCCCTAATTCCCTCCCCCCCCCTCCCTGAGAGCACAGCCAATTTTGCTCTCTTGTGGCATCACCAGAACTTGAACTTGCGATTTCTGGATAATAGGGCGAACACCTTTCTGATGCACCACTCACAAAAGAAATCATAAAAGATCGTATCGTAAAATATACGCAATTACCCTACGTTCACACTAGGGAGCAACAAAATGACAGGCGACCGTTTGTTTTCCATGTACATGCACATTACAGAGCAGCAATTTCATACCCAGTAACAAGTGACATGACAAACAATATTTGAATTTAGATTTAGATGGTTCAAATTATGCATTGAACCAATCCTATGGGAATGTGACTGATTTTCCTTTTGTTCACTCATCACAACTTTAGTTCCTACCAGCGTTTAGATCCCAGTTGCTATCTGATGCACAAAAATGCAAGAAAAACGTAAGCTAATGCTGCATTCAACTAAAGGTTGTAAATATACATCACTTGCTAACTTGCGTTCTTGTCGCGAACAAACGATGAACACGAAAATGTTCATGGTTTGTAATTCTGAATAATTCCAAGCTCCAACTTAATGTTAAGTCAAATGCAGGATTAAATGTGCAAGGGCATCAGCTAAATGTACAGTACATTCAACTTGCTTTTTTAAATCTGCCAACGAAGCCTAGCATGTAACATATAAATCAAAATGTTAGCCAAAGTGGTGTGTATAAATCATATAGTGAGCTGCAGGTTACACATTTTGGCTACTTTCATTCCTCATTGAAGCTAAAAAAAAACAAACCCCAAAACAAACAAAAAACTTGCTAGTGTGCACATGGTGTAAAGGTACAAAAAATGGAACAATAGGTTATTTTTTTTTTTACGAGTGTAGATGTATGTTAAATATTTCCTCCACCTCTTACATATTCCTTTTAATATACACACATAATTACAAATTTGTAAAATACGGTCCTTGTGTACAAACATGACAGGACTATGAAAAACAAGAACAAATATAAAAAAGCACAACCTATCATTCACTCTTCACTTATAAGCACACACTCACTGTCACTCACCAGAGCTCTGGGTGTTGAAGGCTGTGATTGGATGATGACTAAGTTGAACAGATTTAGGTTGAGCCATTATATGACTGACATGCTTGACAGGCTGTTCTCTGTAAAGTATATTAATCTGAGTGGAAGAAGAAAGAAAGACATTTAGATAAGAAATCTTAAGAAAGATACACTTTTCGGCTATATTCTTTGATTTCCTTTTCTTCTGTTTTTCAATCCTGTAGATTTAGTATCAGGACGATATGAACGGTGTGCTGCCAGTTTGATATCCAGTGCTCTCTCAGATAAGTGACACCTGTCATCAGTGTATGAAGTGGGGGAAAAAGAAAAAAAAATGTACAGGAATTCGTCTTTAATAATATAATAATAATGTGCCATACAGTGACTGCAGTGAAGAAGGCACTAAACTATCAACATTTAAAACATCGTTATATACCAAAAAAAAAGTGATATCCTGTTTTTGAACCTATTTTGAGTTTTAAAGTGCCATCTGTGCTGATGATAGCTCCCTGCTTTGCCATCTGTTTTTTTTTCCACTCATGTGCGTAAGGGAAGTGTAGAAAATCCATTAAAACCTCACTTTCTATACGCTGTGAACTTCAACTAGTTTGGACGTGTAGCTAAAACATAAACAGGCCATTTGGGAGGGAAAACACTTACTTTTGTTCCAACAAAACTTCTTGTTCCAATTAAAACTTTTTCAAAATAAAAAATATTGACACCCTTAATAAATAGTTAGAAAAATAGAAAGCAAAGACTTTCAATAAAAAAAATATTTACAATTTTTCAAATTCATTTTAAAACATTTTTGTCTCGTTGTGGTAAAAATATATATATTTGTACAGATAAAATTACTTGGTCATCCATCATCCTTTGACGTCATCCATGGGGAAAAACAAAGAGCTTTCAAGGAGACAAATGGTTGACCTGCACCAGTCAGGTAACGGATGTAAAAAAAAACAAAACATAAAGGTCAAAATATCATTAAGTGTGATTTGGGAAATAATACAATTTCAAAAGTATGAGAAAGTTCGGAGATGGAAATGCTACTCCAAATACCAATGGTAAAGGTGCCAATACTTTTATCTAACAAAAGGTATTATAAAAAACAACTTTTCTGTGTGTTTGATAAGTAAAAACATCACCCTATGTTCAAGCTCAAAATATCACTGTATGCGATTGAAATTTTAAATATTCACTCTTTGGCCACTTTATTAGGAACACCGGTGGTACATAACAGTAGCTCAGAGCATAAAATCATCAATATTAGCAACACTTTCCCAATCTAGATTAGGTGAAGTGGCCAATGAGTGTATAGTTTAGCTCATTTTTCTGAAGTGACAATCATTTGAGTTAACCGTACATACATACTATAACCTTACTAACTACAATTATTACTGTTGCTATGTTCTTATTGTTATATAATGCCTTACAATCTTTTCTTTCTTTCTCAGGAAATGGGTGTATTTCACATATCCATTTTGACACTGTGTGTTTCTGACCTGCTGTGTAAATGGGTTGCTGGTATATCGTCCGTTGAGTTCAGAGCAGGTCACTCTGAATGTTCTTGCTGACACATCATTCTGCTGGTTCTGGTAACGCACCTGTCTGATGACCTGTGCGTAGTGAACCATGGAGTCCACACCTGCACCACACACAAGACAAAAGCTGAGATTATACACAGGTATGACAGGAGCTGTATGTAGGATTTGGGTGATAAGACATGCTTTTTACCATAAATGGACATGCCGGATGTGGAGTTGGTATAGTCCAAGTGTTTGCCCAGTAGGGCACTGTGGGGCAGCTGGAGGCTCTCTAACCCCTCCCTTAACTCCTCGCCTAACACCAGGATGTCACAGTAGTCGAGATTATGGACGATTTCTTCTAACATGCCTGACCTGTGCACTATACACGCACACACGCACACACACACACACACACACACACACACAGAAAAAGCCGTGAGCTTGGTTTTAAATGACTAATTGAAGCTTGACTCTCGAGGGACTCTGCTTCTTTTTTTCTCTTTCTCAGTCATCAATCAACAGCAGCAGACTCTCTCCTAGGTGCAAAAATTAGAAGTCTTCATGGGAATTAAATAGAGTAGGAAAACATGCTAGATTAGAAAATGATCGAGAGACAAGAGGAGACCTAAAGTGCAGGAAGCGGAAGCCAGGGGAGCTCTGTGCTGGAAGAACACTCATAAATGAGTGATATGGTCTATTTAGAGCTGAGAGGGGACTGTCCTCCCTGCTCTCATATCGTTTCCTCATTTATTTATGGGTTTGTTGTCGTTTTGCTGCTGTTATCCCTGAGTGGAACCACACTTGAGGGAGAGGATAAATGAATAATGTAACACAGTGCCTCTGAATGCAGGGGTGAATGCTGTGGCCCTCTGTGACCCTCTCTGCCTTATAATAAAAATATGATATTATATATGTATAATACAGTTTCATTAACAAACCACACACCATTTTAACAGTGTTACATCTATGAAATACTTCTCCATACCCAAATATAATCAATCAAACAGGATATGTTTGGAGTTCAATACAGCTAATAAATCATGTCAATTGGTACACAACCAACATGTTATATACTTGCTGTTGTTATTTACTAGAGTAGGTTACAAATGTAGCTCATTATATTATGAACTTATAATCTAAAATTATAAGTTTACGATGCAAAATGAGTCACATGGATGATAAGCTTTATCTACATCACTGTCTTCGTCTTCTAATATAACTGATTGTCTGGCTCCAAGCAGGATTGCATAAAACCTTCCAAACTGATTTCCATGAAACGTGGTGGAAGGATGTAGCATGAGCCAATGAAAAACCCATTACATTTTGGAGCGGATCTGAGTCACTGGGTCGGAGCCACCAATTTACTTTCTCTTTGCTAACGTTGCAAGATAGCGGCATTTGTGCTTGGCGGAAGTCTGCGCTCAACAATGCCACACATCTTAAAATCTAGTAGATGGCAGTAAAGTTCAATAGTGACAAAACATAACCAATGTAGAAACACAGTGACTCCATCGGAAATATATCCAGACATTTAAAGTGGTTGCAGGTGTAGCTTTGCATATCATAGAAGAGTCAACTATTGTCCTTGGCGGACGTCTGTGCTCTCTGAGTGCCCTTCTATTTAGCATTGTATTGAACATTACAGGTTTTCTACCACCGTTTCTACAAAAAAGAGTCTGCACTGTGGATAATTTGACCATTGGTATTTAGACTGTTTACAAGATGAATTAAGTAGGCTAAACCTCCATGTCTATTTCACTATGGCATCTAACCAACACGATCAAAGCATAACGCTCAATTTAAGAAAATGTTATCATTTTCTAGCTTCGTTTATTAAACCTAACCTAACCTTATTTACCTAATAAATAATGATCTCTTAAGAAAGACACAGCCATGGGTTGAAAGCATATAAAAAGATTTAATCATTTTGATGACATATGCTTTTTAAAAAGATGAGGTGTCAAAGTACGTTATAGGCAATCTAGACAAACCCCCAATTTTGGTGAAAACAGGAAGTTTGGCTGTGTAAATTTTGCCACGGTGACATCCGACTGGTTTTCCCAGACTCTTACTCACAACGACTGTATGAGAATTTTAGACACAACCTAATTTTAAGTGATAGATTTAGAATTGTACTGCAATTTCTACATTAGAGAAGTAATACATAGTCTGGGGTTGTTGACTAGTTGTAGTGCTGAAAACAGTTAATAATTCAGGCTAAATGTACTCTGTTTATATGAAATTATTTCAGACTTGATGAAGCCAATTCTCTGGTCAGCTGCACAAGACTATGCCAGGAGTACTCCTTTTCCCTTTGCTTTAATGGGCATAATGCATTAACATTTTGATATCACTTTGCATGAAATGGTGAGGTCACGGGCACGCATTGCCAAGGCAACAGCACTAACAACGACACCCTTATCCTTCCCCTCCCCTCCATTATTCCAGCCAGTCAGTAATACACCCGCTGTTACTTACTAGCTGGAACGGTGTTGCACTTTCTTTGTTTCCCTGTTTACAGAACCAGGGCTGTGTACAAGCATCAGATTTTTTTTGGAGTGCACACACAGAGCAGATAGCTAGCAGACCGTGAGTACACATTTGCTGAATTTGACAAAAATTGTATTGGATTAGAATCAATGACTGCACCTTTAAACTAGAAAGAGTTTCCACACTGTGCTGCACACACTCAGTTTCAGAATCAGCATGTTTCCCTTTGTCATTAACTAAACCTAAAGAAACACTGAAGCTGGAACATTAATTTGTAGTTTGTGTGTGGCTGTTCGATTCAGTACAGTTCAATGCATTCTTTCTAAAACAGGTTAAAAATAGTGTTGTCCTGAAACGGTACTTGCTTTAGAAAAGATGAGTAGTCTTCAACTATGTTTTGAATTACTTGTCCATTAATGAAATGTAGTGGCCATATAAGCCCTAATCTAGTAGTATTTTCCTGTGGTAAACAAAAGCTTTTTTCTTGATCTGTTATATGAGAGTTTTCAGTAGGATAAACCTACATGGGGCTTGATCTCTTGCCCTTATGCCCTCAGATTGTCCAAGTGCTCTCTTGGCTGGTTGGCTGGCTGGCATGTATAATAACATGGCTTCCAGGTGGCTCACAGATTAAAGATGAATGCCTGGGGTGCAGTTTTGAACCCTGTGACCGGGGTCACACCCTTGGCTGAGGCATTGTCCATGATCTGATGCTGTGAGGCATGGTTGAGCCAGCCTTGCCCCAGGAATATAACAACTGGGTTAGACTTGATTTTTAAAATTTTCTTCATTCATGGAATACCCCTGCGGTGCAAAGACTATGAGAGAGACACAGACAGGTGGCATTCCTAATATAAGATTTACCTTCCTTATTGCCACTTCAAAACAAATATGAAATGCCTCGTAAAGCAGGTCTTTCACATTAGGATTGCAGCTCTAGGATCTTAGCTTATCTAAGGGTCCTAGCTAACATACCAGCCTATTTCACCATTTGCAAAGGAACCCCACACATCAGCACATTGGTTATCACTCGAAAATGTATAACAGGTAGCCTTGTTTCTCCCAACCCCGACCCCAACCACTCCTGCCACATTTAAACAACAAATGAGACTTGTGAATCTGGAATGATTGACATGTGCAGAGGTATTTTAAACTCTCTAATATTGATATGGATGCCCCACCGCCTTCTCCTGCCGTACATTCTCTTACAGTCTCTCGTCTCATTTTGATTTTCCGTGCTTGAAAGATGCACTGATGCATCACCCTTGCTTTTCTTCAAGGTAAAGGGAGAATGTTTTAAGTCCATTAATGTATAATAAAACCGATCAATGTACTTGCCTAAAATCAAAGTAGCATATAATTAACATCATTTAATTACATTTTATAAAGATGCCGGTGAAAATGTTCAGCCAATAATACTCAAAGGAAAAAATGTGATCTCAGTGATTTTCAATGTGGCATCATTGTTTGGTAGGTTTGAGTATTTCTATAACTGTTGATCTCCTGGGATTTCAGTCTCTAGAGTTTACTCAGAGTGGTGCAATAAAGAAAAAACCTCAAGTGATGAGAGGGGTCAACAGAGTATGGCCAGACTGGTTCTAGAGCTGACAGAAAGGCAAGATAACCACTCTGTACAATTGTGCTGAGCAGAAAAGCATCTCAGAATGCGCAACATTTCGAACCTTGAGGCAGATGGACAACAAAAGTAGACCACATCGGATTCCACTTCTGTCAGACAAGAACAGAAAGCTGAGGCTGCAGAGGGCACTGGCTCACCAAAACTGGACAGGTGATTACAAGAAAAGCCTGGTCTGATGAATCATAATTTCTGTTGAGGCACACAGATGGTAGGGTCAGGGCCAGGCACAATTTGCCCATCTTCTCATGGCTACTTCCAGCATGATAATGCACCATGTCACAAAGCAAAAGCCGTCTTTCAAACTGTTTTCATGGACATGACAATGAGGTCAGTGTTCTTCAGTGGCCTTCCCAGTCACTGGGTCTGAATCCAATAGAACTCCTTTGAGATGTCGTAGACCGGGAGATTCACAACCTGAAAATCTGCTGGAACTGCATGATGCAATCATGTCATGGAGCAGAATCTCACAGGAATGTTGGAAAATTGAGACTGTCTTGAGAGCAAATGGAGGCCCTACCCAATCTTATTATAGTGTTCCTAATAACTGTAAAATAAAACTTTCTTTCATACATTGGAAGGAATTACTTCACTGCTACCTATTTATTGTCGTTGTCATATTTTCTTGTTTACTGTTTACATAGTTAATTTATGTGCCGTCTATATGACTGTGAGATCTATAGCAAACTGGAGTCACATTGTTTGTGTGTTCAGGCATGACTTGCCAATGAAATGGATTGTGATTCAATCTTGAACCCTTGAGCAAAAACCTTGACCCTCGACAGCTCAGCTCTGTGTTTAGACTGGATTCTCTCTTTCTTTCTTACTTACTCACTCACTCACTCACTCACTCAGCCACTTACTTCCTTACTCACTTACTTATAATGACTCAAAACACTATAACTGAATCTCAAGGCAGGTTATGTATATTTTCATGATTTTTTTAAAAACAATTCCTGTTTCTAGATGTTGATAAGCATTATTTAAGATTAAGGTCTTTGCTATGTTTGAGAATTGATGGCAAAGGTGACGTGTGTAATTCCTCTGAATCTGCCATGACCCTCACCAGGAAAAAAAAACGGTTTATGATGATGAAGAATGAATAATATTTGGTGAGGAGATGTGTTCAGAACTTTATTACTAAGAACTTCTTCCTACATCAATTAAAGAACATAATATGTATTGGCTTGAATGAGGCTTTACACTCTTTATTTATAGATATTGGATTTATACACTACTGGATTGTTTGAGGAAATGTGCAACAAGCCTTGTGCGATTGTGAGATTTTGCTGAGTTTTAAAAACTACTCAGGACTGTTTTCCTTGCTCAGCGCTGGTTTAAAAATCACCACGGTGAACTGGCTATTCTAGGTTAGGACAGAAACATGGAAACAGATGTTAGAAATATTAGCCTTATAGCTCCAGTGCAAAACTAAAATCTTCAGACACTTCAGACTTTGTTTTTGACATGGTTTCTTTCAGTACCTGTGTTGTGTGAGGTTTGGTCGCTCTTCATGACGGTGCTGCTGATATGCAAATCCCTGAACAATGACAGGCCAAGGGCAAGATCAGAGGCGGGGATGCTGAGATGCTCCGCCCCTGTTATTGTGATTCGTGGCTCACTTGGTTGCATTACCATGACGACTGCGTCGATATCTGGAACAGAGATGCACACGTCCTCTCCGAAACACCTACACAAACACACACACACATTTATCTTACTATACATGTAAGGACCTTCTATTGACATAATTATTAATGCAGCTAATTAATGTTATGCTACACTGAAATCTAATCCTAACCCGGTATTCAAAAAGTAGTTATCCTTGTGGGGGACCCAAGGTCAAATTTCTGATATTCCTATCCTTGTAAGGACATTTGGTCCCCTCCAAGACATAAAAACATGCCCACACACAGACAAACCACACTGCAATTACTTGCTCGCAGTAAACACACACAGCTAGACACCCCAGGAAAGTTATGGGCCCAATCAAAATCAGTAAGGCATGTAAAACAGGTTGCACAAACTGACACATGCACATACAAGGGAAACAAACTGTTGTGACAGTGAATTGTTCAGGGAGTTAATGCGGTGGAAATGGAAAAAGACACATCTGTCACACAAACACACTGCGCCAGCATTTTTCTGCACTGAGAACAGAACATAATCTCTCCCTCCATCTCAGCCCCTTCCTCAGAATTAATTAGTGTTCTGCTCACAGTAATTACACTTATTAAGCATTACTCTAAACCACATTTAATTATGTTCACAAGCCTTAATTAACACCTCTGTTTATTTGTTTTTCCAGATATGCAACCCTCGTGAATAAGATATAAGAAGTGTGTAATTATGGAGCAGGAAAGGGCACCACTGTCACAATCATCTCCTCCTGCTTGCACTGCAAAAGAACCTTCTGGCCAAAGATTCTCCCTTAACAACACAATATGCAAAGGCATGACTGATAAACAATATTTAAGTATTGCATAATGTTATCCATGTGAGTTATGGCAAGAATGTTTTAGATGAATGTTTTTTAATGACTCAAAATAATTCTTAGATTTTCGACAATTAATTTCTATACCAAATGCTTTAAAGTTCTGTTCATCAACCTTGATTCACTAAAAACTCATTTCCACTCAGTCTTTCCAGATGTTATATGTGTCCTTTTGTACAGCATCTTTCATATGTTGGTACTTATGTGGCTTACAATTGCATGTAATGAGCAGTTCATCTGCTCCTCTTCAAACAATACTAGCATCTGCTTTGTCCTGTTGCTAATCTTGTTGAGTGGAACTACACTGTGTGTAGTGTAGTGACACACACTCTTGTGTTTGGCTTGAGCATTTATCTCGTCCTTTGTTTAGTTTATTAAATGTTTGCACCTTCTAGGAGCGTAACAAAACATGCTGGACAGTTATCATTTTGTTCGTACCTGCCCACAACATTTTCTTATGAATGAAGTTGGTTCTGTTTCCCAAAATATAAACAAACTAGTAGCCTGTTTTAAGCCACTGTGACCCTGACGAGGCATTTACTAAGGGTGAGTAAATGGTTGCTGTCAATGCATCATTTAAGTCGATGAATGTGGTCTTTGCTTCATATCTTATTGATTGTCCTCACGTCCTCATGTCCTCATGAAAATTCCCCGGCATCCCAAGATTTCAAATCTAACATCAACAGAAGATTTTGTGGAAAACAAATGTCTTGTCTTGACTCTCTCTGTCTGTAGATTTGATTTGAAGAAGACAGTTAAACCAAAGCTATCCAGAAGATGATGTTGGCAGGAATGAGCATGGACATATTAGATAATACTTCTATAATCTCAAGAAAGGAAGACAAACATTTGTGATAACCATTTTTAAAGTGATCTAAATTTGTGTGTGTGTTTTTAAGTATTAATATTTTAACATGTGCTATTTAACCACTTGAAAGAACATGTGAAAGCTGAGTGTCTCAGCAGAGGCACTATATTTCATCATACTAACCCTAATTAACCGAAGTCTATACAGATCAGACGGTCATATAAAATGTACCAGGTTTGAAATATACATGACTGAATGAATGAACTGTCTGATGTTATTTAAATGGCACAAGAACATCACCCAAAATACCTGGTGATGCAGTCACTGCAGTTTCTTCCTCACAGCTCCAGGGGCCCTTGTTCGGTTTTACCCTGGCCAGGATAAAGCGTTTACTGAAGATGAATGAATGAGTGAATCAATCAATCAAAAGTGTGAGTATCAGGATTAAAACTTTGCTTGACCTAAAAGAAATGAAAACTGCCTGGTTTCTATTAATAACACACTGAGCTTTGTCCTATTTATTTATTTAACCGTTCTTCCATCTATCCATCATCTATACTGCTTATTCGTCAGGGTCGCAGGGAAGCTGGAGCCCATCCCAGCTGACTTCAGGCGAGAGGTGGGGTACACCCTGAGGAGGTCACTAAACTATCACAAGGCTAATACAGAGATGAACAACCATTCACACTCACATTCACAC
>JAQQZU010000003.1:5812603-5824202 GCA_030068025.1 Parauchenoglanis punctatus | reverse complement strand
CCTTAACCTTCACTGCTCACTTGTATTAAAAAAAATAAGATGTATGTAAGTCGCTCTGGATAAGGGCGTCTGCCAAATGACATAAAATGTAAATGTAAAATGTAAGTTATAAGAATAAAACACTTCAAGGTGTGTAGTTTTCAAAAAAATAATAAAATTACTTTGAGTAATTAACCAGTATCCTTTGGTAGCTAATAGTAGTGATTAAATTGTTAATGCTATTCACTGAGTAGTAGTTTCATAGTGCTACTCTCTGATTAGTCCCTGCAGAACTGCCTAATGGTGAAACTGAGGTGTAAAGCATTAACAAAAAGACTGTTTACAAGTTCAGCTGGAAGTGAGAAGAGGCACTGGGGTGGTGAGGTTGCAGTCGATTGTTGGTAGTGAATGCTATGCTTTTAGAGACTTTGACAATTTTGGTGATCACTTGCACTCTTGTACTGTCAGAACAAGTAGAGTGGTAGAAGGTAATCGATGAACCATGTCGATTAAATGGGGCAGGGCGGTGGGAGCATAATTTTTTTCTTAGAGAACACAATGTGCATGTTGGCACTCTAGTGAATTGCCTTTGTTGCCTATAGCAGATACTGCTACTGAATAAACTGGTGGGATTCAGCTAAGCTTGAGAAAGGCTACAACCCTGCAGGGTTCATGTTTGGTTTGGAATTAACTGATTACAGGCTTAGGTATGTTAAATAACTTATTTACTGAGCCTGTGGTAGCTCAGAGGTTAAGGATCTGCACAAGAAAAGGGTTGTGAGGTAATATCCTGAAGTGCCTCTTAAGCCTTAGTCCACAGAAGTCTCTATATTAGAGTAATATGGAGTGTTTGTCAGGCTAGAAATGAATGAATCTCACAGAGCCAGAAATGAATCTCATAGAGCCACTGAATGAAAGAAGGGCCTATGGTTGTGGGCTCAATATTTCATAGAAGCATAAAATATGTTAAACAATTAAATGTAATGTATTTCCATAAACACAGTGTATTGTAAGTAAAGGAGTGTTTTTTTCAGGTGTACACAATTTAAATGAAATGTATTTTGAATAAAGAAGAGAGCAAGAAATTTGCCTAAAATTGTTTGGATGTGGACTGTGCAGTTTTTTTCTTTTTTACAGTAATTCACCATGAGTAGGCCTAAATATTGATGTGGGGCATAAATTTTGAGCTGTTAATATGGGGTCAGTGGCCAAAACTGTTTGAGAATCCCTGATGTAGCGTGTACTGAGATGTAGAATATTTGTTGGCTGGAAAACATGGCACAAAGGCAAAAAAGGTCAGTATCTTTTTCATTTCTACGCCTACAGAGGCTTAATATGAAAAATCCCACAAGTAACCAAGCAACTGTTTTACATTTTTACACTTCCTGAACAGATTGTGTCATGGATTCTCAATGCCTGCATGATATAACCCAAACATCAGGCTGATAAATGCAAGCAAATGCAATCTTCTAATTCTCCCTTTCAGGTAGGAGTTAAATAGTAAGCAATCGATACATGTCTACAGCTTCACCTGACTGCTGTGATCAGTCACTGCAAATATTTGCAAGCTGACTCTTTAGTCATTCTGCTTGCATTTCTACATAAGACAAGGGCACGCGTATACACAGACCTCGCAGACGTTGATATGACCTGCGCTGCCACTAAAGGTTAAACACAGCCACAGCCAGCTCAGCCCAGTTCTCTACAATGTCACTTTTAAATTGCTTTTAACTATAATTTGACTTCTTGTATTTAAATCTCTGAAAGAAAAATGCCACTTGTTTACAATGTTGGTGGCATTCAGAGTGAAATAATTAAATTATATCTCCAACATCAAAATTCCAGGCTTCAAAGGGCTTTGAACCAAATGATCAACAAACACTAGTTAGGGACTGTATACAAGCACACGAACCACATGCCAACTGACGTCTTTAACTTGTATTCCCTTCTCTGTGAATTGTGTATGGTCATTAAAAGCAAAATCTCTGTGGTATCTACAGTAAAAGTCTAGATCAGGGGTTTGATGCACCAGTATGAAACAAAACACGATAACAAATTGATGAGTTGTGTTTATAGCCATGAACTAATCACTGATGGTTAAGAAAAAAACAGGTAAATTGGTCTTGCTAAATGCTTACCTTTGAAAGCAAGGAATTTGTGTAAAAAGTAAATTTTAATACCCCTCATACACTCACTGAGCATTTTATTAACACTATACTAAGACTGGGTACGGCCTCCCTTTGCTTTCAAAACAGTCTGAAACCTTCGTAGCGTGGATTCCATGAGATGTTGGAAACATTCCTTTGAGATTCTGGTCCATGCTCACATGCCAGGTGAACTTTCATGTTGTGAAGTAGCCAGGAGAAGATGAGTAAATTGTGGCCATGAAGGGACGTACATGGTCAGTACCAATACTCAAATAGGCTGTGGCATACAAGGAATGATTGATTGGTATTAACAAGCCCAAAATGTGTCAAGAAAACATTCCCCACACCATTACGCCACCTCCACCAGCCTGGACTGCTGACTCAAGGCAGACTGGATCCATGGATACATGCTGTTGGTGCCAAAATCTGTCCCTACTATCTGTTTGCCACAGCATAAATCAAGATTCAACAGACCTGGCTACGTTTTTGCAGTCTTTCACTGTTCAGTATTGGTGACCCTGTTCCCACTGCAGCCTCAACTTTCTGTTTTTGGCTGGCAGAAGTGGAACCTGATGTGGTCTTCTGCTGTTGTAGCTCACCTGACTCTAGGTTTGACATGTTGTGCATTATGAAATGCATGGTTATCAGCATGGTTATCTGAGTTACAATAGCTTTTCTGTCAGCTTGAACCAGTCTGGCCATTCTCCATTGACCTCTCTCATCAGCATGGCATTTCCAGCTGCAGAACTGCTGCTCACTGGATGTTTTTCTTTATTGCACCATTTTGAGTAAACTCTAGATACTGCTGTGTGTGAAATTCCCAGGAGATCAGCAGTTATAGAAATACTCAAACCAGCCCGTCTGGCACCAACAACCATGCCACATTCATGATCACCGAGATCACCATTTTTTCCTCATTCTGATGGTTGATGTGAACATTACCCAAAGCTGCTTGCTTGCATCTGCATGATTTTATGCATTGCACTACTGCCGCACGACTGGCGCATTAGATAATGGCATGAATGAGTAGGTGTATAGGTGTTCCTAATAAAGTGCTCAGTGAGTGTATATCTTCATTAAAAGCCCAGCTACACTTAAGCTTCCCTAAGCCAAAGTAATCAACCAGAAAAATAATTCATACTCGCTGACTTTATTGAAAGTGCAAAATTCGATGCTGACAGATTCTTCCATGACATGTGTATCAACATCAAGCTGCCTACTGATTTACTTTTTGCCATGCAATATTAAAGTAGTCTCATTACTGCTGAGTCCTCAAGACATAATAGAGCATCTAGCTTTCCAGGAAAAATAAGATGGCAAGCAGCTTTGTATGTCTAAATCAGCTCATTTTCAAACACCAGCGTTAGCAAAGAGAGGAATGATTCTTTAAATGGAAAATGAACATTGCAAACAAAACCCTCAGGGGATTAATGAAGGGACAGGCAAAACCATGGCATGAAATAAACACACAGAGCGAGAGAGAGAGAGAGTGCGGGAGTGAGGGAGAGAGAGCGCAGTACTTGATTCTCTGTATAGTGAACACAAGAGGGAACAACATCAAAGCGACATTTCCACTGAGAGCTCTTCTCCTTTTTCTCATCCCTCCCTTTCTTCTTTCTACTATTTTTTTTTTTTTACAAAACAAGAAGTAATGCAATTTTTGTACCAAGCACAGATCTCAAACCAACCAGAAAGAGAGATAGAGATGGAGGATTGAAGAGACAGCAGAGAGAGATAAGTAAAAAAATGAACGGGTGAAAAACATGCTGATTCTTGGCTATGAAAAAAGGAGGGAGGGAAAGAGAGACGCATGGCCCAAATGCTGTTGGTTCACTCAAGCAGGAAAAACTGAGGGAAGTGGAGAGAGAGGATGGAAAAAGAACAAGAGACATGAGTGTAGTGGGTGGAGTTTGTGGAGCCCTTCCTAGAGAGATTGATGAGATGTGGGGACAAGGTGACTCTGCGGGAAAGAAAAAAGAGGGAAAAAAAGTGTTGAAGAACAACAGGCTGCTAGACTGGATTTGTGCTACCAAACTGACCCATTTGCATGGAAGCCCAGGTTGCCAGATTGGGCACCCTCTGGAAACACATATCCTACATATACAGCTGAAAGTTACAGTTTGGATTGATGTATTGTGAATGAGCCAGCTTTAAGCCATGACTGGGACGGGAACAGCCGGCATGAAACGACACCAGATATTTTAAAAATGGAAATGAGATTGCAGGTAGTGAAGCAATTTAATTTATAATATAATCATGTAAACCATTTCACTGGAAAAAGGGGAAGAGGAAGGGAAATTCACTCATGTTTAACAGAGTAATTGCGCTGCATTCATGCCTTTGAATATATACTAAATATGTGATGTCTATTGCCAGTATGTCAAGTGCATTTTGCAGCCCATCTGCCACTATTCACAATTTATGTACTCCATTTTACCATATCCATCAAAAAGAAAGGGACCAGCATTAAATATGTGAATGGTAGACCATTCCTAGCAAAGCACTGACATGGCAATGTGTGTGGTGATGGTACAAATGCATTAAATGCAGGAAGGCACCCAAAAAGTTGTGTCTAATAAAGTGGCCAGGAAATGTACACTGCGTTCACATCTCTACCGTAGCTGATCCACTTGTAACCGCCTTGCTGAGAAAGAACCACCAGCCAATTAATATATGGTCAGAGATGATGAAGCAACACTCGGTGCTCCCAACTGTTTTCAGAAGAAAGTAGCATAATGTATGCTTACAAATTCACTAGAACTCACCAGATGATGTTATAGACTAATTTGCATATCCACTGATTCATCTTGTTTATTTGCTTATCAAAACATTTTACATGAAGGAAAATTTTCAGAAGACACTTGTATACTGAATAGAATAGAATGGAATAGAATAGAATGAGTTATATCAAAAGAGGAAACATTTGATTAACTAAGTTCTTAGAGAAAATGTGTCTGGTCATGACATCACAAACTAACTATTTCCATATTTTTTAAATAGTGACAAACCAACTATTTACATTTTTACAAAAAAGTATAATTTCTATCATAAATGCAGAAAACAAGAAAATAGTCCTCGCTGCAGAACCAAAAGTACAGTGGGTAAAGCTGGACATGATCTAACCCAGGGGTGGGGAATATCCAGCCCGGGGGCCGAATGTCCGGCCCGGCAAAGCCTTCGATCCGGCCCGTGGAGGCATTTGGCTGAGAAAAAAATATTAAAATTTTTTTTTCACAAAAAACCTAAAATAATATGTTAACAAATTACAAGCATAGGCGATTACTTTTTCCCGAAATAAAGGAGAAAAAATATTTAATTTCTTTTTCATTTCGAAAGTTGAGGGTCACCGACGTCAGGGCAGCACAGTAAACACAACATTCTAGCCTCTCTCAGACTTCTAGAAAAAATCTAACGGCTGCGTTGACAGCTAGCATGGCATTCGCAAAGAGGAGAAAGGTGGATAATGAATGTCGTGTTTTCCAAGAAAAATGGACCGAAGTCTACTTCTTTGTTGAGTGATAGGCAAGCCAGTTTGCCTTGTGTGTGGAGAATCGCTCGCTGTACTGATCAGGTTAATAATCAGTTAACCAGTCTTTGGTTCAATAATTCTAAAAGTGTCTATATGTGCTCAGCTCTGCGGTAAAAAAAGAAAAAAAGTCCGGCCCCCGGAACAAGTTATAAAAACTGATGTGGCCCTTGATGTCAAAAAGGTTCCCCACCCCTGATCTAACTCCTGTAACTGCTAACCCCTAACCTGCGAGATGCTCTGCAACATAGGAAATCATACTAAATCAGCCTGAAACACACTAAGATTTCTCTACCACTGGGCATTTGTTTCCATTCTGCCCAAGTGGGAGGAGTTAGATTAGGTCTGGCTCCACACCCTGGACTTTTGGTTCTGTGGTAGTGGTAGAAGCAGTGGTAGTGCGTATTCAGGAAATAAGGAAGGAAACATTTACAGATGGAATAACTTACTCTTATTACATGTAAATATCTCCAAGAGGAGATCTTAAAACAGAACAAAGAAATGGGTGGGAGGGACAGATGATGGTAATCAGTGATTGGTTATTGACAACAATGGTGATCAGTGATTGGTTATTGGGAACAATGGTAATCAGTGATTGGTTATTGACAACAATGGCGATCAGTGATTGGTTACTGGGAACAATGCTGATCAGTAATCGGTTATTGGGAACAATGCTGATCAGTGATTGGTTATTGGGAACAATGGCGATCAGTGATTGGTTATTGGGAACAATGCTGATCAGTAATTGGTTATTGGGTAAAGAAGGCTTGTGAGCAAGAGCAACTCAGTCAGGCTAAACACACTGGTTGAGTCCAGATAACCTGCTCTCTCAGCTCATAAAACCAACAGCAGTGTTGTGAGCTGGAGAGCCTAATCAGGAGAGTCACTTAAGTCTGCTCAAAGGAGTTTGTCATTGTGTTCTTGATTTGACACTAATTTAACAACACTGCCATGAGTCAGTAATAGCACGTATAACATAAAATCACCTGTCTGGTGCCAGAGCATGCCATCATTTACATAGCATGAGCACACATTGCATATATCTGTGTGTGTGTGTATGTGTGTGTGTGTGGAGGTGGGAGGGTGGGGTGGCTTGGAGTGCAATTCTACTTGTGCCTTTGAGGTGTGCTTGTACTGCCGCCATCCTGTACTGTATGCTGGCAGAGTAGGACTGCTTGCTGTGTTACATACAAATCTGTGTGTGTGTGTTTGTATCTGTGGATGCGTCTGTGTATCTGTGTGGGCTGAACTGCAGATGGAATAGGTCATTAAGTCTAGCGGAACTGATTGTAAACCTCTCAGTCCACTACACACAGACACACACATACACACATACACACGACAAAGAGAGAGATAACAGGAGGAAAAGTACCAAGACAAAATGGCTACACCTTATCTTCTAATCTCTATCACATCTTTGCCCCATTCCTACAAGACATCAGTTAATTTATCTTTCATTCACTTCCTTTTTCTCTCACAGCCACACTTTTCTTCACTCAAAAAAAAAAAACCTACACTCTCTCATACTTTCACCCACTCCTCTGTCTGCAGGCATGTAGGCACTCTGGCATTCAGAAGCTGGGTTAAAAGCTTTCTTTATTTACTGAGATTGTTTCATCTGATAGAGGTGTGATAGATGAAGGTGATAGAGGTGAAAGACACAGCAGTGTGGCAGAACCCTAAAAATTACCTCAGTTATTTGACAGTACTTGGAACCTTCTATTGCTTAATGGCCACTGTTGACTCAGAAGGCAGATTTCTGACTGGAGAAAAACTAACTTCAGGAGGTCTCTCTAACTTCTTTAGGTTGCTATTGAAATCCTGAGAAAAAATGAGAATGCTAGTTAAATAAATCAAAAGTACCCTGAATGCAAAGTCATGCATAGTGGCTTGAGCCATCGACTGGTGGTAATTATACAGCCCAGAGGCCAGTCTTAAACATTTGGACCTTATGACTATTAATGGTGGTCATTAAGATGCACTGTTACCTGACATTAAAGGCCCTGAGAACATTTTTGAGTATGCTATTTTGATTTGTTAGAGCTTCTGCAGAGAGCTTATGATCAATTGCAAGAAAATAAAGCTGGGCTTTTTGAATTTTTCTATTGCCTGCAGGTCCAACCTTTAATTTTCAGCTGATATCTTGAGTTTTTTTGTCTAGATAATCCTCCTTCCTCAAGAAGCCATCTATTTTCTGAAGTGCACTCACTCTGGCTGATGATCAAATGCAAACTTCAGTCGGGCTTTTTTAATGCCGGTCTTCATCATTGCACAACAGCTTTTCAGGCCAGGTAATATTGGAGTCTCTTAATGCTGGTCATACACACTTTGGTACCTGATGCCTTCAGCTTCTTCACCAGTTCCTTTGCTGGTGTCATGGGGTTCAGTTGAATCTTTTAGACAAAAGTTCAGTCATCAGTGGGGGTTAATTTGTGCCTCTTTCCCGTACAATGTAGTATCTTTGTGGTCCCAGGATATTTATATTTGCATAAATTTTTTTGCAGATGCTCACGGTACCTTCAGTTGTTTGGAAATTGCTCCTAAGGAAGAGCTGGACTTGTGAAGGTTTACAATTTGATCCATTTTAACTTGGATTAATGAATTACATAAATTGAGCTTATAAGACGTCTTCTCTTAAACTCTTATTTCACTATTTTGACCACATGACCACGACTTTATCTGAAACTTAGCACAATTGCAATCATGTCCCTGAAAAGTTTCCTGATATATACGTGTATGATGTATGACTTTGCACAAACTGGCTTTACAAGAAGCCCAAAAAGCAGAACAGTATTTGGAGAAATTGTATTTTTAATGCCTAATTTTGTTATTTGTTCAGAATGTAAAAAAAGACCTTGAACCTTGAAGTAACAAGAGACTTATGGTAGCTAAGAGCTTGGAGAAGTACATTAGTCACCCTGAAGTTGAAGCCGAAGACCAGAGTTGATATGTGGGTGTACAGCTTGAAAACAAAGTACATGGATAGTCTGGTGCAGAGTCCTTTGAGACTTAAGAAGACAGGAATTTGATTTTGGAATGAACAGGGAGCATGGAGTGATCTCAGTAGGGAAGTCACATAAAAGAACTTCAGAAACTTATGAACCTGGAGAAAGGTTTCAGTAGTAAGTAAAGGTCGTTTTCTTCTGATGTTGTCAAGAAGAAATATGTGGGATCAAGTGGTTGATGTAAAGTGATCAGAGGAGTTGGGCTTGCCACCTGGAATCATACCAGAATTCTTGGTTGTGTGTGTAGGTTAGGGTCTGAAGGTGTGGATGGTGATTGACAGGTTCAGATGACAGGTCTGCAACAAAGAGGAAAAGATCTCAGAAAAGCTAGCTTGATATAATCTCTGAGATGTTGAGGTGGACGGAGTAAAAAAGAAGTAGTGTATGTCATCAGCATTGTAGTGGTAAGTGGTAGGCTTGGAAATGATAGGAAATAATGATCCCAACTAATACTTTGTCAAAAAAAGAACGATGAATCACACACGATCAAGGCATGTATACAATATAAAATACAATATATGAATTCGCTACATATGAATACTCATGATTTCACATGTGTATCCATCCATCCATCCATCCATTATATATACCGCTTTATCCATCTGAGTCGCGGGGAAGCTGGAGCCAATCCCAGCATCTTTGGGGGAGAGGCGGGGTACACCCTGGGCAGGTCACCAGTCCGCCACAGGGCCAACACAGACAAACAGCCATTCACACCTATGGGTAATTTAGAGTAGCCAGTTGACCTAATCTGCTTGTCTTTGGACTATGGGAGGAAACCGGAGCACCCGGAGGAAAACCACACATGCACAGGGAGAACATGCAAACTCCGCGCAGAAAGGCACCCTGGGTGACCCGGGGATTGAACCCAGGACCTTCTTGCTGTGAGGCCACAGTGCTAACCACCGCACCACCGTGTATCCATTGTATATGTTATTAAAGCTTAACATGAATATGTAAGCTAATTAATGCAGACAAACATCAATAAGGTTCTCCAATGGGAAAATAAATAAGTCAATAGACAGACAGATAGACAGAAATAAAAAAAGATAAATTATAAATTACTGGCCTCTTCCTGCCTCCTGCCAAACACTTTCATAGTGATGAAACTGAATAGATATGCTTTATTTTCTAATAATTCATACATTTAACCGTCACTTGACATTCATCTCATCTTCAATCTGTCCCTGTCTCCGCATACATTGATTGATTTTCTGCCATGGCCAATATGAACAGGAGAGCAGTATGGATGAAAGAGCTGCACGATGATCAATATGACAGGCAGCTGATGTGCCTTCATTATATCCTGACCACAGCATGTGTATCCTGCACAGCCAACAGAGAGCTGTGCATGCTAATGCTTAAGAAAGGAAGAGAACTTTTATTTGTGGCTTGCATTGCATTTGAAGTAGCAGCAACACACACACACGTACACACACACACACACACACACACACACACACACACACACACACACACACACACAAACACAAAGCTATTTTATATTGAATGCCTTACTTTGTGTTTCACTTCTGTGCCTAGTCCCAGCCACAACATTAAAGCCCATATGAACTTTCAGTATTAGCTTCTTACTGTCATCTATAGCTTCTATGGTGAATTTACCACTGACTTTTTTCAGAGATTTCCAAACTGCCTTTTTCTGCCATTTCCTCACCAATTCATTTTCGGTGAAATCAAGACTACCAAAGTACCAATCGTCATTATTTTAGTTACTGTAACTTCTTACAGAGTAAGATGTAACCTCTTTGTGCCTGAATGGGAGTTAAACTAGTTACAAAGCTTACCATTTTATATTCATTGGCTTCAAAAGTATTCAATCCCCTTGGAAATCATAATAATTATCTGCATGATAAAAGATTTGTACACATATTTTTCCATTCAATACATTAAACATGAACTCTAATGCTGTAACAAGACATTTTCAAAGTCAAAATAAACCATCTTTTGTAGATATTTAACTGAAAAAGAAAAACTCAAAATTTAAGGTTTGCAGAAGTATTCAAAACCCTGTACTTTGGAAGCTCCAGGTTTATACAAATGACACATTAATCACAAACGACACAAAGGTGACAGTTATTTGACCATAATTAAACATAATTAGGCAAATTAGGTATGTTGGAAAATCACTTCAGAAATGAAGACAAAGGAACATTCTGCTGATTTGAGAAACATTGAAGTCATTGAAATGCACAAGGTAGGTAATGGCTACAAAAAATATTGAAGAGTTGGAATATCCCGTTAAGCACTGTTGGATCCATCATCAGAAAGTGGAAGGTTCATCACAGCACCCAGACCCTGACTAGAACAGGTCATCCCTCAAAACTAAGCATCAGAGCAAGACATAGACTGGTGAGAGAGGCTACTTATAATCCAACTGGCACCCTCAGAAGTCTGCAATGCTCTTTGGCTGAAATTGGAGTGAAGGTGCATGGGGCCACAATTTCAAGAGCTTTCCTTAAAACAGGCCCCTACAGGAGGCTAGCAAGAAAGAAACCATTCCTTAAGAAGATCCACCTAAAAGCATGTATGGCATTTGCTACAAAGCATGAGAAAGACCCAAGATGTGGGAGAAGAATTTATGGTTAGATGAGACTAAAATAGACCAAAATGAAACTTTTTAGCCAGACTTTAAAGATGTATGTGTGGTGTAAAACAAACACTGCCTATTTCTCAAGAAACACCATCCACAGCTGAAGTACGGTGGTGTCAGCTTCATGCTATGGGGATGCTGGGACTGGGAATCTTGTCAGATTTGAAGGGAAAATGGATAGACACCACACAATATTGCAGACTGTTCCAGTCTGCTATAAACCGCGTTCCAAATTATTATGCAAATGATATTTATCTCTGATTTTCCTAAATAGTCGATGCAAGTGACAGTCAGCATAATTTTCGATTCATCAACCATTAGAGTATAATTC
>JAQQZU010000003.1:5793163-5803463 GCA_030068025.1 Parauchenoglanis punctatus | reverse complement strand
TGTGTGTGTGTGTGTGTGTGTGTGTGTGTGTGTGTGTGTGTGTGTGTGTGTGTGTGTGTGTGTGTGTGTGCTGAGGGGGGTTCCTTGAAATGCAGTTTACCTAGGGAATAACATGACACTATATGAATTTTAATGAAGACATTAATAATCTGTGTATGTGTGTGTGTGTGCGCGCATGTCTGTATATCTTCCTGGGGAACAACTGTCGCCACAAGGTAGGATATATTGTCAGATAGGAATATCTGACAGTCCTGACCTTGTGGGGACATTTGGCACATCCCCTCAATGGGAACTGCTTCTTTACAAAAACTGCAGCTTTTATATTAAAACAAAACTAAAAGAACCATTTTGTTTACTGAGATTAGATTAGACTGGGCAAGATTTGGTTATAGTATAGCATTAATTAGCTGCATTCATAATTATAAATGGAAGGGCCTAAAAAAATTAAGTGTGTGTGTGTGTGTGTGTGTGTGTGTGTGTGTGTGTGTGCTGTAGAAGTGCCTGGTCAAGGTCTGACTGAAGAAGGATAAATTTGTATGTGGCTGAGTGGACCTAGGTGAAGGTCATACGGATGATCATATCCAAACACACTGTAACGCCCTGTGTGTGTGTGTGTGTGTGTGTGTGTGTGTGTGTGTGTGTGTGTGTGTGTGTGTTCAGGGGTTAGCAATTCTCTCTGCTGCTCCTTTCTCAGCACGGTGGGAAGAAAAATCCAATCTCCTGATCATATAGTCTCTCTTTTCTCTCAATTCAATATAATTCAATTCCATTCTATTCAATTGAAAGTACTTTACTGGCATCACAAAAATCCATTTGGGTCTGAGTGTGTGTGGAAATTAAAGAATGACAATAACATTAAATATTTTAGTCTTTGAAAATTGTACAAATGATGTTCAATGATGTAAATGCATTACTGTTACAGACAACAGCCAATGCTGACTAGGAGAAAGTGGAAGGTGGTGTAAATTAGCTGTGATTTCGAGCAGTAGCTCCGAAGGAACTAATAATGAATTAGTAATGAGACACCAATCGGTTTATTCCAATCATTCTTTTGAGGTTTTTTTTAATTATCAAGCTTGCTTACTCATAGTTACATAGATACTTATACATACTTACACATAGAATGTAATTTATAAAGATATTCTTGTGTGTGAAGATGTGTATATTTAGAAATCTTCCTGACCATGTGCATACACAAACCCATAGAAAAGTGTACTCACAAACTGATTATGAGGTGCTGCCATCCTAGTTTTTGTCAATCACGTGACTATAATGGACAGTAATTGCTACTAATGGTGCTCAAGGTACAGACATGTGGCACTGAAAAGTAAAATCATATAAAATGCAAATCTAAAGAGTGATTTAGATGCCTAGCTTGAAGTTTCTGTCTCCCTGTCTTTGCACAGGGAATACGTTTACAATAGCTTGTAATAGAACTACCATTTCGATGAGAAATCGGAGGCAGGTCTGCCATTTCCCAGACTAACATGAGCCGAGTAATGATACGTCTTACAAGCATTCATCACTCACATCGCAATACATTACCTTTCCAAATATGGCAGCAGAAAAGACAACAGCAATAATGGATTTTAACACCATTTCAGGTTTTCCTGATGTTATTGAGGCAATGGTATGCACAAGTCCATAAAATTATGCGTTTGAAGGGAAGTTGTTTACCATATTTGGTGATTTGGGGCAGTTCTTTGTGTAAATAATTGTGTCCATGCACAAACGGAGCGGTATAGAATGTGTAGGATTTATCAATGTCAATTCCGCACAGCTATGCCTATGCATGTGTGATAAATGCCAGTGCTCTTGTGCATATTGATGGTTCTTACACACACAATTAGAACTTGTTCTGTGCATACTTTGATAAATGAGACCTCTGTTTTTGTTTACTCTCCCCTTGGCTCTGTTGACTTTTAGTATTGTTGACTTTAGGATCGTTTTAGTTTGTCTGTTGGTAAATTGTTAATTATTTGACACAGGTATGTAGTCACAAGGGGTTTTACGCTTCCCCCGAGCAGTGAAATACGGGAAGAGTTAATACTGAGAGTGCAGTTGAAGGTGTGCTTTATTAGTAAGTGTAACTCAAGTTACCCTTTAAATCCTAGCCCAGTACAAGCTATCCCTGCTTCACTCCAGACTGGACTTCCGCCTGGCTAAGTATCACCTCCACTTTTCAAAGACACAAAAAAAACCCACCTCCCTGAAGGCACTTATCAAAACCCTCTCCGAGCCACGTTCATGTCACAGCTCAATTTGACCCACCATCCCACCAAGATACAAGGAAGACATGCATCAAAATATTTTTGTCCTGGCACCCAGGTGGTGGAACGAACTTCTGAGCTGAGCAGCTGAGCCACTGGCTGTCTTCTAATGAAGATGAAAGACCTAGTTCTTCCCCAAGCACTTTAATAAGCAAAAAATGAATAAATAAAAATAACCTAGACTTCTGTTTTTAGTGCTGGACTAACTTCTCGTATTGAGTCCTCTCGAAGAGATTTTTAAAGCTAAAAGCTACCTTGCAAAATCTGGACCAATAGTTTTAGAACAAGACATGACATTCATCTATCTAGTCATTATTTGTACCACCTATCCATCAGGGATATCTGGAGCCAATCCCAGCTGACTTTGGGGCAAGAGGCGAGGTACACCCTGGGCAGGGTGGCAAGCCGTTGAAGGGCTAACACATGGGCAAATATCCATTCACACTCACATTCACACCTAAGGGCATTTTAGAGTAGCCAATTGACCTAATCTGCATGTCTTTGGACTGTAGGAGGAAACCCGAGCACTCAG
The DNA here is from genome assembly GCA_030068025.1 of Parauchenoglanis punctatus. Taxonomy (NCBI): domain Eukaryota; kingdom Metazoa; phylum Chordata; class Actinopteri; order Siluriformes; family Auchenoglanididae; genus Parauchenoglanis; species Parauchenoglanis punctatus. The sequence continues at coordinate 5,800,661 of JAQQZU010000003.1, read as the reverse complement.
AGGAAACCCACACAGGCATTGGGAGAACATATTAACTCCTCACAGAAATGCCCCAGTCAGCTGTCAGGTTCAAAACCCAGAGACTTCCCGCTGTGAGGCGACAGCATTAAACACTACACCACCATGCTCATTTCATTCTCTGTTAATGGTTAATATCCTGATATTTCATTCATCCTTGCAAATTGTTCCCTACATTGAAATCTCACTATTACTGTAATAAAAGACAATATAGCACCATTATGGACCGTAGACCTTTAATAGAAACAGCTTAGATGTCATCAAAAGATCAATTTTGTTTCCTCTGTGGCTACAATTGCTTTGCTGCTCACAAAAGGAAACTTGTCTGGAAACCATACTGATAAAATGGATAAAAGAATTTGGTGAGGGGAAGAGCAGTGGGAAGTGTTGCCATCTCAGGGTTCAATCCTGAGCTCGGGTTACTGTCTGTGTTCTGCACGTTCTCCCCATGCCTGTGTGGGTTTCCTTTGGGTTCTCAGTTTTCCTCGGCCCTCAAAACAAAACAAAACAAAAACAAAATCCATGCCAGTGGGTAGATGTACTGTTTGTTTGATGTATAAAGGTTGTAATTGAACTAGTATAAATTAAGTTTACATGAAAATGATACGTTTCCCTAAAATGGAAGTTGAAATTAAAATTTGACATGCTATAAGATGGCCAGAAAATGGATACAGTGATTAAATGTAGGTTTAACATGTGAGTAGTGAAGGTTAGATGCAATGTGTGCTTTATTTGGGGCAAATATAAGAATCATAGTCATGTCCATGGCATGTCTAAAAGCAGGACATACTACACACAGAACACAGCTTGCATTTAATGCTAGAAATATGCAATAAGACACAAAAGTACAATTACACAACAGAGTATAAGTACACCAAATAATCACGGGTGAGACACAGAACATGTGAAGATGATAAGGTAACAAACCAATGATAGGACAGAGACAGGACTATAGTAGCACATGACATGGACCTAAAACAAAATAACATGAAAGCTGTGCTTGTTGCTCTTAGAACCACTCTGTGCACTGACAGGGGATTTGTGACAGTAACTGCCATAATAACAATTTTGACTTAGCATTTCACTTAATATTATTCCACTCCACTATACTGTACATGACAAAGATCTCATAGCTTTAGGAACTCTGTCATTAAACAGTGTTGTATTGGAGCAATAATTGGAAGTTTATTGGCTACTGGAAGTGTGGGCCAGACTTCAGATCCATTGTGATCCTGACCTGGATAAAGTGGTAAAACCTTACAGCGAGCAACTTCTTATATAGTATAAAATTATATTCTATACGCTTTATAACGCAATGATGAAACTTGTTATATATATAGGATTGGGTAATAATCTGTCTTTTCCTAATTGTGGAGTGACACCATACAGTCACGAAATCCTGTAAAACAAAAAAGAAAAAAAAGAAAAGAAAAAACTTTTATGAATGTTGTTGAGCTGAAATATTGACTCACGACTGTTTTCCTTACTCAGCTCCTGCTATTGCAGAGCTTTCTAATGATATGAGCTTAGGTGCTATTTTTTAGCTGCTTCCATAATTTGATTGCCCTTTTTATATCTGTATGATTAATGAATATTGGCATAATTCTGCCCTGGATGCATTGTTTGCACTTTTGCCGTGCACCTATTGCATGTTCTTAGCGTATGGTGTATGTAGAGACTCTAGTCAATGTTCCTCTTTTGTGCCAAATTTTTAATTGGTACGTGGAGCACACACACACAAACACACACACACACTCTCTCTCTCTCTCTCTCTCTCCTTCCACTGGACTAAGTGCCCATGTAGCCGATTTAAAACGTCCATGCATGTGTTACATTAACATTGCTCTGGCTGAAAGGAATATACATCAACAGAGCAAAATTACAGAGGCTAATTTACAACAGTAATTGCCATCATTTTCCTTCTCTCATGATCAGACGCTGACATTTGAACAGATCCTCGTCTCTTTCATCTGCGCGTGTGTATGCGCAAGGTGGTTTTGTGGAAATTGATTAGTGCAGGCTGACGAAGGGAGGAGAGTGAGATAGAAAGAGAGAAAGAGAGTTGAGGGGGAAAGAGTTGGCAATACTAAAGAGGTCATTTAGCTTTAAAGATTAGGGAGGCGAGTGAAAGATTGAGGGCTTAATGAAACTTTTAGCCCTGGAGCTTTCTCAGTCATAACAGAGAGACAGAGAAAGAGAGAAAGAAAGGTTAAAAAAATTTAAAGAGCAAAAAAAAAAAAGGAATAATATTGGCTGATGCAATTTTATATTAATGACAGAAGAAATAATTGATTTGTTCATGATTTATCGTGGTTCTCTTTTGAGAGAATGTTCAATAATGTATAAAACGTCATAGCCAAATCTGACCCCAGGCTTATGCATAAATAGCTTAATTTAAATGCAAAATATCAACAGTGCAAAATATTGAATTAAAAATAAAGATTGTAAATTATGGCCATCATATATATATTTTTTAAAACTGCAGTTGAATTTCCATTCATCCATCCATTATCTGTACCGCTTATCCATTAAAAGTTGTATGGACGCTAAAGACAATCTCCGCTGACTTTGGGAGAGTAGCACGGTACACCCTTGACAGATCGCCAGTCTATCACAGGGCTAACACGGAGACAAACAACCATTCACACTCAATCCACAACCATTACACCAATAGGCAATTTAGAGCAGCCTGTTGATCTAATCTGCATGTCTTGGGCTGTGGAAGGAAACCAGAGAACCAGGAGGAAACCCACACAGGCATGGGAAGAACCAAGGGAGTAACTGAGCATTTAGAAATGCAGAAAGGCCCTACGCAGTGCTAACCACTGCGCCACCATTATACATCCCGAATTCCAGAAAAGTTGGGACGTCCTTTAAGGTTGAATAAAATGAAAACTAAATGACCTTCAAATCACATGAGCCAATATTTTATTCACAGCAGAACATAGATAACATAACAAATGTTCAAACTGTGAAATTATACACCTTTATCCACTAAATGAGCACATTTCAAATTTGATTCCTGATACAGGTCTCAAAAAAGTTGGCACGGGTCAACAAATAGCTGAAAAAGCAAGAAAGTTTAAAAAAGATTCAGCTGGGAGAACATTAGCAACTAATTAAGTTAACTGATATCAGGTCTGTAACATGGTTAGCTATAAAAGGGGCAGAGGCTCTCCAATCTGTGAAAATTCGGGTTGTATGTTAATTAGGTGTGTAACACAATGCCATTATCTATAGCTGTATTTTATATGGAGAAAAACAGGGCCATAGAATAAACAATATAACAAATAGCAATTTGCAGAACACAACTGAATTCACCTGCTCCAGCAGACTGTATAAACATACTGCCAAACTATCTGTATACAATCTAACATGCAATCTTAGGACTAACTAGTTAACTTAATTCGCCTTACTTTTACCATGCCTGAAGTAACTAATATTAAAGTGGTGGATAATTGAACTAGCAAGCAAGTGAACATTATGCTAGCTACTGTAGTGATCATGTGATCATATGGTTATGGTTCTGATTGGTTAATCACTTAAGGATATTGCGACTGCTCTGATTCACAGACAATATTTTCTAAAACCAAATAACATACATAGTGTCATTGCTCATGTTTCTTGTTATATTGTGTCGTTTTGTCCTTGTCCAATCAAAAGTGCAGCTCTGTCGCATTAAATGACCCATCATGCCATTCTGTCTGAGAGGACTCAGCTGTCTACCTCTGACCTGTGTCATCCCTCCATCCTAGGTCCCTTCCATCTTTCCTCATATTATATTTCCTTCATGACAAGACCAGTGTGTAGACACATAAAAAAACCCCACTTCTTCCGTCTTTATCTCTCTTTTCTCTTTCTATCTGTTTCTCCCTCTCACCTGTTCCAGTTTCCAGTGAAACTCGGCCGGTCTGAATGAGGAGCTCTGGGTGTAATCTCTCCTCAGTAGGAACACCAGTCTGCAGTTGTGCACATACAGAGAGTAATGATGTCTGTTCATCTCTGTGGAGAGAGAGAGAGAGAGAGAGAGAGAGAATATTAATTATCATGCAAGGTCAGTAACTTGAACTCAGTAGACGTAAGTGATAAAGTGAACAGGGCCAGAGGAAACTGCTGATGTATTCTCATATTCTTCCCCTCCTCTCTCTTCGCCTCTCCTTACTCACCTGTTTTTCTCCTAATCCCTGCTACCCTCTCGATTCTTTTCTCATCTCGCCTCACTGCTCGTTTTTTTATTAGTCTTTGATTTTCAGGTTAAGTTTGCTTTTGTTGGTTTCTTTTAGTCAATTGTAAAATTTTACATAGTTTCACTAAGTTCTATATATAGTCTGAAATTCGTGCAATGTTTTTGTGTCTAGTCTTTACAGAGAACATGCTGCTTGAAGCATAACAGCCTTGGAGGAGGCAAAACTTATTTAAGATGTCATTAATGGTTTGCAAATAAAAAAGAAATATCTTCTCTTAAGGAATGTAAGTTGAGATATTTCAGCATTTCGGCACAATGACTGTAGCTTAACTAACTCAATGTTAAGTCAATGTAACAGAAATAAGCATACAGTTATGCAAACAAAATGTGTTATTATAAACGAATGCTTCAACGATACCGTCCCTCTACTTTCTGTTCATCTTCATCATTTACTTTCTGATTCCTTTCCAATTCCTTGACATTCTGTTCAATTCCTTTCCTGTTCTTTATTTTCCTTTCAAAATCTTTTCTTTTCTTTATTTTTCCCTTCCTTGCCATTCCTTTCCTTTCAGATTCTCTTCCTTTATAATTTCCTTTCCCTTTAACTTTACTTTGTAAAACTTATTCTTTATCTTTCCTTTCCAATTCTCTTCTTTTATCTTTCCTTTCAAATGTTTATCTTTCCTTTCCTTTTTCCTTTCTCTCTCACATGCACAGAAATGGGAGTGGTATGTTAATATTTTGTTTCTTGAATGCTTTTCTTTGCCTTATCTTTTTTCCCCCGCTCTGTTTATCACGTTATTATTTTGAACTTGCTTTGTCAAGAGTAGTTTTCACAGTCGGATACTACAATTTGTGCAAGAGAGGCCTGGCGTCTCTCCCTGAGGGGGAAAAGCCAGCTTCCTCAATTAAAAAGGGATGTAAATGAATGCCTTAAAGTTGTGTTTACGGCTATTGGGGATATTTTAAGCCATAAAAACATTAATTCAGCATCTAGGATGAATAAGGACATTATTGTGTTCCTATGAAAGGAAGATTTAATAAAGGAGCTTGTACAGAGCGGGAGTTGGAGAGAGGATACTTTTGTACAGATAGCACCCTTGTGTGCACCATTTCAAAAAGTCCACCTTTCATGGCTAATGAAACAGTCACTAAAGAGCATAGTAGATTTGGGAAATTTGCCAGTAACATCCACTAGGATACAAAATAAAGCTGTATTTTCTTTCAGGTGGCAGGTGTTCATGTCTCTGAACACACCCAGTAAGACCTTAGAGGTGTCACTGAGAAATGAGAACGGAGAGAGCTGATACCATGTGTTGCTAGACATATAGACATCCAAAAAAAACTGGTCCAAACAGATGTTGAGAAAGTGCAAAACAGCAGCAAGATGTTACAAATTGGAAAAAGTAAAGAGGCTAACAGGGAGAGAGAAAGAACATCCATGGCTATAAATATAGCTGGAGTTAACACCATGGATCTCAAGGAACGAAACTGTAATGAGACTTGTAAAGAGCCTAAGGCGCCACAGGAGGTGAGTGACTCTCACAAGTCATGCAACACTCCATTACCTGAGCCACAATGTAATAATGAGCATGATTATGTGAGTAACAAAAAGTCTAATCTGGAAAGTGAAAGACCTAGAAACAATGGGCAATATGTTTTAACCGATAATGAGGGAAATGACGAGAATGTATGAGATGACAGCTGTTCAGAGTTTTCATGGTTCAATTTTTGTTCTCCTGTGCACAAGAAAGTCTACAATATGCAATGAAATTCTTCCTTGCATACAAACTTACCTGCGTATGAATATGCATAAAAAAAAAAGACACCAAACACCTACAGTGCGCTATACAAAGCAACATTTCCAAACATTCCATGGACTGCATTACGTTTCTGACTTCAGTCATGACGGCACAATGGGATTTTGGCTACGGTAGAATTTCCGAACAGAAGTGCTTCATGTCAAATAAATACGTTTTTAACAGCAGACAGTAGCGCTAAAAGCACTGAAAATGAAATAAAAAAGGAAACACATGGGTAGTGGACTTATCTTAACTTGCTTCTTTTACTCTACTTCTCCTTTAACACTTTTTAACACTATGGAGGATTTTGGGGTAGGATCCTTTAAACATTAATAGGGTGAGGGATAAAACAAATCAAGCAATGCTGTCTGAGCATATCAGACTAAACAAGTGCAAATGGAATTTTCTTTCAATTTTCCACACATTGTGATGAACAGAATGAAATAGACCATGTCCTTACCCTTGCCACATTGCTTTATGTTACAAAGCAGAATGCAAGGAGCATCCATTTACGTTTAGAAATATGTATCCAATCACAGGGTAGCACTATTTACAAAGTGACATGACGTTTAACACATTTAGAGAGAAATAATGAAGGATGACACTTTGTATTCTCTTCTACACTGAAAAGTATTTCAGCCCAGTACGAATCGGTGGACAAGTGGAAAGAAAGAAATGTTAATTTAAAACACTTGGATAAGTGTGACAAGGTAGAATCAGTGCTGCAGGGCTAGACAGGTTATATATCAGAAACGCAACCAATAACAGAATCACAGCTGCTAGTATTGTTCCCTGTAGCACATCAGATCACAATTTCATCACTCTCACAAATAACTCTGTCACAAGTACAGCCAAGGAGTCCATATTGGAAGTACAATGCAAAACGGGCACAAGAAAAATTTCCAAATGTTTCAGGAAAATTGAAGTGCTCAAAGGGACAACTATGAAAAACTCATGTACACTGCCTTGCATAATTATTCACCCCCCTCCACTCTCGAACTTTTACAACCTGGAAATGAAATGGACACAACTGAGAACAAATGTCAGGATTCTACATAATATAGAAGTGGGAGGAAAAATCTATACTTTTTACAAAATTGTTTATCAAAAAAAAAACAACAACAACAACCCAAACAAACAAACAAAAAAGATGTGGTCTCATAAGTATCCATACCCGTTGCTGTAAAACCCGGTGTTAGTTCCGGTGCACCAAGTTGCCATCAAAACTCACATAATCAGATGAATGAAGCTGACCCGTGTGCATTTAAATGGTCAAAGAAAAATGCACCTGTTCTTGAAAGGCCCCAGAGATTTTAGAGAAAATATCTAAATAAACAGCATCATCATGACCAATGAGCTGACAAAACAAGTCCAGGACAACATTCTAGAAAAGCATCAGTAAAGCGATATAATGGGCGTGTGTGGCTGTTTGTCTGTGTTGGCCCTGTGGTGGACTGGCGACCTGCTCAGGGTGTACCCCGCCTCTCGCCCG
>JAQQZU010000003.1:5756106-5775157 GCA_030068025.1 Parauchenoglanis punctatus | reverse complement strand
CCGAAGATGCTGGGATTGGCTCCAGCTTCCCCGCGACCCAGATGGATAAAGCGGTATAGATAATGGATGGATGGAGAGTAATTAGCTATAGATTATGCATTCTTGTTGCATATTACAAAACAGAGAAGATTACAAAACAAACAAACGAAGGTTTTTCAGATTGTCCAAAGCATTTGTGTGTTTCCAAATTGGGAAAGGTCCACATATGGGTGTGACGGTAAGGTGTCCTCAAACCTTTGGTCATATAGTGCAGCTATCACTATTGTTTTAACGCAGATGGATGTAAAATTTTGGAATAAAATTGGGGGATAAAAGAGTAAAAATAAATTGGACATAAGAACATTTCATAGTATGTGTGGGTACAGTGCCCTTCTCCACTTTTGAGGCGTAATCTAATGCCTGCAGAATGCAGGGCTGCATCCCACACACTAAATATCAATTCCTTTGGTGTACTAGCACACTACTGAGTAGGGTAGAATGGGTTTAGGACACCAGACATGCACCATAAGTATCCATAAGTATGGGACATGAGGAAAAACAAACACAGTTCTCTATATCAAACACACACACCAATGGTAAGCAGTAGTTTCAGTCTCCTTACGCTTATCTATTATTAACAATAGCGTTTCAGCAATGTGTAGATAAAATACACACAATAAAGCAAGTGCAAGCCATAACTGAGTCGCCTTCATCCTTTGTGAGATTTTAAAAGCATAAAGTACAGAGAAAAAAAAAATCACACAAACACCTGTTAGGAACTAGCTGGCATATGTTAGCATGCTCACTAAAACAGATCAGAGGATAAACAGACACAGATGTTGACATTATACTCTCCAAAGGCAAGCAACAGCCCAGAAATAACATACTATGGAATATTGTTAGCTCCCTGACTGAATACTCATTTTTTTCATATTCATATTCATGGGCTGTACACACCAAGTTGCTTTGTATTGGAAGCTGTGGAAGATTTCAACTTCAGAGATCAAAGTGACCCCTTCAACATTCTTTATTAAGAAAAAAACATGCTGGTAGCCAGCATTAACCAGTGAAGGACATCCAGAGTTAATAAAGCAGTAAATAGGAATTTGTCTTATTTAATTAACGTATTTATTATCAATCAGGCTATTTCATCTGTATATTTACTCGACCAGCTGGTTAGCTAGATTTGATTTGATTTCATTTCATTTTTCACAATCTGACCACTGCTTACAATTAAGGAAGAAGGACGAGGACAAAGGGTTATCTTGACTGTGTAGCCTATAGCCTGTACACTTGAACACTCCAGACGGAACTGAAACCCAAAATCCCAGGCTTAGTACTGCCTTATCCAATAGACCATGTGTTTGGTTGGAGGCCTCACTCCCAAGGATGGTAAGATACAAAGTAAGACATCACTCACAAGGATGAGTCATGTTCTATAAGTTATTTTCCCCTGTTTAGAATATACTCAATAAATGTCCCGCTTTGAACTCTTGCTGCTCGTCAAAAACACATCAGCTATTTTCTGTTTCATTTTCCAAACCAGTGAGCGAGTGACCTCTATCTTGGAAAGCATTTAACGGTTCAAAATGCTTTTGTCAAATCGCATCAGTAGCCAACAATCAGCAGCTGGGTTGTGGAGTTTTGCTTTAACGTGACAATTTCGCTGAATACACACCAGTGCTATATTAGCCCTTAAGCCTTTACAATGTTTAAAACTTGCAAAACATTTTTGTTATATTTTTTGTTAGAAAATTCTGTAAAACTGTAAAATTTGTAGTAGATTATGAAATTTTTTTTTTTTTAAAGTAGAACGTAGAAATAACAACAGTTTATGAATTATGCCATGTTTGCCAGTATTCTAGCAACACTACTGTTACTGGAAGAGGACAATATCAAAACAAACATGAAAGTCTTATTGTTTTGTCCAAAGCATTTGTAACTCAGCATTGTATTCCTTTTTCATCACGCTCCTTCTACAACTCACTCGGTTTGTCTACCACTGTGGAACTTGTCTGCAGCCACAAATGCCATTTTTCTCGATCGATTTTTCTTCCTGCATTTACAGTTTTTGGCCTTATCGATTATTTTGATATTCCATTCAGATATTGATTGTTCTGGACAAAACAATTCAGACATGTCTGATACACTCTAACGCGGCGTGACTGCCTTGTCTTTCCGGCTGGAACACATCTCAATGTTCGTTGCCAATCACCAACTCTGACTGGTTCAAAAAAATCTGCAGACTAGTACCTCCCAGGACAGATTGTGAACTGATTTTATCACTGGGGTATAAGTCACATGACTAGTTTCCCTTCACCATCATAAATATTAATGCAAACCAACTCATTAAACTCACCACAGAGTTTCTGCAGAGATTTCTCCGAGTAGGTCTCTCGATCGCAGCCTTTCCCAATATGACCAGTCTGTAGCTCAACAGTGGTCCTGACCGAAGACACAGTGCCCTCGCACGTCTCCAGGTGCATCTTGGGAAATAGTGGTTTACTACCCATACCTGGCTCATAATCCACACGTTTACTCCAGCCTAGTATGAAAGAATGAGAGAGAGAGAGAGAGAGAATGAGAGATACTGTAGTATATTGAATAACCAAGATTCTGGTGTGTCAAATAAAAGTGATATTACTTGTTAATTTGTACTTAATTATCACTCAGCAGTAGGCGTGGATGGCTAATCAGTTGTGCTATATATAGACAGTCACTATGGCTGTGTTCCATTTAAGAGAAAACTCCATGTACAGACAGCTTTTGACAAGGATTTGTGCTTTTTTGCATAAAAAAAAAACCAGACATAAGGACAGACCATGAGTTAGTATTATATTATAAAACTTTTATCTTGGTGAAATGCTGTTTTAAGATGTGGGATGTCAAAGTTGACATTCAAGCTAGCAAATCTCTAACAAATTTAGATTCACAGCTCAGCAAGACTTATTCATGTATAAATGTAAATTTTTAACATGTAGAGGTTTACTTCAAATTTACATAATGTACATTTTGAGACATTTCAAAAATGGATTTTTGAACATTGGCCTAAAACAGATATAACTTTATAATTCTGTTAAATAACATACTGTTTGGTTTTATATCTGGCTGCTTCTAACTGAGTAATCATTTAATCTCATTATATAACTAATAAATCATATCGTTCAGTAGAGTAAGAAAAAGATATTTCAATTTTTAAAAACTGATAAGATATTTTACCTATATTTTTAAATAAATTAGAACATACATTTCATGTTTCCCGTGCCACACACCACATCTTGCACGTCTACTGACTGACCTTCAGCTCCAGTTACACAGGAACGTTTAGTTTATTAAGCACATTGCACCTAGCTAATGACAGTAATATTTAATGCTAATCTAAATGCTAATGTAAGCCACAAAATGATCTTTCGGGTGCACTAAGGACTTTCTATTGTGTGAGAACATTTATATATTGTATAACCAGTGAATACAGTAGACCTCTATTGTACCTGCTTTGTACACTTAATATTTATTACACTCATGGGGCATCCATAGCTATAAAATCATTTTCCCTGTCTTGCTTTCCTGAAGTTTCACCAGAGGGTAAAAATAACATGCATATTGATTAGCCAAGGCCACCTATACTGCATTCATCCTATATTCATCCTGGTTGATGATTGGCTGGAAGATAGATCACTATAATATACATCTAAAACATCACACGAAAATATTCACAAGTAATGAATTTTATCTGGTTAACTTACTTTCGACCAAACTGCCAGATCGAACCTAATAATTCTGAGGCCTCGAAATGTATTACGTAATGTTATCTAAATCAAAAAAAGCTTCCCATGGACTCTTATCTGACATTATCATTCCATAATTTTGTTCCCTGGATAATCATGCCATATACATTTCATGAGAATCTATTGCTTTGACTACTTTTCACATTAAAATATTTCCCAATGCAAACAAGTCCATGTGTTATTTTAAATACAACATTGTACCAATGTTGTAAGCAACAAAAGGTAAAACTTTTTTACTTGGCATTTATTGTGGTGTGAATATTGATATTGTTCATATTGATATCATCCCAGGTGTAGTCACTAGCATGTTTCATTAGCACCCTTGTGTTGATGTGCATGGACAATTTAATGAGTGATTTACTAGAATCTAAAATGTGCATGCATTTTAACTGCATGCAACTCAAGCTCACATGGCCTATTATGGAAAGCACACTATAAACTTATTTTGAGATTCTGTCAGCAGCAACATTTTTTATTAGGGTTGTTCAATCTCATACAGTCTGAATATTTGAGGAGTTTGTGTGTATGTGTGTGTTTGATGAATATGAAATGCACATTTATTACACCATGTTTGGAAACTGTGCCCGGCTGAAAGTTCCATAGTTAATTTAATTAACAGTTTTTTGATATATTGCAGTTTATATTTTAACTGATCTAAAAATTGTTGCAAATGAATAAGTGAATGAAAATGCTAGTTATCCTCATGAGACACCATTGTTCTCAAATGAGGTCATCACAGTTTCTCCCAATTACTTTCTGTGTATATTCTTGTAAGATCCTCATAGGAGGACCATTGGGTATTACTCCTTTGACAAACTTCTTCCTGTATGAAGATGATCGATCAAGTTCAATATTTACCAGGTGCTAAGAAACCGAAACAGTAAGGAGAAATTACAAGGCACACAACATTAGAGTTTGGGTCTGAGGAGGCTACATACAGTATGCAACTATCGATATATGAATGCTGGATAACCCTCAGGGGCAGTGTGAAACATCTCTTTCTGCATGTGTACTGAGATCTTCCATCAAAATCCTGTAGAGATGTGTTAGACATATGAAAGAATACTTGCAATAAATACCATATCACGCAGCCACCTTTCCTTCAAACCTTCTTGCTGTGCTGGTGCAGAACTGGCATTCAGGAGTGTGAAACACTTTGACAATGTATAATAACAGGACTCAACTGAAGACTGCCCGGAGAGGTGACCACCATACTCATAACACTGAGAGGAGCAATGCTAACCTTGTAGAATCCAATAAATAGGAATGGTCTATAAGTGGTGAGGCCAGTCCAAGATCAGGGTATCTTGTCCCAGTGGTTCTGCCAGAGAAAGCCACAGCCAAGAATGCATTGACTTGGCACACAGTGCCTGGCCAAACCTGTACTAGATATGGGCTATTATCTTTGGGTGTAGACAGCCACAGCTTTGGATATATTTGCTGACCCGACAGTGCATCTGCCACAACACAGTGTAGTCTCAGAAAATCACTTGCTCTCATCAAGGCCAGTTTTAAGTGGGCCACCGGAGAAGGTCCTGTTCAAGGCAGAGAGAACCGGTCAAGTTTCTGCCTGCAAATTGCCAGTGCATGTCACATGTGATGCAATATTGTACGTTTTTTCAAGGAATTATCAGTGTGGCTGCACTCAGCACTTTAACAAGGCACACATCTGGATGTAGTCCTTCATCATGGTGTATCAAGGGAGCACCGTTCTACTACACTCAACGCCTCAAGCTCTGTTTGCCAGTTAGTTGGCAGAGAATATGGAAAAAATAAAGGTAAAAAATACACAGACAGGAATCAACACTGCAGAAGAAAATGACCAGTAATGCTGCTCACTGTGAGGGGAATAGAGTAGCAGATTCAGCAATAAATAACATGTAGTGTGTAAAGGGATATGGCAGCAATACTTAGACATGAGATCCACCAGCCAGCTGTGGACATGTGCCTGGCCTCTGAGAAAGAGAAGAGTGAGAGGATGCTATCCCTAGATTTGGAGGACAGGACACCTGTCCCTCTGACCATGGTCATAAGCTGAAAAGTGAATAGTTCCATGTATGAGGTGAAAAGATAAAAGGGAAAGATAACTGTTTTTGAGATTATGCAAGGTTTAGATCACTAAAATAAATTCAATTTGTTACTGTTATTACTCCAGCTGTGAGAAAAATGTGAGCAAGCTTGTTGCTTGCTTTTTTTTTTATCAGTTTGATAACATGCCCAGTTGCAAGTTATTGTTTTTAGTTGTATTAATAAAGTCATAGTATTTCATGCTGTTGTACTTTTATGCAGTATCACATTGTGATGCTCCATGAATGTACAGTAATGTACAGTAAGATCCCAACAAGATGTGGGGTGTTCGAATTCATTCTTATTTATTTATTTATTTACTTACTTGTTTGTTTGTTTGATTATTTACCCCATTAAAAGCTACTAATCTGTTGCTGTGTTCAGATTGTCCACTTGTTCACTCACTACATAGAATACTCACTAAGGGGTAAGGGGAGACACCTGTTGATACATTCGGAGTTACGGCAGTATAGGGTTTTGTGTTTTGTTTCTCTTCTGCTCTCTCTACACTTCTCGATCATTCAGGTTTTTTCCAGCAATGACCTGAGCTGCAACATGGTCCATGAATTATGACATCATCATGACTGCACTATAAAAGCATCCAAGTCACTCATTACTTGGCTGGTACTTCTCTAACACGGACTCCCACTTCGCTTTTATTTCTCTCTCTCTCTTTCTCTTTCTCTCTCTGTGAGCACATGCATTAGGTTTGTAACTTGCTGTTAACCTTTGGTTATGTTTGTAACTTGATATGCATGTTAATTGTTCTAGACAAGCTGTTAGCTCTTGGTTGCATTTGTAAATACTTCACTTCATCTAAACTGCCACCCAGTTTCAGGTCAGACCTAGGATCGCTGATACTTTGCAGCACTTCATGAGTAGTCACTGTAATTCTGCTATGTGCTGTCTTTAACTTACGTTTTATACTGATGAACATACCACTCGATACACGTAGGATACACACAATTGCTGACTGTTTAGACACACTAGATATAGTAGCACATCCACCCAATGTGTTTTGTTTGTGTAGGCTAGTTCTCTAGTATGCTAGTTCAGTTAGCTAGAGTTTTTCTTTCTTTTGTTTTGCTAAACAGGCCATAGTTTTTTCAAGCCTCAGGAAAGGATGCTCTGTTTTATTAAGTTATTTTCTTTGGATGCTGCCCAATAGGCCTTTTGGTATTTTTTTTTTTCTGTATCAAAATTCTGAACCAAATTTTCTAAATAAATTTATTTTGCGAGTTTTGGTGTGAGCTGGTCTTGTTGACTACAGATCATAATCACAATATCTCTAAATATGTTACTCCCAATATTTTACCCCTTTTAAGACATAACATTTATTGGTGGCTTGTCCGAGATTTGAAGCGACATTGGAATTCTCTCACCCCCAGCGAAAATCGTACCTCTAGACATATGACTAATGCGATGTTACGCTGTTACATAATTATGCACCGGATATTTGTAATTATTATTTCTGTTGTATAAACAAACGCCAAAACATGGGTACTGATGTAGCTATTTTTGAATAAATACACGTTGTCATTGACTTATATCTTCACAACATTGAAATAAAAATAATCTAAAACTTTCATAAAAAATTTCTAATAACTCTACAACTAACATGATGTGCTACAATGCAAGATGGTAAGCTGACCGATGTAGGGTACTTCTGTACACTGCATTTTGGTGTGCCTCGCGATGATTTTGTAATGCACTCTATAGTGAATGAAATTTACTGTTCAGAATATGTGTTCCGAACACAGTACGTGTTTTATGTCTGAATTTTGGTAAGGGAAGCTTATAGGTATTCGTTTAGCTTTGTGCAGATTGCACACATGCCTCAAAAAGATGAATATAAAAAGTCAGTAATGCATTCATTCATTTATTCATTTATATTCAGTAAGTGCTGGTCAGGCAGGAGCCGGGAATTCACACATGGTTTCAATAATACACAATTTCTACATAATCACTTTCATAAAATTGCGGAATGAGTCTGAATAATATGTGAATAATATTTTCATCTAAATCATTCCTAAATTACAATTATCCCTTTTTGTGTCCAATGACTGCGCGGAGTGAAACCAAACTAAGCACTGAGGAAGAAAGTGATTTGACTTCACAATTAACTCCACTACAATTTCTTAGATCTGCGACATCCTTCTTTCCATTTTAATAGAGAACAGTGTCCTGTTGTGTCGAAAGCTACATACGCAAGTCTAAAAATTGAGCTTCTATACACCTTTTTGTAGTGTGTGTAAAGCTCTGAAGATTATTTTGCATTACATTAGCCTTGTAGATGCTTTGCAAGACAAATAAACATGCTTATGGCACAAAAAAACCCCAAGTTGCTAAGATGAAAGAAATAACACAATATGATGGGTGACACAAGCAGCTGTCACTTTGATTCACTATCAAGCACACACACACACAGACACTGGGAAAATGTCAGACACAGCTTTTGTAACACCATCCTAGTTATTATTTATTTACTTATTTATTAATTTATTTTCTCTAAAGTGTTGCTTCGGCTGTTAGTCTGAATGTGTGTTCTGAATGTGCATCTGCGTGTGTGTGTATTGGAGGAAAAATAAGTGTGAGACTGCATTTGAAGCAGACAGGAACACCATTCTCATGGTTTACAATTATGGTAATGCTAGTAGTTCTCATAAGAGGGCAATAATCATACAGCAGGGATTAAAATGAAGCGGCCCAATTAATTTCAGTCGCACACATTATTTTGCTCATATTAGGGTGTGTTTGATAGAAAACTAGCTGAGAGAAGCAACAGCAGCAAAACACAGAAGATCTCGCTGACCCCAGACGATGTTTATCTTTAATCATCGCTTTATCTTGGTCAGGTGGTCGGGGTGCACTGCGTGTGAGGGGGAATGCTCCTAGTCCATCGCAGGGTACGCAAATCGGCTTATTGGCAAGTTTTTCAAGGTGGGAGGAAACCAGAGAAGTCATGCTTTTGACATGACTACAAGGTGTTGAAAACTAATAAAAATACAGTAGATAGCAAGTATGAGCTAGCGGCACGGTGGTGCACTGTCGCCTCACAGCAAGAAGGTCCTGGGTTCGATCTCCGGGTCACCCAGGGTGCCTTTCTGTGCGGAGTTTGCACGTTCTCCCCATGCATGAGTGGGTTTCCTCCGGGTGCTCCGGTTTCCTCCCACCGTCCACAGACATGCAGATTAGGTCAACTGGCTACTCTAAATTGCCCATAGGTGTGAATGCGAGCTGTGTTGGCCCTGTGGTGGATTGGCGACGTGTACCCCACCTCTCGCCCGAAGTCTGCTGAGATTGGCTCTAGCGTCCCCCTGCGACCCAGATGGATAAAGCAGTATAGATGGATACAGTGGATGGATGGAAGTATGAGCTAGCTAATGGATCTGGGTAATGATTTGACTAGCTAGCATGTCATGTATACAGACACCATAAAGGAAGCAATGATCAATTTGACAGGAATATCAACAGTTTCCACAGATGTGTTGGGAAATCTACTAAGAAAAGACTCATTAATAAAATTGCTAACAAAAATGTAGCATTGCTAAAATCATAGCATGCTGTGGACAAGATGTCTAGTTTTTAAGATGTCTAGTTTTTATGCTGTGTACCAAGCAACAGTAGCCGGGTTTCCATTGCAGTTTTGTGCAAAATAGAAGCACTATTGAAAAAATTTTTTGTCTGTGTTATGTTATGCGATTAGAGCTGCGTTTCTGCTCTTGCGACACTTTCTCCTACTCTTACAGAGAACTTTTTTTAAGAATGGTAGTGTTTCTACCGTGACTTAAATACTAAAGTGTTTCCATTCCAATTTTGTGAAATATCGCTTCATCAAATCGTCTGTGAAACCACCTCATGCGAGCGTAAAAACTTTTTGTTGCCATTTGAGTTATTTTGTAACTCATGTGTTTCCATTATTCGTTTTTCAGTTCACAATTTCAAATTGCGCGTTACGCAGTTTAATGAGAAATCAGCGAGGTAAAAATCCAGTGTGGCTGGCAGGTGTGGCTAATGAATTCACAAGCCAAATTCACCTTAAAAAAAGCCAGTGTGAAGCGACAGTAACTGCTACCAGAAGCAAATGAGTGTCTTTCACCTCCCATGTCCTTTCCCCTTCAGTGAATTCGATTTTCCACTGGCTGAATTGCATTTGCGTTTGTTCAGATTGCCGCTTTAGCTGAAAAAGCAGAAAAGCATCATTTTCAGGGGTCGTAGCAAGAGGTTAAAAAAAAATCGTAAATGCCACGGATAAACCGTCGATGTTTGCAGCACTGCACGTAGCTTTCACTGCAAAATGAATTTCCATGGGTTGAGAAGCTTCAGCATCCTCTTGCAAATGGCACATTTAAATATTTGAGTTCATATAGGGAAGCTTTCAGTTAGGGAAAAGGAAGTTATTGGTATTCATATATGCACATATTCATTGGTTCACATATAATCCAAAATCATGTCCAAAATGACCAGATTTCTTAGAAACCCCTACCGCTCTGAGTGCGATAAAAATCATTTGTGTACCGAATACCTATTCAGAAATGATTGAAAAGCATCGGAGTTCACATATGCACTGTGCTCTGTGGTCTGCATCAGAGCTCTTCTCTACAGGATAGCCGCTGATGTAGCAGTGTTAAAACACACAGAGCGAGTGTTCATGTGTGTGTGTGTGTGTGTGTGTGTGTGCGTGTGTGTCTGTATAGTCGAGAAGCTCACTTGGAATCCCTGCTGAATTATTTACTTCTGATTATGAAGCCCAGCAGGAAACTGTTTACTCGCTACACACACTCGGTTTCTCCCCTCTCCCTCTCGCACGCTCGCTAATATAAAAAGTATTTTCACACTTTCTGTTAATTTACTAGGTCAGTTCAGGGTGAATGGAAAAAAAAAAAAAAAAAAAAAAAACTTTCTTCTTCTTCATGGTTTGTTTTGGAAATAATTAACAGGAAGTGCACTTCATAGGCTAAATAAATCTTAAATTATGGAAGCACTCAGGGGGAAGACATTCAAATTCTTCATTCAAATTATGGACACGGCTTACCTACGATTAGGTTTGCAGGAAAGATTTGCTACTTCCCACATTCCAAAAGTGATATTTCATATATTTATGATCATCTGTGCCTGCTGGCTTGTATATACAGGAAAGGGCTGAATTTTAAGGTGTGCTGTGACATTTGAGTAGCAATAGCTGAAAAGGCGATGTGGCTGATTTCACACGTCTCAAAGGACGTTTGGGTTAGGCTTAACCGTAACTGGAGATTAATTTGATCCTCCTACAAAACTACTATTGCTGTTGTCCATCTGTTTTGGATTATTATTATTATTGGAGCTGTTTGCATGCTCTGTGAGAGTTAGGATCCAAGTGTAGAGTTTATTTTGGAATAAACCTAGGACACAATCGGAGTCTTATAGACAGGCAAAATGGGTAAAACCAGCAGGTAAACAATCAGCCATCAGTACAAGAGGCTGTCAAGCAGTACCCAATCCAGAAGCACTAGAAACTAGAAAAAGAACGAAGCAAAAATCAGATAAAAGGCATAGAAATGCAATCAGGAAGGCAAGACTTTACCAAGAGGTAATGAAAACAACTGGCGGTCTATAAACAATGAACAAAAGAGCAAGTAATGAGTATCAGGTCAGAGTTCAGATGATCTGGAGAATCTCTAGTATTGTGGTGCTGGGGACTTCTGGTGAAACTGTCACATGACCATGACAGCTGTTGTGTTATATAAATATTATTGATATTTAATTCAAGCCCTATTTGAGATTTAAATACCATGTTGCAGTGCACGAATCCGAATTTCATCATGTCGACCCAGGAAAATCCGTATAAAGCAGATAGGGGGTGGTTATGTGAAATATGGGCTGCCAGATTGGTTGAACTCTTCCCGATGTAATTCAATTAAACCTTTCCTAAATGCCTATAAATGATATCCAAATGCATCTAAACGATTATATTTATTAGCACAAGGTTATTCTGTTCCACATGCAAATGGAGTTTATACGTTAGACACAATCTGGCAACCCTGGTCTGGATCTCTCCACTTTAAATAGGTAATGTAATGGAGTGTTACAGTGAGGAAGGTTCAACCTTCAAAAAAGGCACACATGCAAGCACAAGCACGTGGCTTCAAGGCAAAGCAAGCACATGGCTACAAGGTTAAGTGGAAAAAAAACCCAAAAAAAAACCAGATAGGATAAACACCATTAACAAGTGAGACATGATCTGAGTAACATTAAATGTACAGTTGTGTTTGTTTGTTTTTTCACATTAATTAGAATAGTAGACTGTACTATATTTCAGAATACACATTTTATTTATTTATTTAAGGACTGGATCTACAGTACTGTGCAAAAGTTTTAGGCACCCTATTTTCTTTAGTACAAATTTTAGTTTTAGATATTTACTTTATGAATTCTGCAACATGCAACGTGTTATGTAAGGGACCACTTTTCAGACAAAAAAAAATCATAACGAAGGCTCCTGGGGTGCAAAAAAAAAACAAAAAAAAAAAACGAAGCAAGTATGACAGTCAAAGTCTCCAGAAGATCTGTGGCAGATTCTCCAAGATGCTCAGTAAAACGTACAGCTCATTTCATAATAAAACTGTATACGCTGTACTAAGAAAAAAAAGCAAAAGGGCCATACTTTCCTTTTAAATACTATTTTTCTTTTTCTATATAAAGATTTCATTGTGTTATTTTTGACGTCATCTTTACAGCATTTCTTTGCACCGTACTGTAGCTCTATGCTCCTTTTGCACTACACTTTGTCTGAGGTTTACAGAGACTGATGTCATCCCCTGCAATACATTTTGTAAAAGATAATGTATTTTACAAGACTATAACATACTCTGTAATAATGACCGGATTCGGGGTGTCTGTCAGCTGTAAATACAGTAACAGTAACAATGTGAAAAAGGCAAATGAACTGAGAAAACCTCCGTGATTTATGTTTAAAAAAGTTTCTTCGGAATCTGTAGATAATTACTGTGCAAGCACTCATGCACATACACACACACACACACACACACACACACACACATGTACAAACACAGCTAAACAGCAACATCCAACCCAGTTAGTTTTACAGCTGTATTGGTGTTTGTTTCAAAAATAGAACAAGTTTATGTAAGGAGCCAGAGAATATAAAAAGAAAGAAAGCTGAAGACAAAATAATGCTGAAAGAGCAAGCAAAAGAAGAGAGGCAGAAATAATAAGAAGCTGCTGAGAGAGGTATGAGAAATGACAGAGAGATGGGGTGGTATTCCAAAAGAGTGTGTATGTGTGAGTGTGTGTGTGATCCAGAGAGGTGTGTCTGGATTTCAGACAGTGTCAGACAGCCTGAATCATATCTCTATGCACACACACACACACACACACACACACACACACACACACACACAAACACGTTAATTGGCATCTCGTACCTTGCCAGCCGGGTTTGCAGATGGGTTTGACATGAATGTGTACAGTCGCACTCCGTGTCGCTCTCTTCTGCCCACAGTCAAAAGCTGTCACACTGATCTCATAGTGTGGCTGGCTGTCGAAGCTCAGGCTCTCCGTGTTCCTGATGTTGCCTACACACACACACACACACACACCCGAACTCAGGAGGTTGCAATGATTTTACAATGTTACGATCAATTTAAATAGATTATAATAATATTCATAACACTACTTGATGACTCTCAGAAGTGGATCTGGTCCAGCAAGCATGTTGGAATGTACGTAATCATGACGAAGAACCTGCGCTGCCTTGCATAAGTATTCACCCTCTCAACTTTTCCACATTTTGGAGTGCTACAGCCTAAGGTTGGGTACCGTTCACATTTGATTCGATACCGGTACCGGTACCTGGAATTCAGGACTGTACTGATTGTGTGTTGGGCTTCAACACGTTGCAGAGGGGACATCAAATGGTCTCACTCTCTCTCATTCTCGAACGAATACTTTACTCTCTCACCAAGATGTGCTCTCAGGTACAGAAAGTTAGCACCGATTGATTTAACATGAATCGGTACCGATGTAATTCAGTCAGTAGCCTGAAAAGTATAAGTTCAGTACCCAACCCTACTACAGCCTAGAACTGAAATGGATTTAAATGGGATTATATGTCATGAATAGCAGACAATAGCCTACAATATCTTGGTTACGTCTCTGAATAATCCCCTTTTTACCTGCTCCAATATTATGAGCTATATTGTGCCGATGTACAGCATATACTGAGGATCATTTCCTTTCTGGGGGTGAATACTTATACACAGTGTGTACGCAGTGTATATATTAGTTACACTATGCTTTCGCTTTTCCTCCTGTTCTACAAAATCATTTAAAATTATGCTGATGTTTGGAAACACCACATGGCAAAGGTAAAAAAAGCTCGGTCAGATTTCACCATCAGGACCTTAGAAGTGAGCAGAACAATTCAATGTCCCGGATTTTAAATGCTGCTAAGTTTAGTGGCTATGTCATAAGCAAGATAACACCTAGCGGTATGTCAAGTTATCTGAGCACATCAGACTTGAGGAAACTCCACTTCGCCTTGCGGTATAGTGAGCTTGGCCTCTGCCTCATCTGTAATTTTCTGATCTCAGCTTCGTTTGGCGTTATCTCTCATACACCAGTGTGCTTATTTCCAGGCCAAAATAAGTTCGCAGCTTATTTTCAAACATAAAAATCCATTGAATTCAATCACCCCAGTACTTTTAGAAATGGTCACGATGATCCGCAATTTAACATCAGAATTCTCACTCAAGATAAAGCAAGAAGAGAAGTGTTTTTCTCTCAGTACAACGGCAGATGTGCCAATCATCATTTTAGGAATGATCCACACACATGATTTGGACTCTCCGATATTAACTGAGATCTCCTGGAAGCCCCGCCTCCATCTGCTTCCATCTCACGCACCCTCAAGAGTTCATTAATTAATTAATTAATCAATGCGTTAAATTGATCAGGGATGCCTCAGAAAAATGTCTCTTTTTTCAGACAAATGAGACAAAAGGGTGAAAATTTTGATTCCCAGTTGCACATCTGATAATATCATCACACCTCTCCTTAAAATTGAAAAGGTAGAAATGCTTGTTTTCCTGTCTTTTTTTTTTTTTTTTAAGTGTAAACAGGGAAAAAAAAATCTAAAATCTTCACTGTACCAAAATTAGTGAATACAATTATGGTAAAATGTAAGATTTCATGAGGTCGGGGATTAACACCCATAATAAATTTCCCATGTGTTACATATGGAATGCTTTTACTTTGTCGGATTCAAGCACTTTTTAAGCACTTCTCAACAAAATGTGCTACCGTCCAGGTTTTCTAGTGCTTAACTCAAAAAGCTAAATTCACAGTGTGTGTGAGAGCAAGAGCATGTGCGAGAGCGTGCGCGAGAGAGAGAGAGTGTTAAATCTAAATTGAGAGAAGTCTTCAGGTGATGAGAATCTAAAGCATAGAAGAATATAATTTATTGATGAAGACATGCCTGTTTTATTATAAGCCTAATGTTTTTGCAGCGCACTCCTGGAGCTACGCCTGACTCTTTCGGGAGGTTGTTGTGTGTGAATATACGTGCGTCTATGTTCTGCCTGACTCTGTAGGGTTTTGGTGTGTGCGTGAAAAAGCCAGCATGTGTATGCTGTGCCTGACTGTTGGGATGCTGGTGTGTGTGATGGTGAGAGTGTGTGTATGTTCTGCCTGACTCTGTGGGAGTGTTGGTGTGTGTGAATGTTAGCGCGCGTGTCTAACCGTTGCGGTCGATGGCGAATGGCGCGTTCTCTGTGACGATCTGGTAGTTGCAGATCTGGCTGTATTGAGGCGAACAGTCTCGGTCTGTGGCGTCGACCTGCAGGATGCTGTCACACACTCTGCCCTCCTGCACAGAGCCTGAATACACAGCACTGCTGAACACAGGGGAGAACTCATTCACATCGCCAACCTGCACGTGTACCACCGCCCTGAGGGAGACAGAGACACAGAGACGTACGGCGGGTGAGGGGAAACAGAATTATTCTTTGAACTCAGGATATGTTTTATTAGGGTGAATCCAAGAATCACTTCCTGAGCAAACATCAAACACAGATAATCTAAAAGCAATAGCAAAAATACACGCAAAACCAGGAAACATGAAATACAGAACCTTAAGCTCGGATTTATTCGGGAAAAACGCACGGGAGGATGAGATAATGAGATATAAAAAAAGAGTAGAGGATACAAAGACAAACAATTTAAGGGCTAAACCTGGAACAGGTGCTCACATTAGATAACAGACCAATGTCAGGACCACAAATACGGCTCAATCATGTAAATACTTACTACTTCTACACATAGAAATGCGCTGTGCAGTTTATTAGGAACACTTGGAAGCCATTTAATATACTGGTTAAATAAACGGTGTGATTTCACAGCTCTGAACTGGTGATTTAGATGTCAACTCATATGCATATCAACTTCCTTACATGGAAAAAGAAAAGTGGAGACGCACGTTTTGTTTATTAGAAGCTTTCGATTATGTGAAGCGTCCACCTTTTAAGTCCATGTGAGTTATTACAACAAGTGCATTCATATAAAGCACGATTTGTCTTGCAGCTGGAACAACTGTCAGAGCTGCTGTTGACCAATCAGAATTGAGAATTCAGCAGCACAGAGGTATGAAGCGGTGTCGTTACAATTGCTGTCCAAAGACTAACATGCATCTCCACTTTCTCCATTTCGATTTCACCGTGCGCTGTCTACACATCAGCGGACGTCTAAGTGACCTCTGAAAAACTGTCACATCACACCGTTTACTTTAGCTTGAACACTGGATGCCAGGCGTTCCTAATAAACTGCCAGTGAATTTCTATGCATATGTACACGAACTGAATGACTGAAATGACTAAACTTAATTTGTGGACTCATAGCATGATTCCTAATATAAAGATATTATCTAATATTGAGCATGTTTTTTTTCTCTGGTGATGTCCACTGAGGTAGTAAACCCTTTTCCTGGGCTCAAAGTGAATACAATAAAGGGATTTTTTTATACATTTTCCTCATGTAGCTCAGGTTTGTTTGCAGGAAAGTGTCTCCGGCTATCAGAGATGATGTTTGCTGTGTGAGGTTATTTTGGTTTGTTTGGTCATCCTGTACTGCCGGGGCATCTCTCTTTAAAGAGAGAAAAAAGTAATTGCTACATGAATTTACAAAAACATACCAGGTAGCATGCACTGTCATGGATAATGCCAACCATATCTGGCACTACTGATAATGAAAAATTGGTGCACAGGGGGAGCAGAGAACAGCCACGGCTTAATGTAATAACATCCAGCCAGGCTGACATGCTGCAAAAACTATTGTAAAGTGGCAGCCGCTGGAAGTATAATATTAACTTGTGCATTTACACGTCAAATATTAGGACAGCAGGGCATTCGAAATTTCAAATGTACATGGATTAAACATGCTGGGTTTAATCAAAAAGAGCCCTACTGGTCTAAGTCGAAATATTTAGTCATTTAAAGAATATAAAAAACAGAGTTGTGAGTTAGCTGTGATTTCTTGGACATCTATTAATATTAATATTAACACTAGTCATATCTTAATCAATAAATATGTGAGGAAGTGCGTGGTTCTGGCTGAATATTTCTCAGTTTGACTACATAATACATTGCCACTGTGCGAAGTACTGACGCTGGAGACGCCTTTCCAAAACGCTGAATAAACATTTCCTCAGGGAAAGCTTCGTCATTTTAACGATTATACATTTCTTCATTCAATAACAGAACACTGATCAATTTGTGTATTAACAGCTTTAGGTTATCCCTGCTACTACAGAACTGCTAATGTATTAGAGCAAGCACATTAATATAAACTTGTGATTTGGATGTGATTTCTAACCTTGTTTTCACATGACGACTTACTTCGTCAGACACTTTCTAGAGCCACCAGAGCTGTTACTACCTTCTAATCGCTTTGCAGTAGTGTACCAGAAAGCAATCAATAAAGCAATCTTTGGTAACTTGGCTGTTAAGATTCTGTCCGAGTGACTGGAAGGTTGCGAGCTGCCAGTATTGGGACCTCAAACAAAAACTCTTAACCTCTCAACTGTGTGCATCTTTTTTGTTTTGGAGCTACCAAACAAGGCAATGTACTGCGAGAGAGATAGAACGAGAGATAAGTTGTGTGAGACAGGTTTATGGAGAGTGATCCATCCTATAGAACTGCACTAGCGATATCTATATTTTCCGCTTTTAAAGGCTGTAATTCTGTAATCAATCCCTTTTTATTTTTATTTATTCTTCCATAAAACTTTGATAGGCCATGTAGAAGAAGCCACACTCTCAGCCTGGAGACTGACATTTATTCATTCGTTCACCAAGACTGAGATCTCAATTTTATTAGGGCTATTTAAAAAGTAATAGCAGGAGCAGCAGGGTAACAAGCCGGTAGCTTTGCTGCCTCACAGCTCCAAGGTCTTTGTTTCGATCATGAGCTCAGGTGACCAGTCTTCTCCAGTTACCTCCCACATCCCAAAAACTTGCCAGTAGCTGAATTGTCCACTCTAGATTGTATGATTGAATAAAGCAAACAAACAAAAAAAAAACCTACCATGTATCTATATCTCACAGGAGCCGTGTCTAAATGTTTGAGGTCATTTGCAAGTAAACAGAACTGCCAAAACAAGTCCACACTGAGAAATATGAATACATGTAGTACGGTAAAAAGAGCCAGAAGATGGACCACATTTTATTATCCCATCATGCACCACCTAATGAAAGAGGAGGGGCTTAACTGACAAAACTGACATGGCTACTGATCCTCATTTTAAAACTATAAGTCTTAGGCTGCATCTGAATACACATACTTTCATACTATATAGTATGTGGTAATCTGTAGGTTGTCTGGATAATCAGTAAACATTTAATAGTCAGCAAAAGGTACCTGGATGATCTATTATCCAAACGTATCACGCTACAATACACTACACTATCACGCAAGTCAGCTACAGCCTCTGAATATAGAAAGAAGATGGTGGATCAAAGCAGAACCGGTTGTTGCAGCATCCAAGGGGTGTTAAGTGAAATTGTAAGTATCAGGGAGAGTTTATACATTTCTGTCACTGCAGCAATAAATCCTGTAGGTATACACTACCAGTCAAAAGTTTGGACACAGCTTCTAATTCAATGTGTTTTTCTTTATTTTTATTACTTAAAAGACACTTCATGTCTTAAAGTAATGATGGACTGTTG
>JAQQZU010000003.1:5732762-5750226 GCA_030068025.1 Parauchenoglanis punctatus | reverse complement strand
AACGACTGCTGGGATTGGCTCCAGCTTCCCCGCGACCCAGACGGATAAAGCGCTATAGATAATGGATGGATGGATGGGTTTTGTGACAGATCCTGTCACAGACACTATGTATCTATTAAATGGAGTATATTTCCATAATATATTTATAGAATTCATAAGTATGGATTTCTATAAGATTGTGTTTTCATAGACTTCGAATGAGCCCGTTATAACTACATAGGGAGCTAGTTTGAGAACCCAAATTTTGAAAAATGAAGGACTATACTTCGTTTATTTTGCATGTAAAAAGCAAGGGAGTGTGAATGTTAGTATTTGGAAGTATGCTACGGGCCTCTGATGACGGTCATACGTTCTAATACATGCTTGGAAAGGGAGGGGAATTTAAGTTGTTGCAATCCTACAAAGTGGGCCTTTAACATGGTGTGGTGCCTGTACAACCTTTTTTTCCCATTATATTTCACTACAGCAGCTCCATCTACCTGAAAACAAGGGACAAAATCAAACCTGTCAGCAAATCCGCATGAAATCATCCCGAGTTGAGGGATATTGTAATGTTCAGCATAATCTGCAAACCACATGAATTTTATTCTAGAACTATCTCGGGGTGAGTGCCTTCCCTCAGTTGACCAACATTAAACGTTAAGCGTACTATAAGAGGCAAAACTGCTGCGTTGTTATTTCCGAGCTATGTTTTAAACATCTAATTTATTGTACGAGTGAGCATCTTCATGTCAGGTGCAATCTGAATACATTTTCTACAGTTTTCCAGTCGGCAAGCTAGCGCCGCGGAGACGGTGAAAGTAAACGAGGACGTAAATGACAGGATGCTAGCTTCACACTCAGATGCAGGGGAAAACTTGACGTAGTTTACGGAGCATACCGAGTTTGGCTCGTGCTCGTGTACAAATACGAGCCTCATTTATCATTTATCCCCAGGTTCTTTTGGTCATCATTTATCACGGATGCACGAAAAGTACAATTAACAGGCAAGGTAGTCACATAATGGTGTGTAACAAATATCTTTAAGGCGGTGGAAAAAAAGGAGCAAATTAAAAGCTCAGTGAGTCATTCAAAATGTGATCATCTGTAATTTTATTGCTAATTCATTACCTCGGTATCATTTTATCATTTACGCTTTTTGGTCTAGGTTATCATACGCCGTAGGTAATTTTCTCTATTGGGTATTTTCGAACAGTAAGCAGCTCTGAGGCATGAATGTTCTCAAATAAGGACGAGAGCGGAGACGTGGATGTTGTTTGGACAAGTTGGTTAAGGATGTTTTAAGCATTAAATTTCTATTTTGATTTCATAGGATGATACCTCGGAGAACATCCTTTCATATTATTTTTGTACAGCTGGCTTTCTTTAACAAATTAGTCATCTTGACCAATTTGACAATTAATCCTGAGTTTTTCCTTTTCATGTAGAAGATTCGTTACAATATTCGGCAGAACTACCTGAATGTCCCTTTCCTTACCCCTCCCTTTCTAAGAGCATATTAGAACATATGGTGGCCATCACATGCCTGTAGTGCACTTCTATTCAAGTACTTATATTCACATTCCCTGACTCCCTTACCATGCTAAAGAAAAAGTATTATCTTCCGTTTTTCAAAATTTTGGGTTCTCAAACTTGTTAGCCGGCACCAGCAAACACTGACTCCTCTTATTTTTGTACTTTGTCTTCATTTCTTCTTCGTCATCCTTCTGGTGCTTTCTTCCAGATTCAAACTACAACTTGTAAAAATGCAAAATGCGCAAGGCGCTCTCTAGAGGTTTGTCCGTTCTGGGCTTCTGTAGCGCCGCAACATGGCGGATCCGTAAAAATGCACCTGCTCCCGATGTACATATAAAGGACTCTTTATAAGCTTACAATAACTCGATGACTTGTATAGTATTTACAGGCAACTATACAGTAAAGAAAACATACTTATGAATACTATTTTACATTTCTGCTAATAGTTCCCCCTATATCATACATAGTGGACCTTTAAAGATAGAAAGAAAGAAAGAAGTCAGTCCTGTCGCTGTGCCGAGTCAGAGTAATGACAGCAAAGGACAGGCCTCTACTGCTTTACGTTATTTTTTTTTTCCTGGGTGAATAAATTACATGTAATGACAAAAGATTTCTCTGTTTTCACAAATAAAGTCGCTCCAGAAAGAAATACATTGATATTCAGGGCCACAGACGGCGCATACCAAACAACCTTTTTTGTCTCATGTTAAAAACAAAAAAAGTGCATCGAGCACTGTAGACTTGTTGCATGACATTATTCAGCACTATTATTCAGGTATGATTGAAAGGATGGCGTTCCATCCAGTAAGTTTCTGATATGTTTATTCAATCGTCTGGACACAGAACCTACGTGCAGACTCCTACATGTCATAGTTAATTGAGCTATTTTTCCGTATACAGCCATAACCACAAAAAAAAATCCCCACACAAGTCTTGCTCTCTCTTTCCCCAAAACTGAGCCAGAGAAATTCCCTCACCCCCCGGCGAGACGCTCGCACAATACAATTGATGTCAACCACAAATTCAATGTTTTTTCAATGAGATAGAGAACACACAGCTTTTCCTCTGCAAGCACTGAATACCACACCATCGCCACACCATCTGACTGAATCTTTCATCAAAAAGTTCAATCGTCTCAACTTTGTCCAGCATGGCTCTCGTCTTCTGGAACACGGAGCATCTCAAAAACCACTTTGTGTATTAAAAAAAGTCTCACAGCCCGGAAAACTGAAGTGGTGTCGATAATGGATGGACAGACTTACACTTACTAAACTTAAACTTACACTGTAATGATTTAAATTACAGCTGAAACTACTGTTATAGAAAATTATTCAACATCTTCTGGAACTGTATTTGTTTTCCTGAACCAGTGCATTCAGACTTTATACTTGATTGTATGTAATCAGTGGAACAATTCACTAGCTTAAGCACACATTAAAGCTAGGGTTGGTAATTTTGGAGAAACCAACATGAGTAAGCTCGATTCTGGAAGTGAAGATTTTCCAACTAAAAAAAAAAAAAAAAATCCCACCTCTTCCCTTCAGCCCTCCCTTTAAAGCCACTCCTCCAAAACACATGAACGCACACTGCCTGACTAATGCTGGAAGACGGGTGTTGGGGAGAGGAGTGGAGTGGTTATTGTCATATCCAGCTACCTCATGTCTCATTCACATGGTAGGAAACACCGAACATTATCACAACAAATGTAAGCAACTAACAGAATTATTGTTAATTCTCACAGTTGTCGACTAGTCTGCAATATGTTTGCCTAGCCTTGTGGAAGACTGCAATATGCAACATGCACGCAGGTCTGGTAGTGGACAGGCAGTTGGGCCATCCAATCATTTCATTTGAACTGAATGAAACGATTAGACGGGCTTTTTACAGCCCTGCCACTGCCACAGATGACGGATTGTCAGAGCATTTGATTTATTCATTGCTTTCGGGATGTAAAGAGAATTTCAAGAAATCTAACCAAAAAAAAATGCTTCTAAAATAAATTGCATTCCCTGCCTTTAAAGCATTGTCTGTATAAATCAGTGAGCATTTTTCACAGAAACTGATCATACTGTAGAACAATACAGGCACGCTTTGGAAAAGACAGGCTCCATCTGTTTATCCAGAGCTCCAAAACCCATTTAAGGCTGCATCATTATGCACATTGAGTTTGTTTACCTGCACACTAAGATTATTATCTGATTCTGAAGTTCAAACGCTCATGTAAACAGAATACTACAATAGAGCAGATCAGATTAAAGCCCTTGTAAGATTTCACCTGGGTTCTAGTGGAATCATCAGACTATCTGTGCGTTTGGGAAATAATAAGGAACTGGATAGAGAAGAGTTCTCCCAGAAGTTTAAAAAAAAAGACAAAATGCCTCACTATTTGTTAGCAGTAAAAAAGTAAGCTATAAAACTGTATGAGATGTTACATGTCCTGACGAGGTGATAGGCTTTGTCATACATTTAAAAAGAAATGTGATTATATAGAGCTGAAGGTTCCTATTATCAGATTACTGAAGTGCATGTAATCATTCTGATTGAATTACTGCGGAAATCTCGCTCTCCGTCGCTCTCTCGCTCGCTCACTCTGTCTCTTTGAGAATATTTTGTGCATGTAAATACCATCAGTGTTTGCAAAAGAGTCAGTGTAGTCTATTATTTGCACAAAATCCAAAATACAGTCTAAGAAGACAGGAGCTCATAAGTCTTATTTTTGTAGAATGATGTGTGTGTGTGTGTCAGAGAGAGAGAGAGAGAGAGAGAGAGAGAGAGAGTCATAAAAAGAAGAGAATAAAAAAAGAATAGAGACAGAAACAGAGATGGGGTGTTATAGATAGATAGATAGATAGATAGATAGATAGATAATGTAACAAAGAGTGAGAGGGAGCAAGAGAGTCATAAAAAGAGAAAAAAAAGAAAAAAAAAGAGAATAGAGACATGGAGTATGATAAATATATAGACAGACAGATAGACAAAAGGTAAGATAAGGTAATAGAGAAAGAGTGTGAGAAAGCAAGAGAAATTTAAAAAAGAAGAAAATTAAAAAAAAAATAGAATAGAGACAGATGGATGGATGGATAAAAAAGGGAAAGGAAAATGATGAGGGTGGGGGGGGGGGAGCTCAGAGAATGAAATCAAGAGAAAATAAGCATTGCCCTGAAGGAGCACTGAAACAGGACACAATGGCATCTGTGAAGAGTGCATGAAAGAAGAAAGGGTGAAAGGTCGAAAAAAGAAATCCTGCCAAAGAGATTTGAGAAATCAAAGGAGGAAATGGTAAAGGTCAGGAGACAGAGTGAATCTGAAGACAGAAGACAAAGGGGTATGGGGAGAGATAATGTCATGTTGGTTTTTTTATGAGCACCTAGGAGTGCTGATACCAACAAAGTGTAGTTTTAACACCGGGGTGACAAGTCATGCTTTTGCCAGGAAGAAACATGCACACTAACTTTAGAACGGTCAATAAGAGGCACACTAACAAATCATTTTGGACAAAAAAAGAAGACGACAGGCATTGATTTAGGTCGGGCACTTGTACAGATGCACCCCAGCGGGGAGGCTTGGGCCACTACACTTTTGCCATTAGCCTGTAAAAGTGCTCCCATGGCTGGCGTGTATAATAATTATAATTTATACGGCCTTAGGGTGGCTCCCAGAGCAAAGATATAGCCTGGAGTGTGCCGGAGACTGGGGACTTGACCCTGGCAGCGACACTGAAAAAGATCCACTTATTTTCTCTACATCCGAGGTCTGAAAGCTAAAATGTGATAATTACTACACATGTATTGTTCTGGGTATTGGGAAATATAAAGCAAATATGAATATTAAAAATGCAGTTATAGTGTGCAGTGCACTGACAAACAGGCTTATCAGACTGGATTATTACTGCAATATCCTTTAAAAAGTGTGTGTATGTGTTCGTGTGCGTCAATGTCTTGTGTGTAACATATATTCATTAAAATAACATAATTCCTGAGAAAATCTATGAAGGCAAACTTACATCGAACGCTGTTCAGTTAATGAATGCTTGTTTGAATCTCAGACAACATATATTACACACAGTGATTTGATATTCAGTAATCGAGAGAGTGTGAAAGATTTTCACTTCACAAAAGCTTCATCTAGGTGAACTTTGACTTCTCTAATCACACACCGCAGTCTTGTATACCAATAGAAAACAAGAAAATGTAACTGTAGTCTCTTTGTTCAGTAAATACTGGATGAGACAGGAATTAAGTAGCGTTCACACCAGACTTTTGCTTGATGTTTTTCTGATGTCTAGAAAATAGAAAACCCACAAACCAACTAAGATGCGAGGGTCGTAGAATTCTGGTTTTTTTTCTTTCTACCTGAATTATTTTCACATTAGCTTGTTAAGTATCTACTAGAATAAAGTAACTATGATGTACAGTTGCAGTCAGAAGTTGAGAATAGTAGATAGTCTAGGTAGTAGTGTCATTGTTAGGAGTGACAAAAAAAAAAGAGCCACATAGTAGTCTGTGTAATATAATAGACATGAATGTCATGGCAATATTGAGGTTTTAATGATTTCTCTGAACTGTTCTGTTTCTGGGGAAGAATGATTGTACAACATACGTCTTTAACAGAGAAAAACAAGAATTTGATGCACAAGTTTTAATGTATTGTGCGTTTTCCGAAATCAACACACGGTCAAAAGTATACATGCCGTGCAAAAAATATACATACAGCATACGTAATATTTGGTTGAATATCCCTTAGCAAGTTCTAAGCAACAAGCTTCTATTTTAAAATTGTGTGTTTTCTGCCACAGGACTGATTTTTAAGCACAGTCCGTGTATTTTTGATAGGGTTGAGGTCAGGACTTGTTTTAAGCGTAATGTTTAATGCTTTAGCCATTCAACAACCAGATATGATGTGTGTTTGAGGTCATTGTCCTGTTGGAACATCCAACTGTGCCCAAGTTTCAACCTTCTAATTTTGAGGTTATGCTGAAGAATTCTGAGGTTCTTCATTATACCATCCACTTTGTGCCATGCACCAGTTCCACTGCGGGCAAAACAGACCCACAGCATGATGCTGGCATCACCATGTTTAATAGTTACTACAATGTTTCTCTGTACCTCTGGTCATTGTGGCCAAACTCAAAAACTCAATCTTTGTCTCATCTGACCACAAACCTTTCCTCCAGATGGCTTTTTCTTTGTCCATGTGGTCAGTTGCAAACTTTAGTCTAGCTTAAAGGTGTTGATTTTGAAGCAGTGGGTTCTTTCTTGAACGGCAGCCTCTCAGTCCATGGCAATGTAAAACTTGCTTAACTGTAGACAGTGCTCCAGCAGCTTCCAGTTCATGGCAGGCCTGTGCCTTGATGGTTCCTGGGTTGTTCCTGACAATTCAAACCAACTTCCTCTCAGCTGAGGGTGATGGTTTCGGTCTTCTTCCAGACCTTGGTAAAGTTGCTACACCTCCCATTAACTTGTACTTGCCAAATCATTCTTTTATTTTCAGTTTCAGAAGCTACAAGCTGCATTCAGTCATGATCAATAACAGGAAGTTAAGAGGCTTTGGAAAGTTAAAAGAACTTTCAGCACCATTGAATTAATAATCTATGTTTGTAATATGTATATTTTTGACTCTGTATGTGTAATTTTGACCCTGTGTTGATTTCAGAATACCTAACATACATCTTTAATAGAAAAAAAGATGTATGTTGTACAATTAAAAATTGGTATGTTATTGTTAAGAAATTAAAGGAAATATTTGTGCAGGTTAAGAAAGCAAACAGCACAAATTTGCTTCTAACATGTGATACGATATGCATTACCAAATAGCAACACAGTTCTGCTAGCCATACCTCAAGTTCCTGTTGGTGCCAATGTAGAGTACACTGGATATAAAAAGTGTACACACCCCTGTTAAAATGCCAGGTTTTTGTGATGTAACCACAATAAATCATTTCAAAACTTTTCCCACCTTTAATGTGACCTATGACCTGTACAATTCAATTGAAAAACAATCAAATCTGTTAGGGGAAAAAATATAAAAACTAAAAAAATGTACAATAAGCTGGTTGCATAAGTGTACACACCCTTAAACTAATACTTTGCCGAAGCACCTTTTGATTCAATTACAGCATTCACTCTTCTTGGGTACACACCTGCCATTAATTAAAGAGACTCTGATTAACCCCAAATAAAGAACAGCTTTAGGATTTTCCTGACATTTACTCAGTTGCCTGCTACAGCAAAAGCCATGGTTCTCAGAGAGCTTACACAGCATCAAAGGGATCTCATAGTTGAAACTTATCAGTCAGGAGAAGGGTACAAAAAGTCTCCACAGCATTGGATATACCCTGGAACACAGTGAAGACAGTCATGAAAAAGTGGAGAAAATATGGGACAACAGTGACAATGCCAAGAACTGGACGTCCCTCCAAAATTGATGAAAAGACGACAAAAATTGTTCAGAGAGGCCAAGAGACCTACAGCAACACTGAAGGAGCTGCAGGAATTTCTGGCAAGTACTGATTGTGTCCTACATGTGACAATCTCCCGTATTCTCCATATGCCTGGACTATGGGGTAGGGTTGCAAGACAGAAGCCTTTTCTTCCAAAGCAAAACATCCAGGCCCGGCCATGTGGGAAAATGCGTTATGGTCTGATGAGACCAAGATCGAATTTTTCGGCCACAATTCCAAAAGGTACGTTTGGTGCAAAAACAACACTTCGCATCACCAAAAGATCACCATACCCATGGTAAAGCATGGTGGTGGCAGGATCATGCTTTGGGGTTGCTTTTCTTCAGCTGGAACTGGGGCTTTAGTCAAGGTGAAAGGAATTGTGAACAGTTCCAAATACCAGTCACTTTTGACCCAAAATCTTCAGGTGTCTGCTAGAAAGCTGAAGCTGAAGAGGATTTTCACTTTCCAACATGACAATGACCCCAAGCATACATACAAAGCAACAAAAGAATGGCTTCACCAGAAGAAAATTTAAGTTTTGGAAAGGTCCGGCCAGAGCCCAGACCTAAACCCAATAGAAAATCTGTGGGTGACCTGAAGAGGGCTGTGCCCAAGAGATACCCTCGCAATCGGACTGATTTGGAGCGCTTTTGCAAGGAAGAGTGGGCAAATATTTCCAAGTCAAGATGTGCCATGCTGATAGACTCCTACCCAAGAAGAATGAATTCTGTAATTAAATCAAAAGATGCTTCAACAAAGTATTACTTTAAGGGTGTGTACACTTATGCAACCAGCTTACTTTTTATATTTTTTCCCCCTAACAGATTTGTTTGTTTTTCAATTGAATTATACAGGTCATAGGTCACATTAAAGGTGGGAAAAGTTCTGAAATGATTTATTGTATTATTACAGCACAAAAACCTGGCATTTTAACACTTTTTAGGTACCAGAAACTTCTGGACGATACAAAAAGCACAGTTCTTTTTTATCTGGTCCCAAAGTTCTGGTACTTTGCACAGTGGAAAAAAAAAAAAGACCTAATATGTTCAAAAGGAAACTTTTTAACTTTACACTTCTTTAGAGCTCTTTATGCTAGCAAGTGTAAGTTTATTTCATCAGCTTTAAGAACACTGCATACCATTGAAGCTTGTATTTCTAAAAGTTTCTATTTTGGGAGTGAATTTGGCTGCAGCTGATTTTAAATACACACTGTGCGACATTGTCAGACAACCGTTTGAAGCTGATGAAATGGCCTTGTTAAAATAATTAGCCCGTTTTAGCTGATCTTATGCGGTAGGGTTAAGTGGGAGCGCAAACCACCTCTCACGCTTTTGAAAGAATCCTTCATCATAATCAGTGAAGTAGGCAGGCTGCAAAATTCCCTCCTGTTCATCAGTACCAGAACTTCACAGACAGCTAGATAATCATAGCGGGCAATTTATACCTCACCTACGTTTTTTCATTGATTTGATCACGATCAGATAGTATTTGAGCATTTGGGAAGGGGGAAAAAAAAAGTGTTCAGATAGACAAGACTACCTCCAGAGATCTGATTCATATTGTGTGATTAGATCACGCTATTTACAAAAACCTAAAGCACAAATTAAAATATGGATGACTCATCTCTAGAGCAAATCTCTGAGTGATGTTCTCTCAATTTACTTTGCTCTCATTGTAGTATGGTGATGTTCTTGAAAACGGCAAAAATGTTGGAAAAGGTTCAGCACAGCAGTGCTTGTGAAAAGCATCTCCAGGGTAGGCATATGCCAATTTCCGCCAAAAGAAGAAAAGAGGCTGCCATTTCCTTTCTGAAATTGATGATGACTACTAGGCAGATTAAAAGCAGAAGATCTGAGGAAACGGCTTTGCCCTCTTTTAGGCATCTGCAAGAATTCTACAGTAGTCCTTTCTGCATAACATTATTAGTCCTGGCAACAGGAGAAAAGCTTGGACTAAATGTATTGAGCAAGGTCCTTTTTTAATACTCTTTTGGACATTACGTATGTATTTCAGATGTGCGTTTGCAAAATGATAAAGTTCATATTTCAAATTCCTGTCTCGTTTCTGGAGCTTTTACATTGCAGTGTTTACAGAGGACACAGCTATTTGAAGCTGGTAAATACATTGCAAATGCATTTAAAGGTCTAGTAAGTAGGATTTAGCTGGCTCTATTAGCAGAAATGGAGTATAATATTCATAAATACGTTTTCATTAGTGTTTAAGTACCTGCAAGTACAAATCGTTGTGTTTTCATGAGCTTACAATGAGCCGTTTATATCTGCATAGGGAGCGGGTCGTCTTTCACAGAGCCGCCATGTTGCGCCGCTACAGTAGCCCAGAACGGCCAAACCTCTAGAGAGCGACTTCCACATTTTGTGGATTTTGTGTTTTTCCAAGTGGCAGCGTTAATCCAGAAAGACAAAATAAAGAAAGGAATTCGGGAAAGAATTATTGTTTGCGAATGTTTGAGAACTCAAATTCTGACAAAGGGAGGATATTTACAGCCGCTCCAAAGGTATTAGAACAGTGCCACAATTTTTGTAATTTTCCCTCTTTTCAGCACCACAATGGATTTGAAAAGAAGTGGATGCTTGTCTGTGTGTGTGTGTGTGTGTGTGTGTGTGTGTGTGTGTGTGTGTGTGTGTGTGTGTGTGTGTGTGTGTGTGTGAGATATGCAACTGCGACTTCATAGTTAATAAAGGCGTTACATTCCTTTCAGGAGCAAAAAGGAAACTTTGCTAATTAGTCTCTAGGTTCTTTGTTAACTAGTTAAACTTTATTACCTAGTCTTTGTTAACTAGGGTTTTGTATATGCACTTTTAAATACATACACTATTTTATCACCTCTTGTTGCTCATGTTTTCCTCTTCCTGTTTTCTCCTTTTCATTCTCAACACTTTCCGTGTCAGACTACATCCTGCGAGCTGAAACTGTTCCCTGGTGTGCCATTATCCCCCTATAATTAGATTAGTGTTTAAACACATTTGGGGTTGACGCGAGTCTTCGCGTTTGACTGCTTAAAGGCAGGTACATATACGTACTTGTGTGATCTCTTCGCTCCGATGCCTCCGGGACCTGATCCACAGTCGTGTGCTTGGATGCTGAATGTGTACTCTCGCTGGCGCTCACAGTCGATGGGGCTCCGTGCCCGCAGCTGGCCTTCTCCAGACGTCCTGTTCAGGACCACAGCCTCGAAGGGAGCGTCTGAACCATGGACTCCAAATGCGCAGATCTCCCCTAGTGTGAAAAAAGATCTAATTAAAATGGCATGGAGTTGACAACCAATTTGCCAGGGTAGGAAAATAATGAAATAACATAATCTGCATTGTTGGTACACTATCTGTCCTTTTCTCTTCTGCTTTTCACAACCCATTATTGCTTACAGAATAAACAGATTTATACCAATATCTTTTACTAGAGTGTAAAACATGCATAGTATGTCAACCCTGCACACACACACACACACACATACTACATCAAGCTGATGCCATTGCACATACCACAAAATATATTTGCACACTGCTGAAATATTTGCACTGTATATATTTATTAAATTTGCACTTATTATTTAATATACTGTACACTAAATCTTCATACAGATTTACAAAACAGCAAATCAACTAAACTGATCAGGAAACTTGATCATACAGTGTGTCATCACTACTAGTCTTTCTTTTCTCCTTTTTTGGCTTAACCTGCTGTCTAGCATTAAATACTGGTTAATTATGCAACAAAATATTTTAGCTGCATTATCTAATCTAGCCAGTGTGTAAACTAGCTATCTAACAGCTAAACATTAACCTTCGTTAACGTTAATAATACATTTTTAGCATTAGATCTTATGTAAATAGCCAATAATTCATTCATTCATTCGTTCATCTTCTATGACCAATTTTTGTCACAGCTAAACCAAAGCCTATCCTGGAATCTCTAGGAATGCCTACTGACATGTTCTTAGGCATGTAGGAGGAAACCAGAGAACCCAGAGGAAACCTGCACATACATACGTGGTTGAACACACAGAACACTACACAGACAGCACCCCGAGCTCAGGATTGGGACTCTCGAGGCCTGTGAGGCACCTGCTGCACCACAACTTTCTGTATTTTTCTATTTAATTTGATTTAATTCAAACTATAAAAATTCTAAGTCAAGCATAAACATTTAGATTTACAAAACTCAAATCCTAGTGGCACAAATAGTATTAAGAAAAGGATCAGCAATCAAAAAATGAAACAGTCCTAATAGACACAGACACTGATTATAAAGAATCGCACAGAGATTAAAAGTAAATCAAGCAATAAAATAATTAGAGCCACTAATTAGTTTAAAGCACAATAAAGCAGGCGAGTCTGGAGGATCAGTGAGTGGAAGGAATTGGGTTAAAGGGAAAGCAAGCTGGAAGAGATGAGTGCTCAGCTGGGTTTTAAATGAGCAGAGGGAGCTAGCTTGTAGATGGAGAGGAATAGTGCTCCAGAGGTTTGAGCCTGCAACAGTAAAAACCCTATCTCACATTATGCTAAGCCTGGAGGAAGGAACGGAGCGCAGATGGTGTCAGAGGAAAGAAAGCTGTATACAGATGAATATGGCAGAATGAAGCATGGGCTAGACCATAAAAACGACTTCAAAAGACAGAAGATGGATTTTATATTCTATGCAGAAGTGGATCGAGGGAGTGGATAGAAGTGCTTTAAGCACGGTGGTTATATGTCCTCAGGGTCTGGTATTAGTAAGAATGCTAAAGCATAATGAGTCTCTGTTCACTCTTTCTGTAAAAAGCAGGAGTTTCCAGTTTTATCCACAAAGAGCCAATGTGGATTAATTCCAGCCAAACAGGAGTCGCACCTAAAACATGTGCACTCTCAGAAATACCAAAGATACCAACCTGAACTTTTCCTTGTTGCTCGGGTGGTTCCACAAAGAAGACATTTTTAGTACCTGTTATATACATTCTTCACCAGGAGATCACTGAACTTCAAGGATCACTAGCATACCATTGTTGAAGCATGACTCTAAAACCTCATTAAAAAGGTACCTCACATGCACATTCCCAGGTAAAGTATCCATACTAAAGGTATAAATGACGTACCCTTGATGGTACCACAGAGACAGACAAAGTACAGCTTGCGGCCTTTATTTCAGAGAATTTGGAAACAGTTGGCCATATTTGGTCAGATTGAAAAATGTGCAAACTACAGATGTAACCCAACATGAATACATTATTCAGATTGATCAGATAATAGATCTTAAACAAATACAGATGTGAATACAGAATTATCCAGTGGCGTATTAGTGGTGGTGTTTGTTTTCTTTTTTATTTAAAAGCTTACCAGCTTCCGAACGTGTGTGCATTGCAATCCCACAGGACGAAACAAGAACAACAACAAAAAGTAGCACAAGGTTCTTACATAAATCTGAAGTTTCAGGATTCAAAATTCCAAGCCCTACTACAAAACAGTGCTTTCAGGAGAAAGCAAGTGGCGCACGTTTCTGATTTGCAGTGTACAGTATATCTGCAATACGCGGATATTATATGAGGAACCCGGCAACCAGGAATCATCCATCCATCCAGGCATTATCTATAGCGCTGTCAGGGTCACGGGGAAGCTCGAGCCAATCCCAGCTGACTTGGGGTGAGAGGCGGGGTACACCTGGGGCAGGTCGCCAATCTATAGCAGGGCTAACACAGAGACGAACAACCATTCACACTCATATTCATACCTATGGGCAGTTTAGAGTATAAAGTTAACCTAATATGCATGTCTTTGGGAGGAAACCGGAAATCCCAAAGGAAACCCATGCAGGTACAGGAAGAACATGCAAACTCCACTCAGAAAGGCCCCAGTCAGCCGCCAGATTCAAACCCAGAACCTTCTGCCTGTGAGGCAGCAAGGACCCACCACGGAATCAGAAATGCACTACTCTTTTTGTCATCAGTACTCCAGTAGCCTGACTTAAACACTGCCTTAGTGAGCTCTATTATCAAACTAGATTTCTACCATATCTCTTTACAAACACTAGAAATGCTTTTATTTATAAAGCCTTTGCTGCTTATAGCCCATGAAGACCAGGCATTGTGCACCGAGCAGCATATCTCTGTGGGACTCTCCAAAAATAATCATTCAGTTTTGTTTTGTTTTTTTAAATATTAATGCGTACAGACATTACATGCTTTTTTCCTCATTCTTTGTTTTTCCAGAGTCATTAAAATTAAAATCTTCCTGGAAAATCATACCGTCATTATAATGCAATGCTGCTTAAAGGATCCCACAAACACTCCACGTGCATCCAGCCGCAGAAGATCCTAATGGTGGCTCCAGAGAACATTTCTGGTCTTTCTGGAATGTGAGAAACTGCTCGAAACATAAAAATAAATTTTCGATAAAAATATTATTAGATAGTTATTTCTATCAACTGCAAATAACAGTTTCTTGATTTGGGAAAGATGTTGTTGTTTTGAAGCCTACTGTAGTTAGTATGCTTACTCAGTCAAAATAGATGGAAGAGAGACGTGTAGAAAGCTCGCCAGAAGGACATCTGGTTCAGGAGTCGAATAAAGTCATATAGTAATAAACAAACAAATGAATCAGTTAATAAATAAATAAAAATAAAATAAAGTTGTGATTTGTGGGGGGGAAAAAAAAGTCTGTTTGCAGGGCATAGTGATTATAGGGTTGACACTAATAAGAATTTTAAAAGTAAATTAAGAAAAACAAACAAACAAACAAAAAACTCTTCCAGTATAGACCACACCCACTTCTAGTTAAATCCAAGTATGAAAACTGATATGAATAATTTGGGCACTAACAAGATACAGATACAGATAATGGCATTACCTTACACGTCTAGTACGAACACAGTGGAATTTTGTGTTCAATTGTGAAATTACATAACCAGTATTATACAACAGTTAGCTCCAGTAATCTGATTGGTCGAGCAGTGTTCCAAGAGTGCTGGTAGTTCCTATAACCAGGAAATAAAAGGATGTTTTACTGTGCGCATCACTCCGCTTGTCTGTGTTCACCGCATAAAATTCCACTTCATAGGTCAAAGCAGTTACTACAGTGTAGTTAGCAACATCAGCAGCAGACAGGGCAAAGGATAATTTCAGGAAGATAACTTTTGGCTTGAAATATAAAAGCTCATTAGATGATGACAAAAAAAGAAAGAAGGGATGCCAATTTTTCGAAGCACCTTTAACAGGAATGCACAGATCTCCGAGCTAGCTAGCCAGCTATTCGACGTGCTATAAAATGGAGCGTGGCTTCTTTTGGATCGATTTCTGCTAGCTGAGCAAAAATAAACAGACCATTTGGCCATATTGTGCTGTCACAAAAGGGAAGAAGGACGTGGATGCAAACGTAGAATGAAGTTTACAAGCATAAAGCACGCATGCGACACACAAATTCTTTAAGAATGAACTTGGACATGGTGTAACATGAAACTTGGTCAAGAGTCAAACCGAACGACATAGGTTGTCGTATGCAACACGAGACAAAGACTGTGAAGAAATGACAAATGACTGAGGTTATTTATTCCTGGACTAATTACTAAGCAAACCAACCAGCTTGAGCAGGGCGGCCGCGCTGATATTCGGTCTAACTAGCATATCAAACGCTTGTCTTATTGCTCTTATGATATTACTTAGGGCAGTGGTAGCTCAGTGGTTAAGACATTGGACTAGTGAGTGGAAGGTCGTGAGTTCAAATCCCAGTACTGCCGAGATATCGCTGATGGGCCCTTGAGCAGGGCCCTTAACCCTCAACTGCTCAGGTGTATAAGTGAGATCTATGTAAGTCGCTCTGGATAAGGGCGTCTGCCAAATGACATAAATTTAAATGTACTTAACCATAAAATAGCATAAAAAGAAGCAGAAATACTATAAGAACCTATATCATCATCCAAATCACTCCTAGCACACAATTCCTTTTTAAAAATTGCTCCGCAGCTCCTACTTGAGTCGAATGCTTGCACAAAGCAACGCTGAACTATTTGATATTACTTGATACCTCTATGCGAACACCAACTTGTTAGCTACATTAGCTCTAATGCAAAACTTAAAAAAAAGTACTTCAGACACCAAACATGGCTTGGATGCA
Source organism: Parauchenoglanis punctatus (assembly GCA_030068025.1). Lineage (NCBI taxonomy): Eukaryota > Metazoa > Chordata > Actinopteri > Siluriformes > Auchenoglanididae > Parauchenoglanis > Parauchenoglanis punctatus. The sequence goes on along the minus strand of JAQQZU010000003.1, from coordinate 5,734,170 downwards.
AGTGAAAAGGATAAAATGGCTTTAAGCGAGTTAATTTTCTTGCTGTCTGGTTGTTTGAGCTTAAGTTGAATGGTGAAATAGAAGGTTCGAACAACTTGCTTTCAAGAAATTACGTATACATGTATGTAAAACTGTGAGAGTCTTGTTAGTCTTCGCAGACAAGTGAACAAAATTTATGGCCACTTTTAGCAGTTTCATCAAATAAATTCAGTCAAGCAAAGCTAAGTTGGCAGGCTGAGCACTGGCCACGTGCCATCGCCGTTTCAGCCACTCGGACCAGAGTGCGTCTGAACACAACACACTGTGACTAAGCTCTGCATTTACAAATCCCTGAGTGCTCTTTGGCAATGACGGCGAGTTTTCTGAATGAAAAGGTTAACCGAGTGTTACATGCTATCTGCTTGAGTTCACTGCATGAAGCCAAAACTAAAACCAGATTCAACCAGAACGAGTGAAATGTCAAGCGTCACAGGCTTTTCATGCAAAGCCTACTGTATAATATGGGATTTCATGAGGCCAGACTGACAAAACAGTGAACACTCAGCATGAAGCTGAATATTCTGCTCACTTCTGAAACGTGTAGTGACACCATCGATTTCCTCCAAAAGGTAACGACTGATTGCTAACAGCTAACACTACACATTTCTTAATTAACACGTGCCTCTACAAAAACGGGTCCCATCATCACCTACAGAATCTTGTTTGAAATAATCCAGTTTTCCTGGTATTTCTGGCATTGTGGGTTGTTTGTACAGTCACCATGTCATAAAAAAACCCCAAAACAATTATAATAATAAAATGTCAAAAATAAACAAATTATCAATGTTAAAGTGCAATGGTCCAGCTATATAAATACTCTCTATATAAAGTTGAAGTATAATTCAAGTTAAAAGAGAATAGCATAAACTCTTTCATATTTTGGGTAAATTCAAATGAAATGAAAAGAATATTCAAATGACACAAAAAACTGCCTGAAAAAGCACACTGATTTTAGTTACTGATGGTAAATTAGTGCTCTTTGCACAAAGGAACCAAGAAATGTGAGGGGAAAAAGTGAGCTTTATTCCTTCTAATCTTTCAAACGGTCGCTAGCATGATAATAACAATACCCATATAAATTAGCTGAATGCTAGCAGGAGATAGATTATGTGTATGAAGTCTCATTCTTGCTGTTACATCTTTTAAAGTGTTTAAAGATTAATTGGGCATTTAGATCAATTAAGGTGAATTCCTAGAGGCAGCCTGATCGAGAGTTTTCTGCTGAACTGTAGTAAAAGGTAGAAATTTCTTTAAAAGTAAAATTATATATATATATATATATATATATATATATATATATAGTATATAATATAATATATATATATATATATATATAGTTTTTGTGGGTGTGGGTCCACATTTATTAACT
>JAQQZU010000003.1:5702124-5713375 GCA_030068025.1 Parauchenoglanis punctatus | reverse complement strand
ACTGTCAGATCATCAGCATCAGGACCAGCCATCAAGCAACTACAACTGTCTGAAGATCAGCATCATGGCCAGCCATCCACTAGAACTGTCAGAAGATCAGCATCATGGCCAGCCTTCCTCTACAACTGTCAGATCATCAGCATCAGGACCAGCCATCAAGCAACTACAACTGTCTGAAGATCAGCATCATGGCCAGCCATCATTCAAATACAACCATCAAAGTTTCTGCATTATAGTCAGTCATGAGCAAGCACAGTGCTCTTGAAAGCTTTGACAAATGCACATCTCCCGGGGGCAGCGGGTCCAATCTCCCTCGAAACATGTGTGATGGGTAATCAATGCAGGAGAAGCTGGCAGCTCAATCATCAGCACACAAAAGAGCTGCACACCGATGACAACGAGTGCTATTTTAAAGCACATCATTAACAAATCTTTCTTCCTCTCAGCCAACAAATTTCCCCCGAGCAAGCCTACTCAAGAGACTTGACTTGACCGCCTATACTCACTGACCCAAGCGCTCAGTGCACTCACGAACACCCAAGAGCACAAGCTTTACTCAGCACTCCCTCCTTTCCTTGTTAATGTACTACTATTTATTAAAATCACCACTGGTGTTGGAAACTGTATTTCTCATCTTGAATATTTGCGTCTACCACATAAAACTAAATGAAATGGTATATAAAGAAGTATTAAAAGATAAGTAAACTGGAGATGATTAAACATTGTGATGTTGTACAAAGTATTTACTTATTTCCATATGATCATCCAACATGATCTCTAATGAGTTGCTTAATATACGACCTCGATAAATATTAAACCCAGATTATAGTTGCCAGGTGAGACACACTACATTTGTACTGCTACAGGAGGTCTTCAGTTCTGCTGGAGTCAGGTGACTAGTTACAACAGTGGTTTTTGGGGGTTAAACCAAGAATCAAAGTCACTGTCAATGACAGGAGTCAAAACATCAGCAGACAACAGTAAACCAGGGTAATCCATAATCGTGAAATATTAAAACAAATGAGGGTCAAAAGCAAAAAAGTATGACAAGGAACAAAGCACAGGAAACACAAAGCTAAGGCTCGTATCATAACAACAAGGAATTCACACTAATTCTGCAGTGAAAGTAAGACACAACAGGGTATAAATAGACAAAATTATTAAGGGCTAAATTCAGAACAGATTCACACATTTTCATACCAGAAGGTTTCAAAAATAATGTTAAGTGTTTTTTAATTCCTTAGGAAGAGATTGTCATTTATTGTGTCATATTTGATGTATATGAGCTATATATATTATATATAATTATATATTACTGCAGAAATGTCATTTTACATTTACATGGAGTCGTGTCTTTGTGAATTGTGTCTCTGCTAGTGTTAGCCATATTCTTTAAAAAAAATGGGTTTCTCAAGTGTCTTATTGTAACATGTTTTCCTATCAAAAAGGGGTCCTTTAAGGAAGCTAATTGTTTAAAACCTCTTGAAGAGCTTTTTTCTCCAAGTGCACCTTTGTACATAATAGAAAAACAAATCTAGTGTTCACATTCACAATGCACTAACCACCAACTCAGAGTTAGCTATAGTCAGACGTTTCATTTCCTTATACAAAGGGATGTTTAAAAAAAGAATCACCACAAGGCAGTTTCCCATATAGATGCACAATACACTGTATTACTTGCATACTGAAGCAAAAGTGTCTCAATTCTGTTCTATCACAATTTTTAATGAACAGAGAAAATTATGAGCAAGGCAGAAGACATACCTTTTATATTCTACCAAACAATATAATACACTATATATTACATATTTTATACATTATGTAAGTGTAAAATTTCAATCAAGGTATCATTCAAGAATGTTCTCGCCACACTGACCAAAATATGGCATTTTTTATATGCACTTATTACCTTCTTAGTAATTTAGATCCATGATTTCAGTAGGCAAAGGTAGCAGTCTTTGCTGTAGGCTTCCTTTCTAAATTAGTACTGTATTTAGATGTAGTTTCTTTTTGAAATTGGCCAGTTGCAGGGGTTGAGTGTTCCTTACACCTTTTAACTGCTCATTAGCAACCATTCTCCCAACTGTCTCAGCTGGTGGCTAATTAAGCTAATGACCTAGTTAATTAGTTGTAAAATATTTCTGTGAGAAAGTTACCTTAGATCTGAGGTGTTCATAGTTTGGCTTCAGGGCCAAATGCTTACTTAGAATCTATGGTAGGTGGGCCATTGGCCAACACATTGCAAATTTCCTTTCACCTGACAGTGGCAGCACACTAGCTAAAGTGCAAGAGCCTTTTTTCCTCTGACTGCACCTGCAAATTAATTAAGCTGTAGAATGATATTGAGTCATAACTACAAACATGGGCAATTTCTAAAGATCTAGAAACCAATAAATATGGAAATCCTTTTATGAATTCTTGAACGTGACTTTAACTAAAGAGGATTTGCAACCAAGTATTAAAAAATGGACAATTTAACTTCCAGTTATATGTTAGTTTTCCAATAACTTTGGTGAGTGAAATAGGGGGACCACATATAATGTGACACTCTGAGCTCATATGTATTCAACTATATTATTTATATTTGTTTATGACTATATATAACGGTGGCTGTATATATACAGTATACATATATATCAAGTCCCGATGGGAAATACCATCAAAAGTAGTTGAGAACAACAAAGCTAAGATCCTTTGGGATTTAAAGTTCCAGACAGATAAGCAGCTGCTGGCCAACCGACCAGACATAGTGATGATGATAAGGAGCGGAAAAAAGCAGTAGTGATAGATGTGGCAATCCCAGCTGACAGTAACATCAGGAAGAAGGAGCATGAGAAGATCGAGGCCTGAAGGAATAACTGGAACAGGTGTGATAGGTGAAGTCCAAAGTGGTTCCAGTGCTAATAGGAGCATTAGGGGCTGTGATTTCAAACTTGGAGCGTGGCTCCAACAGATCCCAGGTAGAACAACTGAGGTCTCTGTCCAGAAATGTGCAATTCTAGGAACAGCTAAGATACTGCACAGAACCCTCAAACTCCCAGGCCTCTGGTAGAGGGTCTGAGGTTTAGGAAGACATACACACATACCACCCTCCAAGTAGGAGAGATGATCAGTGACAAAGAAAGCTAAGCACCCAGAAGGAATGACAAACATGACGAGCCCTCAGGTATTTTGATGTAGCCTAATCTGGCCCCCATTGAAAAGATTTTGGACATCCCTGCCTTAGTTAATGAGTGTGGGTGGTATGGAATGCCGAATGAACCATAAAGTCTAGTTCAGTGTCTGCATTAATAGGTCATATTTGTACATCTTAAAACAACACGTCCATTTTGTATGTCTTAAGGCATTTGGACCATTAGGGCTTCCATACTGTTGGTTAGTGTCAACATACCCACCCCTTTTTGATGTAGGGGGTGTGTTCGGCTGTACATAAGCCTATGTTATCCATGTGGGCTTTAAATTTTGGTCATGTGGGCTCTACGTTGCTGTCATGTGGGCTCTTGCTAGTGGGTACATTTGGGCTATGTATCATCACACACACTGTGTCTGCAAAGCCACCAGCATTGTGGACGACCCCACACACCCCTAACACAAACTCTTTACCCTCCTGCCATCTGGCAAGAGGTACCGAAGCATTCGGGCCCTCACTGCCATACTGCATAACAATTACTTCCCCCAAGCCATCTGACTCCTGAACACTCAGGGTCTGGACTGACACACACACACACACACACACACACACACACACACACACACACACACACACACACACACAAATAGTATACATTCAAATACCTAAGCAATTTTTTGCATATTTGACTTGGATTAGTGCTGCACTGTCTTGTCTTATGATGTCTGCCCTGTCTGCAGTGTTTGCACATGTTTGCACATTTTCACTTTATGTAGTCTTAGCACTTTTGTACATTTGTGTTGTCCTATATGTCTACCTTCGTCCTGGAGGAACATTGTCTCGTTTCACTATGTACTGTAGCATCTGTATATGGTTGAAATGACAATAAAAGCCACTTGAACTTGAACTTGAATGCACCTGTCATGTGTATTGTATGCAAATGTGATGTAGTATTAAGGACAGTTTATTTGGGTGAATTAATTTATGTGGATAATTTGAACTCTGACACAAAATGATCTCCAGAAACTTTTAACTTCTGATTGGTTTACCCTGATATTCTTACCATGACCAATCTCAGTGAGATTTTTCAACATAACAGTAACGGTGTAAAATATAATTTACACCACCATTACATAAAAAATTCCCCTTGTCTGCACTAAAAATGTGAGCATTAATCAGAAAGGATCTTAACCAGTTTATATCGAAATCAATGGCTTACAGAACACCAAATTCTTTCTTTTCCCCCAGTCTACTCAAAATTCAACAGATTGCCATAAGTGCTCTGATACTAGTGGGCACTTAGGTGAACACACTGCACTGAATGAATACATCAAATATGATGTTGTACACAAGCTAATTTTTTTCCTTAATAAGTAACCAGTAGCCTAAAAAATGCAGATGTTAATAATGTCACTGTAAATCAATATTATTTCTTAACCTCAATTAATACAAGGTAGCTTGAGGAATTGTTTTCTCTCATCCACTGATTGTATGTAGGGTTTCCCCTCAGAAAAAGATGAAGTGGTAGCACCCAATTTTAAATGCCTTACGACATACAAAATGGACTTGTTAACAGGTCATTTTTTGTTGTCTTAAGAGGTACACATTTGATGTGTTAATGTGGATGCGGAAGTAGAAGTTATGATTTAATTCACCTGTCCAGTGTTCCCAGAATAGGCTCTGGATATACCTGACTAGAAAAAAGCATTTACTGAAGATGAAGAAATGAACAGATGAGCTACCTTAGCTTCTCTGCAAAAAGAATTTGTTACACAAGAAAAGTGAGTTGATGTGCAGCAGTCCACTGAGAACCCAGCTGAAAAATTCCTATTGGTCAGATCAGCTACCAGATGCCTACGCTGATTCAGCAGGCATACTACCTTTGCCAGCAAGTTAGCATCCTTACTACTTAATTGATCAATGAAAGGTTTATAACTGTCTAACTCATGTTTTATTTTTTAAAATAAGTTGTAATATATCATTAATTTCCTGTCTGATGGTCTACCAGAAAGACCAGCTTGCCCTTGGGATTTGATAGTTGGTCAGACAAAGAATGATCTTTCGCAGGGAAAAGACAATAAGGAAAGATGTCACAGCATTTTCCTGGTTTGTCTGTTCTTTCTGCCTATTTATTTATCACATCTGTTAGCTATGTGCTTTTGTTCCATGCCTGTCCTCACTTCCAGATGGTGTTCTATATGCAGATGTGATGTCACCGAATTAATCCACCTATTGTAGGTCTGCTGTTTCTAAGTTTTTTGAGGCCTCTGGTTGTGCCAGTAAGGTATTCCCAAAGCTGACTTCATGACTGCCTAGGCTTCTGGTTTATCCCTTCATGTCTTGGCACTCACAGAGACTTTGATCAACCCATAGAACACATCTACACCTGTTGCACTCTCTACAGAATTCTCCATTTTCCTTTCTTTGCTCCTTTGTTCTTTTCTCCTCCCTTCCTGAATCTCTTTGTTTGATGCCATTCTGTCATAATCTCTAAAGCTTGTAAACTTCTTATCATTGGGGTCTATTGTCCACCAGGTTCTCTTGGCAACCTGATGATTGACAAGATTGATTGGTCTTTGAACTTTGCTCTTTCTTTCCAGAGACGGGTACTCCTCTGGTCCTGATTGGAGACTTCAATCTCCAAACTGACTGCATCCACCATCTCAAATCCTTCATGACTTATGGTTGGATGCCCCAGCCCTCAGAGCCAGAAATATCCTTGATGTGATCTTTACAAAGAACTCTATATCCAATATCCCAGCATCTCAACTTCATGTATTGGGCCATTTCTTTATGTCCTTTTCTTTTCCTCCCTTTAACATCAATTCCTCATCCCACACAACCATAGTTAGCTTCAGATGATACTTTAAATCCCAGCTCTTCTTTTTTTCACTGAACTCTTATTTTTTACCCACAAAGGCTTCTTTTTATAGAATTGCCTGTCAGCAGTGCCACGCCTCCCCTCTGCAAAGCAGTCTCTAGATCTCTGGACTCATTCTGCCCTCCCACCTACAAGCTAGCTAGACTAGTATCTTGTAACCCTTGGCTGTCTGACATTCCTTGGTCTGAAAGAACAACTCATTCTAGTGGGGGGGTTGCAGAAAATGTAACTTGCCTACAGATCTTGCTAAGTACTGTACTGCTTGCCCACTTTCTCTGCTGCAACAATCTCCATTGTGTCTACACTTTACATAAGTGCTATGATCAACACTTCACTATCAAGTGATCTGACGCCTTCTATCTTCATGTTTGTTTACTTGGGAATCTGACCCTTAACTGCACTAATTCTGCTATGTACAGACCTGGACCTGTCTTATTACTGTCCCAATCCCCTGGATTGTGCTATTTTTACATCTTTCTATTTTAAAGTAAAAGACCTCCTGGATCTCACCCAGTCCAGCCATTCCACAGGAGATGTACTCCTTTCAGACACTGCAAAATGCTCTCCAAAAAAAAACAAAAAAAACAGGGGAAATCTCAGTTCTCATATTTCTCAACATGTCAGCTTACAACCTCCCTAAAGATTGTGCCCAGGGGTCAGTTCTTGGTCTACTCTTGTTATTCTTACATACTAAATCAAAGAACTCAGTGATCAAATCACAGGTCGAATTTGTCTCTTCGCATTACAGGCTTGTGTTCTGCACTACATGATATACCTTCATTCAAAACTATACAGCTGCTTTAGTGTGCCTGGCATGGTGTTTGCTCAGATCTAAGCATATGCTTATAAAGTGGTGAAATGAACTTCTTGCTCATCTTAACTAGCTCTGGGTCTCTGTTTCTTCTACTAGGGTCTAAATCCTCCCTTTGCAGACAATGTCTAGGTTAACTTTATATTTAGGCCCGAGACTCAATCTCTAGGAGTATAGCACCATCCATATCCATCATCAGTAGTTTTGTACAGGCTGTGTATGTATGTGTTTGGGAAGATTACACTGTATTTTACCTTTTATAAAATGACCAGTTGAAATAACCCCAAGAACTATATACTGTATATCCTGTCTGAATTGATATGTTGGTAAAAGAATTGGCACGTTTTTGTGAGTACAAAGACACTCCAGGAAGCACTTTTTTCTATCATCTGCTACCAAAACCAAACTGAAAGCAAGTATCAACCAAGTTTAAAAAAGCAGAGCAATAAAATATGGGTGCCATTTAAAACAACTTGTTGGAGAAAAAATGCTACAGGCAAGTTTAGCTAAATTATTGAGTTCCTAGCACAGATATCGCCTACAGACATGCTATGGGCATCTGACCTACTGATGATTGAGTGCAATGTATGTGGCCACCTTGCCTAAAACAAGCCCTTATAATAAAGGACAAAATTAGTGCATGTTAAAATGAGGTGTACATAGTATGCCTGAAATTTTAGTGAGACAGCCATGCATACATCATAAAGACACCTCAGTCTATGTGTGTATTATTCAAAGGTCACTTATCCCATTCAAATTAATCATAATCATTACAGATTTCTCTGACAACAGACATTCGAATAGAACTTTACTTCTTGGGTTTCAGACCTCTTTATTTTATGCAATTAATTAGATCCCTACTTAAATTTGAAATTGTCTTTGTTTTATTAGTATTTGCATGAAGAATTACTAGTCATTAGTCTTTCTCCCAAGTATAATATCCCAAGCTCAGTGTCTCCAATAAACTGGTAACACCGATTTAAAATTCCTATTTGTGTTATCACTAAAGTTAACCTTTTTGCATAATTCCAAAATTACTCGATATTGTCTGCTGGCTAGTTTGTTGCTAATGTTACTCACCGTCCACTGGCTAGCTTGTTGCTAACAATACACACTATTGTCCACAGTTGATGCTGTACTGCAATTTCTTCTCAGAATGTTGCATGAAAGTTCATTACAGTAGAAGTGAACCAATAGCCACTCAGGCCTGTAATTAGAAAACTGCAGTTAAATTAGGTCAGGTTAATAAGATGGGTGATCTGGGATAGGTGAACAAGATAGGGTGATCTGACAGAGCAACCCAAAGACCTGCTTTTGTTCAGGTGCCCATGTTTTTCTTTTTTTTTCACTTTACACATTGAATGTCCTGAGGTAGGAAGTGATGTCATTACAACTTAAATTACCACTTACAAGTCACCAGTATAGTATGCAGGTATGACAACTTCCATGTAATGCACTAAACTAATCTCTTTAAAAAAAAAATACAGCATGCCTGTTGGGGGGGGTTGGTTGCGGTTGATCTCTAAGTTGATCTCTTAGCCAGCAAGCATGTCATCCAGTTACATTAATGCAATACTTAGCTAGCATTCATTATTGGTTGGGCTATTTGTTCTGTTAAAAAAAAGAAAACATCTGAAAATACACCAAAATATGCAATTTATTTAATTTACATTTGTATTCAGAGCTGGAGTCAAAACCAGTTCTGCCGTTCGACATGTTTTTGAACATGTTGCATCACGTGTTGTAATAGCCAACGAAGTGAGCGCTGGCTGTATACTGGAAATATTAACTACTACAAAGTAGTATATCATCCTAGTAGGCTACCTGTTGTGTACTGCAAATTTTTTTTTTTTTATGTACTACATACTACTTATTACTTTTCCATCAAGCTCAGTATACGAGCAGTATGCAGTACGGAGTTTCGAACACGGCCCAAGACTTAGTGACTGGTGTTTATGAAGCTGAACCAATAAGCACACACAGCTAAGTTGTGCTTGGGGAACCATTTCCATTTGTATTGTTTATAGTGATTATCATTAGGACAAGAATATGATAAATTGGGAATTGTAATAAGTGGAACAGTTGTTATGCTCTGAAATTTAAAGTGAAGGCTTGGGGCCATGGGGCACAGTGTACACAGAATGTGATGATTATATGCTTTAACTCTGCTTGAACTGGATTCTGCGTCACTTGGATGCATTTTTAGATAAAAGTGTTTGCCAAGTGAAGAACTGTAGTTCTAATCAGATTGGTTCAGCACTTTCTTTTATGCTTGCTCATATTGCCACTAGCTAGAGTTCCAACACTGTGAATATTTAAGGTCAGAAAACAGTGCCAACTGTGCCACCAAGAAATCTGCCAAAAAAAAAAATCATAATAACCTGGTTTAGAAGGTTTTATCTTCTTAAGGAGTAATGGATTTGGACCTCTGAATGGAGGGTATAGAAAAGACAAGAATGTGCTGTTTAATTTTCATGATACTAAGCACACATTGTAAGGGAATGGAAGCAGATAATAATAATAGTTATAGTGTGTTAATGGATATTTACCACAGGTAATAAGTAGGCAAATACAGAGAAACTACAGCTGAAGTAGTAAGAAAAATCTCCACTGCTGCTATAACCCTAATGTCTAACCTAATTCCTAAAAAGGAATGGTTACCATTATTTACCTTTTAAATATATGGTAAATTATATTATTGGATTATTACCAAGGTACATTACCAAGGATAATTAGGTAATAAGTAGGAAAATATAAAGAACCTACAGCTGAGTTACTTGTGGGTTACAAATAAATGCATATTTAACAAAAATTGCATGAGATTTGCCTAGAAAAAGCAGGACAAAACTTTATTATCTGCAAACACACACACACACACACACACACACACACACACACACTGGCTGTCAGACAGCCTTGGCAGCAATCTGAACCTGAGAACTGAAAAGACCCCGCATGAGAAGTTCCCTTATACAAGCTCCTCCGGGACAGTGTGTGTTTCTTGTGCATGACACTTTCTGCTGACAGCAGAAATTGATCTGACGCTAGAAGTCACTCCAAGCGGTCACACTGACTTCACCTCTGCCTCACATATACACCCACATCTACACATATGCGGTCTCACCTGCATACGGGACAGGTGCGTCCTTGTCCAGCGCCACCAGAGGAGGGTCGAGCAGAACCACGTCTGTGTTCTCAGTGATTACACCACGATATGATGTCTCGATCCATGGCTTGTGCTTGTTCACTGGGAGAGAAAGAGAGAGAAAAAGCAAGGTGATTTACCAAACCATCACTACCGATCACATTTACAGCCTACACACCCTATTATCCAGAGCTTTCCCCAAAAAACGCAAAAAAGTAAAGCTTTGCTGTATGATTGATTGAGGCTTTCAGTTGATTCTTATGGTCTATTTCATCATTTTTGTCCTTCAGTTTAGTCATAGCCAATTTCCATCTGCTATCTGTGTTTCCTGTATCAAATGGCAGCTCCCTACCTGGGAGGATGAAGGCTAACAAGTGCTTGCTTTGAACCAAGTGAAGCCATTCATGACGTCTTTATAAACTGCATGCAAGTCTGTATACAGTGGCTAGATGAAGGCTGTATTACCCGCACAGAAAACAGGAGAATTCTGTTCTGTTGAACTCTGTTGTATTGTCGGGATTTGAACCTGTGATCTGATGAGATGGGGAAACTTAAATCAGTTGCACCATGACCTCAATTTGATCAGGTTTGGAAAAGTTGAATGAGGGCAAAGTTTCTGACATTATACATCCTCAGAATACTGCAGCTTGAATTCAACTCTTTTCAATCATTTTCCATTCACTCAGTTACCAGTTTATTAACCACTTGAGACATAACCAAAACAATTGTTATTTGGAATAAACAGATCCAATTACAGATTAGTATAGGAGATGCACTATTCCTTTGCTTTTTAGTAAGATTGCCAGCGAAAGGTCCACATGGCTTGTGGTTGAGACTAGAGGTATGCCAGGATCGAGCCTTTGATCCTGTGGGACTCAACAAAACAGTTATGCAAGTGGGTGGTTTTTACTTCCTTGAGGAGCAGTGTAGCTGTCAGACATGAAGAGCTCAGGACAAAGAAAGATTACGTTCATTAGTGGATGTACAGCAATGGATTTACAGTTTTCATTCAGTCATCCTTTGGAACTGCCTGGTCAGGGTTTATGTTAGTTTGTTTATATTTTGAGAACTGGGTGTAACGGTGGTGCGGTGGTTAGCACTGTGTCGCCTCACAGCAAAACGGTCCTGTGTTCGAGCCCTGGGTCACCCAGGGTGCCTTTCTGAGCGGAGTTTGCATGTTCTCCCCGTGCGTGCGTGGGTTTCCTCTGGGTGCTCCGGTTTCCTCCCACAGGCCAAAGACATGCAGATTAGGTCAACTGGCTACTCTAAATTGCCCATAGGTGT